>NW_010586855.1:45244-118618 GCF_000705375.1 Tinamus guttatus | reverse complement strand
CAGCAATGGCAAACACCTTTGTAGAGCAGTCACTAGAGAGCACCAAATATCCACAGTCCCCCCCCTCCAGTTATCTTGCCCACGTGGAGTGAATTACTGACACTGGAAAAGGAGGTGACTCACAGCTTGTCTTCACATGTTCCAATAGGTCTAGAGCCCAGTATTACATTGAGGGGGGGTTATTTTAGATATATATATATATATGTATGTATATATAAAGTATATATACATATATATAAGGTGAGGTGTTGTGCGTTTGGGAAAAAAAAAAGAACACAACATGGCCTAGGAAAAGAGTTCACAAGCAGCTAGTGCAACTTCAGTCCTTCCTTTAGAGAAGATCTGACAGTTATGACAAGCAAAGCGAGTCAAACACTTCTTGTAACTCCTGGTGATGTGGATCAGGTTTCCTTAGGTACCTAGTCCATCCGACACCTCAGTTCATTTGGAGCTGACAGAGCAGAATGGATCCCCAAGCATCACATCTAGATATAGATCCTCAAAGGATTCCTTCTTGTAGGACATCAGGCAATACTGCAATATTGCTTGTTGCCAGCTTCATGCCATATGTTCTTGCCTGCATGCATAAAAGAAATTAACTCTGGTGTAGATAAGAACCTTGTAAAAGGGCTTCTCCTCCCAGACCAGATGTATATAGATGTATATAGAACATTTATATATATATACACATATATATATACACATTCAAACCACATATGTGGGAGGATATAAACATATATAATGCATTCTAATATAACATGGCTTTAAGTTCTTCAGCAGCTTTCAGGACTTATAGCAGCTTAATCAATTAATGGCTTTAAGAGCTTTTCTGTCTTAAGCCTTCATGACACCATTAGGCCATTCCTGGGTTTCTGCATCTTTGCCACCTTTATGAAAAGCAGGGAAATAAATGTCTAAACCATCTGTTCAATTATGTAAGAGTTACTAATTGAAACCTTCAAAAACCAGCGAACCTTAACTCTGCCCTTATCATTGTTTCTGCATTGCATTGTTTCCTGTAACTTATTACAGGATGTGCCCATCACTCTTTTCCCAGTGTCATAGAATATCAAATTGTTTTGTTCATAGGAAAAAAAATGGCATATAACTTCAAATATATTTAGGAGTCTAATTCTTATTGAATACCTCATCTAATGTTGAAAGTTAAAACAGCTTAATGCTGGCAAGGATCTATTCCTCTTTCGTGACATAAGTGGATATTGTACCACTGCATAAGGACAGGAAGGTGAGAGCAAAGTGAGCTCATTCTGACTGTCTAGCTTCCAAATTTCCTTATCAACTGATCTTCTGAAGGATTTCTGATAGGTGATGGTTAGTTAGTCTTAGCTTCCACAGGAAGTCGACTCTGAAGAGACTTCAGCCCCTTTCTCAGCTCAGTCATCTCAAAGCCATGTCAGACTTGGGTTCTCTCCCAAGCTGGGGCTATCTCTGTAATCAGCCATCCAAGCAGAGAAGAAGTATGACGTCTCGCATTAAAGGCATGAGCAGATGGAAGTGGAGCAAAATCTCTCTCCTGATGGAGCTACAAAAGATGGGTATCTTTCCTAGGCTAGGTAGAAAGGCAGACTGACTCTGCATACTGTCCATCATACTAGGATGATGCTTAGTTCTTGCCCATTTCTGAATGGTAGGAACATTTATCTTTCCTAGGCTAGGTAGAAAGGCAGACCGACTCTGCATACTGTCCCTTATACGAGGATGATGTTTAGTTCTTGCCTATTTCTGAATGGTAGGAACATTTAGTTTCTGTTCTCCATGAGGCAGCTAACAGCTGAATAGAGAGTGAACAGCACTTTGAGTTTTCCTTGTTGTCTTCCCAAAAGTGTCCTCTGAGAGCTGTTTAAGATCTTCTAACAGTAGTCTAGATGTCTGGTGTCCAGGAGGGATTGCAGCAAACTACTTGCCTCAAAGCAATTGAATGTCCAGAAATCTGTGCAGTGGGCCTTAAGCCCTCTGGCACCATCGGATGTACAGTCTGGATCACGAATACTCAATCTGCGTCTGCTTGGTGAGTAACTTTTCCCAGAAATGTCAGGCCCTTTCATGTGTATTTCACAGAGCGCATGCGTGTTTATCTCAGACAAAATTTGGACCAGAATTTGTTGGCTCTAAATCTGTACCAGTCTCTTCAGAGAAAGTGGTCTTCAAAGGAGTATCACCTCCATTTCACAGATAGGGAAACCAAGGCCATTTTAGTGGCTGTCTGTGACCCCATCCTGATAACTGGAACTGCCATCAAAAGCTCCTGGCTCTCTGTCCTGGCTTGTCTCTCTAAAAAAGAAGACATGCCAAATAACCTCCTCTTTTAGAGAATCTTGTAAAGGAAATGTCTCCTCCTGTCCTAATCTCTGGCCCAGCCTTTTAATTTTGTGTGTTTCTATGTTTCCATACAAAAAAGTTCGGGGCGGGGGGAGACAGGAGCAGGGGAGAGCTCTGGTGAGCTTTCAAATGTCTCTTCTACTAGTTCATTCATCAAAATTGTAATCTGACCTGGGGAATGCTGGGTTGGCACTCTTCAAAGGGCAAAATTATATCCTCCCCCTTTTTTTCCCCTTTTCTTTCCAAAACTTTCCTCAAAGGTTTCTTTCCGGAGGTACTCTCTGGGCTAGAGATGAATGCACATGTGTGTGTGTAGGTGTAGGTGGGAACCTTCTTGTAACTCGACCAGGAGGAAAGTGTGTCCAGGCTCACGGGGGTGTGCGGGTGGCTGAAGTGTGTGCTGTGTCTCTTGGTAACGAATACTGCCTTAACATCCTCTCCTTCTCCCTTTTACCCTCTCCTTCACAACGGCCTCCTCCTGTTCTACCCTTCCATACACGTGCATGTATTACTAATTTTACCACAGCAAGCAATGGATTGGGGTATTCTGGAGAATATCTGGAGAGTTCATTATCTCATTCAATGGTTGGCTCATGCAGCACCATTGATTCCTGCAGTAAATCAACCTTGGAAGGAGGGGAAGAGGGAGAGGGAGTGTACATGAGGAAAGGAGAAAATGGAGTGAGAGATCTTCACTAGACCTTCTACAGTACATCCAGCCCAAATATCTCTGTCTCCCTTTTCCGTTGTACCTGTCAGGGCTTCTAGTTGTTCTCATAGACACAAGACTACCAGGGAGCATTATCTACTGAAATCTCCTCTGATAAAACAACTTGGTTAGACCATCCTATCAAGAGCTCTGTGATTATTATTTTTAATGGCAAGACGTGAGAACTCTCATACTGTTGTATAGATTGTTTCAACACTGTGATAACAGTCTTGGTCTACAGCCCTGAATTAGATGGTTCAGTCTTTCCTCATTCCTATTTTGCCCATCATGACTGTGAGAATGGCTCACATGATGAGATGCTGTGAGTTGGGGCAAGAGGTAGATTTACCTCTTGATCAGATAGTCTGGAGCCACCTTCCTCATGCAGGCTTTTACTCTGGGGTTACAGTGCCACTGACATTGTGGGTATTTGCTGGCACCTAACACAGCCGCTAAGGTGATGAAAGCTCACCATAAACCTTATACTTTGCCTGTATACATCTGTGACACTTCTTCCCATACCACTTTTCTCTTTGTCTGCCTTTATCATCCATTCCCTACAACCGGGGAGGTCCTCAACATTACCCTATGGGACCCAGAACCAAAAAGAGATCTCGGCATTATGTACAGATGATGATCTCTCCTATATGCAACTGACATATAGGAGAGATGGTCGGGGACAGTGGGACATGTGAGCATATTATGGGAGTCTTGCAAGGTCAGTAAAGTCATCATCTTCCCCAAGGCCTCAAGTCTTGAACTGCCCAGCTCTTTAAACAAATCTCTTTCCATCTGCAGTGTGTGGGTATGGCAATTGGCAAGAGTGTAAAAATAACTCTTATGGTTCTGAACTGGCATATCCTATACGGTTCTGGATGTTATATCATACTATTTGGAGACTTAGGAACTTGAACAGCACACACTAAGAACACATACAATTTTAAAAGAATCAAGATGATGCCGCACAATAGGGAAGACTTGAACATATGAACATATATGTCTGAAGGCCAGTGACTCATTCTTCAGGCAAATGCTGATGCCTGTGTGGTAGGACAGGGTGATACAGATGGTTTTATCATTATCAGGATAAATTCAGTCTGGTAGCATTAGTCATGCATGAAGACATGCCAAAAACCCTATGCTTTCATGCAGTGGCACAGAATTAGTGTAATGCACATTTTTTTCACCTAAAAATTACTTTAAGAAATGTTTAGAAAGATATAAAAGCCTTTATAATCTCTTTTCATATTTATGTCTTCTTCATAAAATAAACCACCAGCCTCACATCTTCCCAGCTCCAAGAGAAAAATAACAGTAGGGTGGAGCTGCAATTGCATAATTTAAGTCTAAGAACACAGTAGATATAGTGTAGCGATTCAATTGCTGAGATGATAAATCTTGAATGCTTACTTAAAGTTTTATTTAAGGATTACTGTGAATGCTATTTTGAATTGCAATACCTGTTACATTACATCAAAATAGCTGTTACATACATCAAAATGGTCTCACTGACTGTGTGTTTCTACTCTATTTTTGAACAGTGTGAATCCAGGTTTGGTTTAGAACTCAGCATATTGCTCATTCCCAAGAAGCCACATTCCTCTGGTTCTCAGAAAAAGTCTGAACTTTTTATTTCTGATAGTCTTAAACTGCCAATGAACCCAATCTGCATTTTCACTGAAGGCCAGAAAAAAGGATCTGAGTGGTCTTGTAGATGTCACCTGACACTGTTGTAAGTATATGCAGGGTAGACATGCTGGTGCAGAGCAATGGAAACCATCTTCCATATAGCAGCAGGCCACCTGATGTAGAACATGTTCTTGCTTGGCTGCAGAATGCTGCCCAGCAACTGCCTCAACATTACCCAATAAATAAATAAATAAATAAAAATAAAAAGAAAGAAAGTCTAGAAAGACTTTTTTTTTTTTTTTATGGAGCAAGGGTGTCAAAACCCTCCTAAACACTTCAGATAAAAATACATTTAGTTGTTAATGAGATACTAAAGCTGAAGCCTAGCGATGGTTAAGAATGTTAGACACAGAAACAGAGATAATGTAACAGCTCACTGTCACAAAAGACCTGCCCAGTCATTCATTTCCCTGATTCCTCTGAATCTCCTGATTCTTCTTTTTACTTTGTCACTTGAGCATATGGACCCATGCCTCCTTCACACTTATTTCAATGCTCATCTAACTCCTCAACAAACAGATTAAGCTCACGAAAATGGCCAAAATCTAATTTAGCTGGTGGAGAGGGAAAGAAAAAGATGGCATTGCTGGCAAATCTATTATTATATGTATGAACTTTCAAAAGTTCCAGAGACATGCCAGAACCAATGAAAAAGATGAAGCAAGAGTGGTGTACATTGAAAAATGTGTGTCTGCACAAAAATTCCAGCTTTATGTGGTGGAAAAATTCATGAATTCGAGGAATTGGGACAGACAGAGACATGAGACAAATATCCCACAAAGGGGAAAGGGAGAAACAAAAGATAAAGCAAAATGAAACTCATTTTGGACTGCCATTTCTTGTAGGAGAGAAAATATCAGAAGGTTACCCAGAAATTTAAAAGGAGAAAAAAAATAATGTTGGTGGAATCAAGGCAAAAGTATCACAGGTTTTCATGTAGGAGGATAGAAATTAAACACTTGGATTTATTTGAGTCTTATATGGATTATTTTTGCTCCTTTTAGATTAGCCATATTTTAATGGACTCTAGTCTCTAGCCATATCTAATTAGCCATTAGATATAGCTAATCCAAAAGGAGCCAGACCCTATGAAAAATCCTAAAGCTTTATTCTGAAAATATCAAAGTGAATGTCTTTGAAATATCCCCCCTTTTTCTTGGCTGAAACAATTTGCCAAATTTGAAATGAATTTCACAAATATATTTTGTCCCCTCCCACGCGTCTCCGACTCTACATTCTAGCAGATTTACTGCTCATCAAAAATGTCACTCAGCTCCCATCCAAAATACACTTCTGCAATGCCAAAAAGAAAATCTTGAAAGCTGAATAACAGCAGCAAATTAATTAGATATATTTGCAATGCGATGTGGCAGTAGAGGAACTATGAATTTGAGAAGATAAATCACAGCCTATACGGTGAGATCATGCAGGGTGAAACTTAGCTAGCTGTAACACCAACACAGATTACTATTTACAGTCCCATTGAACGACTATTTCAGATGCTGTTCTCTGACTCCACTGCCTATTGGTAAATTCTATTACCCTTGTAAAATGTGCTTGATTCTGGGCACCTCAGTCAAGCCAGAAGATGGGGAACATCGCATCTCTTCCTGATCCACCTATTCCGGGAGCAAACGTTGTTTTAATATCAGCTACCACTTCCAAAGGCCACCCATAACTCCTGACCAACTAGCTAAACTGAAATTATGAGTCCTTCTATACTCATATCAAACACAGTGATCCATATTATGCAAACTACTTAGGATCATTTAGAGTGTAGTATTTTTTTAGAGATATGTTACTTGCATTTTCACTACATAGACATAACCATTTCCTGAGAGTAATCAGATCATCAGCAAACCAAGTAAATATTCCTCTGTACTTAAAATTACTATGATGTGTCTAAACACCGGGCGAATGACATGCCTGAATTTGACTCTATTAACAGGGTTGACTTAACATCCTGCAGGCCAGAAGCATTACATAGTCCTGTGCAAAGTGATCAAGGACTTGTTATTTATTCCCGGTGAAGTTGCTTAGCACCCTTGATATTGTATCCAAACTGGCCGTCCCAGGCCTAGGACTCATAATTCATGTTTTAAGAGAACAGTATGCAAACGCGTATGCCTAAAAATAATAAAATCTTCTCCCAAATCTCAATCAGGACACTTAGTGTTTTTCTTCCCGTCTTTGTGGTTTCTGATTTGGTCCAGGATCAAAGAGCAAGTGACCATTACTAGAGCAAGAAACAGCTGTTTTTGCATAGTATTTACAGAACAATCAGAAACAACCTTTCTAATAAATTCAATGAAGAGAATAAACATTTTCATGTAATCCTTGAAAAGTTCTTTACCTCTATCCTACTGAAGTCCTAAGGCAAGAATATTTTTTTCATAGGCTTCCATTAACTTTGGAGCTAAAGGGGTCACCTATTTATGCATGTGTCATAACATACATAGTCAGCCAATTAATTCTTTAATCCCATTTTATCACATGCTTGTTTTCAGAAGTATGTGGGAGGAAGCCATTTGCACAATAACCTAATATTTTTGACTGCATAGCCTGAGGAAAATTATCTGTCCTCTCTGCCCCATCCTTTGTCTGTCATTTATGAGACATAAATTTTAAACTTACACAGACCCTAGCACTACAGGAATTGCATTTCTGATGCACTCCCCAAGCTAATGATGAATTCCCAATCTAGAAATGCATGCAAAACATGCCCTTTTTTTTTTTTTTTTCTACAAGGAGAATTTGCTAGAAGTAGACAAAATCACTTGTAGTTCACTAGGGATTTTTTTTTTCTCATTTGCTTGCATCATCTGGGGAAGAGTAAATGTTGCAGGAAAGATGGATAGACAGGTAGAAAGAGTATATGCACACAAATATATATAAATAAAATGGGCTCATCAGGAAGATATTCTGGGAAAACATCATTTTGGAAAGTTGGGTATACGACATTGCTAAAACAAAGTCCTGGAAGTAACACTGGCACAAATGTCATCCCTAAGAGAAATCTCTTTGACACACATAAGGCTTTATCTATCTGGGCCTTGAAAAAGGATGGAAATTGCACAGCCTCACCAGATGACCTACTGCAACGCTTGACTGTCTTCATAGGGAGAAATTTTCTCCTTATATCTAGACTGAGCAATTCTTGATTTAACTTATGACATTGCATCTTGTCCTCCAGTCATGCACCTTCTAACTTGTGGAACACTGTTGAAAACCTTGCTAGAATTGACATAAATGTCATCGCCTCCTCTCCCCTTGCCACCAAACCAGGCAATAGGTTTGGTCAGGCAAGATCTACCCTTGTTAAATCCGTACTGACTGTCCTCTACTTCTTCTCTATTTTCCTGGAAATGCTAGAAGAGGATTCATTTCATGATCTTCCCTGGGGTCAAAGTGAGTCTAGACTACTTCAGATCATTCTTTTGGCCTATTTTGAAATGGGGTGCAACATTTTCTTTTCATAAAGTATCCACTCCAAGGTGATCTTCATGAACTTTCAAAGAAGATAGTGTTCTTGCAAGATTATCAGACATCCCAGACTACTTGAATGCAGCCCATCCGGTCCATGGACTTGTATTGATCAAGTTCTCTCCCTGACTTTACCCTCACCTACTGATGACTTTTTTTTTTCTATTCCTTGGACTTCACAGAATGGTTAAGGTTGGAAGGGACCTCTAGAGGTCATCCAGTCCTACCCCCCTGCACAAACAGGGACACCTAGAGCATGTGGCACAGGGTCACATCCAGGTGAGTTTTGAAGATCTCCAGAGAAGGAGACTCCACAAAGTCTCTGGGCAGCCTGTTCCAGGGCTCTGTCACCCACACAGTCAAGAAGTTCTTCCTCATATGGAGATTAAACTTCCTGTGTTTCAATGTATACCCATTAGCCCTTGTCCTGTCACTGGCCACCACCAAGAAGGCTTTGGCCCCATCCTCTTTACATTCTCTTCTCACGTATTAATATATATTTATAAGAACCCCTTTCAGTCTTCTCTTCTTCAGGCTAAACAGGCCCAGTTCGCTTACTCTTTCCTCATGCGATAGATGCTCCAGTCCTTTAATCATCTTCATTGCTCTGCACTAGATGTTTCACGTCCCTCATATACTGGGGAGCTCAGAACTGCACACATTACTCCAGATGTGGCCACAACGGGACTGAGTAGAGGGGGAGGATCTCCTCTTCCAACCTGTTGGCAACGCTCTCGCAGGCCAGGATCCCATTGGCCTCCTTGGCCACAAGGGCACACTGCTGACTCATGGTTAACTTGCGGTCAACCAGGACTCCCAAATCCCTCTCCGCAGAGCTGCTTTCCAGCAGGTCAACCCATCATCTGTGCTTGTGCCTCGGGTTATTCCTCTCCAGGTGCAGGACCCTGCACTTATCTTTGTTGAAACCATGAAGTTCCTCTCTGCCCAACTCTGCATGCTGTCTAGATCCCTCTGCATGGCTGCACAGCCCTCTGGAGCGTCACCCGTCCCTCTGAATGGCTGCACAGCCCTCTGGAGCATCACCCACTCCACTCAGTTTGGTATCATCTGCAAACTTGCTCAAGGTGTTCTCTGTCCCTTTGTCCAAGTCAATGATGAACAAGTTGAAGAGCACTGGGCCCGGTACCGACCACTGTGGGACGCCACTCACCATCAGCCATAGAAATCTGAGACATCAGTTGGAAAAAATGTGTCACTTCACACACTGCAGCACTGAGCTATGGTCTTCTGAGTTTGCTCTCATGTTTTCTTCAGTGTCTTCACCTTCGCTCCGTTATCACAAATGAATCCTTGTCGTATTTTTCACCCTTTTGTAACTTTAGTACTTGATAAAATTTACGCAGTTCACCAAAGGGCAATATTCTATCCTTGTCCTCTGCTTTACTTCTCCATTTCCTTTTATTTCCCTTTCCTCAAGAATAAACTATTTATATATTTGTAAAGCATTCAAAAATCAATTATTTTTAGTTTGATGAAAGCAATTTGGCTGATTAAGGGATGTTTTCCCTTCAGAGGCACATGAACAATTTTTGTGTGAATTTCGCTGTCAAAAGTCAGAGTACTTGAACTAGAAAGAAGAAAATGTACCATTTACAAGCTTGGATTCCAGGAAGAATGTTGCTACCAGATGTTGATGAGAATAGAGCAGTGCAGGACAGTAAGGCTTGAATATAGCAAAGAAAACAATGAAACTTCAAAGTATCTGCCTGCCTTCAGGGCGTCAGATCTTGAATCTGAGTCATGAAATGAATTATATGTATTAATCACATATATAATCTCTGACACCTTCCAGGAAAAATCTTGTGAGAAATATTTTGCTTATGAGAAATATTCTTCTCATATAAACTGTGTTTTCAACTTTTCTTGGTTCTTCATTACTGTAGGGTGTTAGCATGGAAGTTAAGATTTTTCAGATAATCATAAACTAGGAGCATCATTTTGTAAAGACCCTAG
This sequence comes from Tinamus guttatus, assembly GCF_000705375.1. The sequence continues at coordinate 108,423 of NW_010586855.1, read as the reverse complement.
AGGGATGTCACTCAGTTCTAGTCTACAAATGACTTCTATGCTTTGCAAATTTAGTTTCCTTTCCTCCACACAGCAAAAATTGCTTGGAGTCGAAACAGGCTTATCAGAAGAGCCATTCTGAGAAAAATATGTGTTTATTCTAACAAAGGGAAATCCAAACCAAAGAAGGTTTCTTCAGAAACCATCAGCACTTCAAGGAACTGAGTATCTTCTAGTCCCAATGATAAATATCTGAATAACATTCAATGGCTTGGATGATCATGTCTCAGTGCAAGAACGACCTGCGGTGTTGCCACCTTTCCCAACAGCATCTATGAAAAAGGGCTCTTTGCCACTTGTGGACAAATTAAACCAAGTAGTAGTTTTTCCGCTTTTTTGGGGGGGCTTGCTAGAATCTGGTGTCTGTCACAGATAAGAACCTAAAATGTCTAGGATATTTTTCCTAAAATATTTGTCATAGCAATGCAACACCACTTACAGTTCAGAGATATCCTAAGAGTCCTTCCTCACTCAGTAGAGGTGGGAGTTTTATTGATCTTCTCAGAGAAATGCCCTTTCAATTAGTCAGTTTTTGCTGTGTGTAATTTTTGGGAGCACTTTTTCAGATGATTGAATAGCAATCTGGTAAAAGTAGTTTTGAGAGTTAAAATAAAAAGGCATTTTCTTAAAGATATGCCATCACTAAACCACCAGATAGACTTTCCCTAAGGGCAAAACTTAACAAGGAAAGTTGAATGTGGGAGAGGAGACCACTGTGGCTTTTGGGAGATCCTGAAGGTTTTTATAGAAACACACTTTGAAAAGATGCAATTAACTAAAACCTTTGTAACTCAGAAAGAATAATGTTCTTGATTCAATTCCAGCAAGAATAAAATTCTTGATTCAATTCCTTTATTTTTTTAAAGATTTTTAGAAAATAAATGTTTATTCAATTTCCACAGTTACTAAGTATTTACAGATCATCTTAGCTCTGCCTGAGGAAAGATGCTCTCATGACTGTGGTATTGAGCAGGAATTCAAAGAGTCCAGGATTAGGTCTTGTGTCTGTTGGATGTTCTGTGTAACATTAGAGATATCTCTGCGAATGTGGCCGATCTCATCTGATTTCAGCTATTTAAACTGTATCCATGCAGACTACCTTTGTGCTCAGAAAGAGAAAAGGGGTATCTCCTGTTCAGTGGGGGTAGCTCATAGAAAGAGGATTAATCCCACCCTTAATTTCAGAGTACAATAGCTCTTCATCTTGAACATATTCCCTCCCTTCAGCAACTTGGCAGTTCACGCTACAAGGTTTTCAGGTCAGGGACATCTTTTAATGTCTGTTTATTTAAAGCATCTAACATAGCCAGGCTTGGAGTTCAACTGAGTTCTTCAAATACTACTCTAATGACTGACCACTCTATAAAATAGGTGCAGCATTTCTGAAAAACCTTTTAACCAGAGGTGAATATATCTCTTTGCTGGTGTTAGGCTCCTCAGGTATCTAGTGGCCTTTTTATTTACTTATTTATTTATTTTTCAAAATACACGGTCCTTCAACACCAAATTTTCTTTACTACTTAGCAATGCAGAAGGGATTGATTCTACACAGGAATCTAGTGCCATGTACATAATTCTCATGTCTTTTTTTTTTTTTTTTTTTTGAAACTGACTGGGGGTATGGTACAAGTTAAGGGCAGCTTTGTAATGGTTTTCACATGATTGCTGTAGGAAAGTAGGAAAGCATGCCGTGTTCTTACAGCCTTGCCTTCATCCAGCTCCAAGGAAGAGGAAAAAAAAGGGAGAAGGATAAATCAAAAGCTAATAATTTATTTCTGCTTTGAACATGTGTAAATCCTATGTCACGGGAGAGTCTGTGGAGAAAAAAAAAAAGCCAGAGAAGGGGTAGAAAAAAACATAAGAATAACAACAAGAAAGTTCCTAGGAAAGGTATGTCTAAACAAAATAGTAGCAGCAAAACCAAACCCAAGAATGCAGAAGAAATCAACCTCACCCTCTCCATCAAGCCCAGAAGACTTCAAAGCCATCTGAACCCACATGTGTGTACATGGATGTGCATCTGGAGGAGGCTGTGCTATGGCAGCCCCCCTGGGCTTTGATCACTATCAGATGTGAGCTGAGAAGGATGAATAGTCACTGATGACCATGGATGGTAGGAGGAGGTCTATTTGCAACAGCTGCCTGTTCATTTGTGACTGCAGGCAGAGCACGAGAATCCCTGCATCATTTTCTTCTAAAGAGTGGGGAGCAATGGTGAGCAATGGACAACGAGATGGCATTCATAAAATGACGTTGATACCAGATCCCAATGTAGAAACAGTATGAAAGGATGTAAGCAGCAGAGAGTTGAATTTTCAATCTTTCTTAGTAGATGTTGCTCTCCTTCTTGTGGTTTATCCCGGAATTTCTTTATTTCTTTGGAGAATAATCAGACCAGTCTGAAGTATTTTAAAAATTTTTGTGAAATGTGAACACTTGACATTTTGACAAAGAAAATAGGAAGTAATTCAAACAATTAAAAGATGCTTTAAAGGTTTTGCTTCTGGTGAGAAGCTACTGAACAAATTCCTTGGTTTAGCAGTTGAGATGTTCAGTTTCATCAGCTCTCATACAAAAATGTTCTTCTCTCCCTGTGGTGATAAATGCAACCACTTGCTCCACTTGTTTAATGAAGAAGAAATACACTGTCTCTAAGTGCTAATCTCCATGAAAGTAAAGAATGGAATACACTCCAAAAACAAGTGCAAGGGGCATCTTATTTTGGCCCAGTAAACATGCTAGAAGAACAACTTAGTAATCCTCACTTTCAATGACTCACAGAGTGGAGATATTAATCAGGACATATTAATGTAATGTAATGTTATGTTATTAAGAAATACAGTAGGGACAATCCATCTCTTCCAGAAGAGGTGATCTTCAGCAAGTTTGCTGATGATACGAAACTGGGAGGAGTAGCTGATACCCCAGAGGGCTGCGCTGCCTTCCAGAGGGACCCGGACACACTGGACAACTGGGCGGTGAAAAACCTCATGCAATTCAACAAGGCCAAGTGTAAGGTCCTGCACCTGGGGAGGAATAACCCCAGACACCAGTACAGGCTGGGAACCGACCTTCTGGAGAGCAGCTCTGCAGAGAAAGACCTGGGTGTCGTGGTGGACGACAAGTTGACCATGAGGCAGCAGTGTGCTCTCGTGGCCAAGAAGGCCAATGGGAGCGCAGGGCTACAAGGATGATCAGGGGCCTGGAACATCTGCCCTATGAGGAGAGGCTGAGGGAGCTGGGCCTGTTCAGCCTGGAGAAGAGAAGGCTGAGAGGGGACCTGAGCAGTGTCTAGAAGTACCTCAAGGGAGGCAGTGAGGAGGATGGTGCTGGCCTCTTTTCAGTGGTGGCCACAGACAGAAGTAGAGGAAACGGCTGGAAACTGAAACATCAAAAGTTTCACAGGAACTTAAGTAAAAAATTTTTAACAGTGAGGGTAACGGAACATTGGAATCGGTTGCCACAAGAGGTTGAGGAATCTCCTTCTCTGGAGATCTTCCAAACCCGCTTGGACGCAGTCCTGTGCCGCGTGCTCTAGGTGACCTGTGTGTGCAGAGGGGTTGGACTAGATGATTTCTAGAGGTCCTTTCCAACCTTAACAATTCTATGATTCTATCTTTCTATGAAAAATAAAACAAAGAAAATGTAAGCATTACAGGGAACTGTTACATGGGAATTAGAAGTTTTGCTTCTCAGCAATTTTTGAGGGAACGGTAATTGTTTTTACCAAAAGCTTTTGGGTTTTTTTGGCCTTTCTTTTTTCTCTCAGTTCTAACATGACTAGTCTGGGATCTTTGTCTCTCATTACTGCCTGCAAAGCCATTTCCTCCCTCTCCTCACCCCCTTGAGTTGATTAGCTGTTACAAAGCATTCCTGTGATGCTTAGTAAATAACAATGCAAACATGTTTATGTAACATTTTAACGTGCTAATTATGTTTTTATGTTGGAGTTGAATGCACGCTGTCCTGGAGTCTGTTAGTCTTCAAGTCTTGACTCTTTGATGTGAAGGACGCACTGGGAAACACATTCGTTTTTCATTTTGCCTTGATGAAGGCTGCTGTTTACACTTTGTGTCACTTCTCTGCAAGGCAACATTATGTGAGCAGCTGTAGGGAATGCCTTTAGTTTTGCCTCCAAGCCGTGTGCATATCTGTGGCTGCAATGAATGTGTCCCCAGACTGAATAACAGTGTGGTAGATGAATATTTCAGTGGAATCCTCTATATGTGGGACCAGACTGCAATATGCTCTTGAGGAAAAAGCTTCTGTTCTAAGCTCACTGAAGCAAATTAAGAACATAAATTGGATTTAGCTTCTATTAGTCATTTTGATGAGTTTTCTATGGAAAATGGATTAGATCACACTTTTCTATCTGCATGATAACTGTCTTCTTGATCTAGTTAAAAATACTCACCTAAGAACTTTCTCGTATTAGAAAGTCTAAATTGCTTCAACCTGAGGTAAAATCAGGATTATTTTTGACAGGGGTCTTGGTGAATGAGCATTTTTTTTCATGGACTAGCCATAGAAGAAGTGGTGCCTCATGCACTTGTTAAAAAGTGAAGGCAAGTTGCCGGAGGCAAGTATCGAGCTATATGGACTGCAGTTCAGATCTAGTCTCACAATTTGAAGCAATTCTCTTTAACTCTCTGCTTCCAGTTCAAACACTGGTCTTACATTATTATTCAAGCCAAATTACTCCTAATCTTCAACGAGAATGAAATGCTAATTCCACAGCCACTAGTATGGAATAAATAAATAATAAAAGCTTCATATAAATAAAGCTTCATTGGGCACACCAGACCTAATAATTAAGCATTTAGAAACTACCATGACACTTTACACCATTATTGAAGCCAGTGGAAATTGCCTTCCCAATTTCTGCACAAACATGGCAAAAAACTATAAGCTGTATCAGGTATAAGCAGGAGTCAGGACAGCTAAGATACTCTATGTATTTGCAGTAGCTTCAGGGCTGGCCGCTATTTGAATACTGAATACTTCCTCTTTTCGAATTGTGAGAACAATTTGCTCTTGCTTTTCTCTCCTAATTCTCTTCTTTTAGCTTTGCAATGAACCCTTAAGATATGCATTCCTCCTTAGCTTAAAATGTAGGAAGGAGATGGAGCTTCCCCTGATCGATCAGGACAGATGTTGCAGGTTTCCATCTCCACACAGTTTGGATTCTGGGGGCTGCTGTGTGCAATGGATTGAGCTCCTAGTTATGAAGTTCTACTAAGTTCACAGCTGTCCCATTAAATTCACCATCAGTTTCAAGAGTAAAATGCCTGAAGATCGAGCTGCTGGGCTGATAATTAAAGCGATCATGGTGTTGGAGAAAAGGCCACAATGGCAGACAGTGATGAATAGCAAGGTTGAAAAAGACTACCCCTCTCTAAATTCTCTTAGTCTGTTTTCAATTTATGCTCATGGGTGTATTTCACACAAACCGAAGGAATTCTTCTGCTAGTTAAGTCAGAATTATTCCACTGAAATACCAGAATCTGGGCCTCAGCTGCCATAAACTGCAACCCCCACCCTGGTCCTGCCCCAGGAAGCCAACAACGCTCTCCTGGTTTACGTCATTTTTATTTTTGTTGGCTAAGATTTCAGAGCATACATGTAAATGTGAGAGATGTTGCCTGGCTCTACTATCTCTAGTGTGTGCATCTTCATGATTTTTTTTTCCCAGGCTCTGATGTACAGACTCCTGCAAGGCTGGAGGAGGTCCATGGGCTACTGATGAGGTATTGAAAGATAATCAGAAGAAAAGAACAAGCCTGCTGTCATTCAGTTTAAATGTGCTCTCCAGGGATCTACACCTCCACAGAGAATTGCTAGAATGTCTGCAAATAAATGAAGGTTATAAATTTGTTTTACACCTTTGGACAACATCACTTGAAGAGAATGGCCTTTAGCGGTGAACACATCCTCAGGATCTGGCTATGAAAGCTGAGGGAGCAGTCGTTCCAGCTCACCATTGGCATACAGGAAGGAGTATGAGGCAATGCACTTTCTGCTTGGTAGGCTTCTCCTTGTCACTTATCTCACTTTGATTTACTTATTCATCACTCCTCCATCACTTCCCAGAGCCCTTGGGGGTCTCCAAAACTCAATCCTGTGCTAGGTTCCAGCACAAATTGGCTGGTAACACTTTCCAGATGTTTTATTGTCCTCCAGGTGATTGGGAAAGATATTTTATCTACATTTCCTTTCTCTTGCTGAGGACCCTTTGCCTTCCCAGTTTGTTCCAGTTTGAATACGTGGATGCTATGACCAAAACCCATGTTTACAAAACAAAAAAAAAACAAATAAGCAAACAAAAAAGGGCTTTTTCCTTAAAAAATGGAAATCCCTCACCTATTCTCTTGATCCCTGTTGCTAGCATACAAAGCCGCCTTAATGATTAGGTGAAAATTATAAAAAGCAGAATATCTCTTTGCTGAATTTAATTTTATCTAAGACTAATGACATAACATTGTATCACCCTTGGGTGCTTTACTTATATGTCAGTCAAGAGCCTGTCATCAGGGTACTATGTTGCTCTGCTCTTGTCAGTGAAATAATTTCCATACATGAGGCTGATTCTTTTCCAATTACAGGTGCAAAATAAAACTGGATTAGTTTTAGGAGAGTAGGACAGTATTTGCTCTTAGCAGTCATTCTGGAAAATGCTGGACCAGAATTTATAAGACTTCCTTAATCTATCAGTCAGCAGTCAGTAGCAAGAATTTAACAGATGCAATAAAAGGAAAGCAAGTTGATTGGCTCTGAATAAGGAAGGCTCAAAAAAAAAATCAAATATTAACTCTGTGCTCAAACAATGAAGATGAGATGTTGGTGTGATTTTTTAATTGATCAGGTGAGGCGATTGGTTAATAGTAAAAAAGATCAGTAAAGCATTTGATCACACTTTGCTCATCATTTTTGTAGTTAGCCAATTACTACTAATCATATATAAATGATCAAAGCATGGTCCTATGTGCATCTTGCTTCGGGTGACAATCTACACACCTGCTCCTGGGCACCACCGACCACCCGACCTCCCTCTTTCCCAAGTCAGCAGTGGGTTCTCTTGACCCAAATGTCCACTTTGGAAGGTAATAGAAAACTCAGGAGAGCTGAACCCTGAGCTGTCTGTGCACCATGGGAACCTGACAGTAAGAATATTTGATTTTACCCATGTGATGGAGACCCTTCTCTCAGCAATCCTGCTATCCCTGGTGGGGATCCTTTCCGATAAAGGTAGCTTAGCATTTGGCAGGGAGCAGAGGCCAACGTACACTGAACTTCAGAGCTGTCTCTCCTCCATCTGAAGGACAATGGGAGTCTGTTAGAGCAGATTAATTTTTATGGCTTTCTGCTTGTGCATGAGGGAGTTATTTTTTTTGTATCATCAGAAGAAAGCCCATAAAGGTCTTTGGAGGCCTATTCACAGCTCAGCAAACCAATACAATTTAGGAACTAAGCTAGTTTGGGAAGTAAAATAGATGTTATATAACAGTAATGCTTTTATAGTGGTACTCTGAGGCCGAAAGCAGGGCAAGATTTGTAGTGATAAATGAAATCTTCTGTTATACCATCTAAATGTTATCCTTTCCTACTAATATCTGTGAAGCAGTACCTACCCTCTAGAAGCAGGGTGTCAAAGAAAGGTCTCTTTTCCAACCAAGTACAGGGTCAGAAACTGTTTTTATTTCCTGCTGTAAGTGTCCGTGATCCAGAAATTACTCTTTTTGTCTAGAGAGAAGTCATCTGAAAGATACTACTCAGAGAGTATCAGTGTGTTTTTTCACATCCTTGCAGTTTTCAATCAGACAGGTCCATAAACACATGACAAATTTACTTTCAGAGCAATTACACAGGCTTCATTGTGGCATCTGACAAAGAACACAAGTCTTTTGAGTTTTTACCTTAGTGTGTGGTGCTGGAACCTCATAACTTCAGACTGATTTTGTCCAAGCTGTGGAAATTCATGGCAAGTTTCTGTTTTTCACCTGTTTCAAGTACCATGAAGGCCAACCTCTAAGGTTGGGCAATTGAGACACTACTTACACGCTGGGGCTGTTGGTTACATAAGGCTGCATGTACAATATCCCTATCTCTGCATGGGCAGCATAGCATTAATTTTGAAACAAAAAAAAAAAGAAAGAAAAAAGAAAAGGAAGGTAAGTATGCTATACAGTCTTCACTTGTTCTCAACTCAGTTCTCTTGCTAGCATATGTTTATGATATTTCATGCTCAGCCAACCTCATTTCTGACAATGGAATGTGAAAACAAGCATTTGTCACTGCTTTGCACATGGCAGTTGCAAGCTGCCTGGTTGTTTGCTTTCTTGTTTCGGGTCGTTTGCCCTTGTTTATGAAAGCAGGCCTTTCCTGTAAATAAAACTAGTCATGGAGAAAAAAAGTTTGTAAGAAAAAAATATATATAAATCCTCAATCAGGATATCAACACTCAGAAATGTTGCCCAAGTGAGCACCAGGCAAATCTCTTACTTATTTCCACAACAGATTTCCAAAAACCTCATAAAAAATAGACATATCTTGATTCAGGTTCATCTGATTATGAATTGTGTTTTCACTCAAGGCTTAGCCACTACTAGCAGGTTCCTCGACTTACTTACAATTTTTTTAAAAAAAATAAATGGTACAACCAGGTCTAATAATAATAATAAAAAATAATAGAAAGAAAATGTTGTCAGGGATCCAAACATATGAACTTTGTGTCATGAAAAGCCTTTATTCTGGTTCCTATTCTCACTCGTGCGCAGATTTATTGAAAAAAACTTGACATTTATTCATTTTCCACTTAGATTATTGTGGTTAAATCAAAAAGAAGTGTCAGGGCTTAGGGAGCTGAAAGCAGCTATGCTTTTTCCATTGTGATGGGTCACATGGTTTCCATTTGTTCCATGAAAAACCTCATGGTTTTGGTTATTTTCACTGTCTGGAATGAGATATAATTCCACTCCTTCTGCCAAATACCCTGTATCGCGTAGGAAACTCCTGCATTTGAGGCCATCTCCCTCAGTTTGGTGGGGAGGCCTGTATCACAAGGAGCTTTATTATTATTATTATTGGTGTTATTATTATTATTTATTGTTTGCAGTGATCTGAAGAGACTCTTCAAATGTTTAAATATTTCTTTAAACAATAGGAGAGGACAGGGGGGTTTGGGTAAGGCACTGGGCTATGATCGAGGTAGCTGGGGGTCAGCTCTGGTTCCCATCACATATGGGTCCCATCTCAGGCTGGGTCAAAAGCCTGTAGAAAGATTTCAGCGCATGTGATTCAGAACGATCATTACTATGTTATGCTTCTTGCTGCAGGGAAGTTGAAGGAGGAAACAATTCTTACACTTTCTGCCAAGCTTAGACTCATTTGCACAGAAATTTTGCTGCGGTCACAGAATAAAACATAGTTAAATTCTGGCAATCTATGAATTTACAATGTGTCAACAGTTGCTCTGCAAATATGCTCCCCCCCAACACACACACATGCTTTTATTGCACTTGATTTGCATGGTGAAATGTGTTAGCTTAAAATCCTGTGAAGAGAGAAGATTATCTCTGTCCCAGAAAGAAATATCAGGTTTAGGGCCACATATGTTTCTGAGTGAGTTCCTGCAAACTGGTTTAGCATCATGTGATTAGAGAAAAGCTTGCATTTGGTGAGTAAATGGAGGTCAGTGAGTGTGAATTCAGTAACATATCACATTCCAGGAAGTGTTTTAAAGAAAGAGATTATTAAAGATATAATAGGCAAAAGCAGACAAGATAGATACAGTTAATGTAGATTTACTTGGAGTAAACCACACTAGATAAACTTGATTTGGCTGCTACTATCAAGAATAAAAATCTGCAAGTGGATAGAAATAGGCACTTCCAGATGAGATTTCCCAGACATGTTATAGGCATTTTCTTTAGGATTAGCTGACTTGGACTGAGTGGTTTAGACTCTACTGAGGACACAGACTAGGTCTCCATTGATTATAGACCCAGATGAAGGTATCTACATAGCAGATGTCCTGATCAGGTGAGACGAGCCTCACCCCAAATTCCAGGAGCTGTTATTAAAGCAGGAATGAAAATGAGAATTCCAAGTTGTCATATGAAAACAATATTAATTTAGGGAAAATACCATTCAGGACCGGAGAAATATTTCATATCATTAATGTTGAATTGTCACTTTCTGACATTGCCAGCGCAAAACATTTCAGTAAAAGAAAAACATCTTGTTTCAATCAAGAAAAATATTTCATTTCTACTTTCTCTATTTGACACATTATAGCATAATGTTACTGTTAAGCGCATACGACACTAAATGTGTTGCATTAATAATAATGAAATTACAAAGTCTGAGAGAGAGATTTGAAAGGATTTATTTCAAGCTTTTTTTTTTTTCTACTTAAAATTTGGTAAGAACAAATACTAAGAAACATTTTCCAAAATCTTTCCTAGTCTAAATTCAAAGAAGAGCTGCATTCCTGAATGTTTATAACCGTGCCAAAAAGCATAGTAACAAACCTTGCACTGCTTTTATCTTTAGACTCACATAACTGTAATAACCAAATGATGGCAATATTTGCCATTTCAAGTGAACTCTTTACAACATTAAGAAAAAAGAATCTAGTCTAAATTGTGAATCATGAAAAAGAACTTGAGTGTCTGAAAGCATCACCATTTTTTTTCAATTTTCTTACTTTAAAAAGTAACAGTTACAGTGATTTAAGAATAAGCTTGCCGTCATGAGTTTCTTATGTTAATAAATAGTATATATGAATGAACAGTGTTGGTCTAACTTCTAGAAAATCATTAAATATCATTGTAAGATTTTAGATTTTGAGTGATGGTCCAACTTAGGGAGAAACAAGTTGCTCAGGACAACTGTTGAGGCTGGACGAGCAAACTGGATGTTGCATTTTGTTAGTGGCATCTTTGAGGACACTGTGAAGGTGGAAAGGAAAGCATGACTTTTTCTCCTGAACTGAGTAATTCTGATGTTTGTAAGGGTGTGTTTGGAAGACAAGGTGTCAATAGTCCCACTCAGCTTTGGTCTGAAGCTGGAGGGACATGAGGCTCTTCTGTGCTCACTGGAGAGCACTAGACCTATTCAGAGAGTGATTCATCCCACCCAGGTAGGACAAGTGTCTCAGGACAGGATGAGTCCGTCCTTTGAAGGGGTCAATCTGTCTCAGTGTCTGGAAATGGGGCCAGAAGGAACTTACTTGGTTGTATGGAGTATCCAGATTTCAGTCAAACACCTTTAAGTGTGAAGAATTTTACCCTTGGGAATCACTTCGAGTTTAAATAATTGGAAAAATATCCTGACCCTTAGCTCCAGTGGGTTCCTTCTTTCCTGGTAAAACAAAAACACTAGAGTTTAGCTGTGAGACTGTGAAATGGCTAATATATTCCCTTGCATGATTTTTTGCCCACAAACACTCCCAAAGCACTATTGTGTGAATCAGGACCAAGATCAGCCAGGGAACATTCCCAATGAGAAGTATGGATCTATAAACCCACTTCTAGAGGATACATGAGTTTAGAAACTGTGATAGCTGGCCACAGTGGTCCTGGCACTTAAAAATTTCCCAGCAAGAATGTGTTTTGTGAACAAACTGGGGTGTCCACACACTGCCATGATAGTCCAGACCTGCTGCTCCAGTACACCTTCCAACTTACAGATAATCCGTAAAACACACTCTGACATTGATATCTGTTTATTTTTTTCCCTGGAAAGCAACACAATTATTCATTGCTAAAGAGGAGATGTCTGGGAGGCCCAAGAGGTTAGAAAGCAGCAAGTTCCCTGACCACAGGGCCAAGGCATCAAAGCCTTATTCCCAATATGCAGTGAATAGAATCAAAATCCCAATATACAGTAAACAGAATACAGATTAATGGAAGTTATCACCTCATAAAACAGTTGCAAGGTCAGTGCCTTTCTCTGCCCATGACCTGAAGGGCTCATCTGCTGTAAGACCTGGCATGTAGAGTTCCCGCAGTCAGATGTTGACTTGAACTACATGGACTTGCACACACCACAGAAGCTGTAGCAGCCAGTGCAATCAGAGGTCATTCTAGCCTGTTACTTGCTCCCCTCATCCCCTTTTTTGTTGTTGTTTTTTCAGATTTTGTTGTGTTCATGGTGAAGCCTGTATCATCTCATGTGTCAATGAAAGTGTACCAGCAAAGGATCAATAAGTCCTCTTAAATTGATCAGGTAGATCAATTTTAAGAGAATGCTTTGAGAGAGTTCTTTGACCATTGCCTTTCTCTTTGGTAGCCATTTGGATCTGCAGTTTCCAAGAGCTTGCTCATTGGGACTCCAAAGACAGCAGATTTGGTGAAAAAGCTAGTGGTATAGTCTTCAGAGAGAGTCCTAGAGCAACTTCCCTCATCATGGGGTGAAAGTTGGGCCAAGCAAGGTTTCCCACCTCAGCAATGCAATGTACTTCAGACACAGCACCCCTTGGGAAAGGGGGACAGGCATGCCAAAGCCAACATTCCATGGCTTTGCATTGAACTGGTTTCATCTCCTAGCAAAGTCATTTACACTCTCGGGTTCCAGCTCCTCATCTGCCATGTAGGGACAGCAATGGTCTCCCAACAACGTTCAGCAGCTCTGCACAGTGAGCACTGCCTTTCACTCACGCACATGTGCAGAGTGCATAACTGGGGTTGCAAACTCCCTGGGATTTATTGCTGCTACTGTTATAGGTGAAAATCTCCACATTCACAGTGTTGATATCAGTGAGTGTTAAGTGCTCAAATAAAATTTTGATGAGCAGCTCAAAGGCCTCAGTACCCAACTGGAAAATGTATAGCTGAAGGGAAAAAAGACCCAACAATTAGAGTCAAACTCCTTATGGGTTGTCTTCCGGTGCTGGTTTTAAATGGTACCTTTAAAGGGGGCTTTCACACTATTGACACTCAATAAATTAAAATAAAATTGCTTCAGGTTTTCCCAAGACTGAACAAGTGATTCCCTCATATGCACTAGTACTCCTGGGTCTCTGACTGTCCTGTGGTCCCAAAGAATGGATTGTGTTTTTCTTCACTTGTACCATTTCAGCTACCTGATACAAGGCAAAATTAGCTCACTTTGTCTCAGAGCGTGCCCATGACACGGAGAGTTACCTAGAGCAAAAGCATCCATGAAGAAACACACTTTAGGGCAAAAAATATCAATATTTAGAAGAACCAATGCACTTGTGCACTCACCAGTCATCTACTGATCACTCATGTGATGATGGAAGGACCTCCACATGGACATGATGGTGGAAGGAAACTCTTTGTCACTGAGACCCTCCAAAATGGGAGTTAAGCCAGTCTTTATCCTCTTATGGCACTTTGACCTGGCAACACCCTACTCCAACAAACAACAGTTTCACAAGGGACAGACTGGTTGAGAGCTAATGGCTTTCCCCACTGTCTTTCATGTCCATGCCAGACGTTCTTATCTAGGAAGCCATTGCATTGCTCCCCTGTTTGTTGTTTCCAGAGCTCTGCTCCATCAAATCATTCATGCAGGCAAGGTTTATGACTCCAATAAACAACACTTTTCCCTCTTTCCTCAGAACACAAAACAATTGTTCCCCATGTTTCAAAACTTTATCAAGCAACAGCAACACAGCCACACAAAATCTGTTGTGTCCATCATTTCCACCAACAGCCTTCTTCACCTGGTTGGTTTGCTCCCACATATTATTTTTGGTAATTTCCCTGTCCAAATATCAACTGCTTGCTCCATGCTAAGTTATCTCCTTGCCTTCTGGTTACCTCTCTTCAAGTGTTTGTAGACTGTTACTAGGTTCCCCTGCTGTGGTTTCAGAGCCAAGATATTCATCTTTGTGCATGACTCATAAGCTGTTTTTTTCAACCACTTAATCATGAAGTTGTTTTGTTTATTTTTCCCTTCTGCCCTAAGCTCCCTGTGGCCCATCTGTATCTTTCTGGTAATGAGATGCCCAGAAATGATGGCAGCATCCCAGGTGCAGTTCCCCATAGACCCACCAAGGAGATGAAGCTCACTTCTCTGCTCCCTGACATCACTCCTCTGCACCTCCAGTGAACCCACATAATGACAGTTTGGCTTCCACGGTGCCCTGCAAAAAATGCAACTCTGCTTGCTGCCTGTGATCACTCCAGTATCTCAGCAGAGCTGCTTCAACCTGCCAGTAGGAGATTTGTTTCAGATTATTTCTATGGCCAGAGGAACCGCATGAATTGCCTATTCCAACTGTAATGCAGTTTCACATCTGAGTGTCCAACCTCTCTTCACTGCATGTTAGTTTCTTGTTCTCATTCATCTTTGCTAAGCCACTTGGTTCCCTCAACCTGATCACAGAATTACAGAATGGCTGAGGTTGGAAAAGACCTCTACAGATCACATACATAGAATCACAGCAGGGTTGAGGATGGAAGGCACCTCTCGAGATCATCTAGTCCAACCCCCCTGCTCCAACAAGGACATCTAGAGCACGTGGCACAGGGTGGCATCCAGGTGGGTTTGGAAGATCTCCAGAGCAGGAGCCTCCACAACCACAACCACAGGAAAGAAGTTCTTCCTCATATGGAGATGGAACTTCAACTTGTACCCATTACCCCTTGTCCTATCACTGGTCACCACCGAGAAGAGTTTGGCCCCATCGTCCCTACATTCTCCTCTCAGGTACTTGTACATATGGATCAGATCTCCTCTCTTTCCTTCTTCAGGCTAACCAGGTCCAGCTTAGTCTTTCCTCTGATGATGATAGTTATGGTCCCAACCTACAGGAGACTTGATGTGTTCTCTCTAATACCACAAAACCATGTCCTCTCCACCAACAAGGAAGAGGCAGAGGAATGGGAGTCCAAGAAAAGCTTCTCACAAACCTTAATCCCAAGTATTATCTGTTCTGGTTCTGCTCTTCCAGCACATATTACAGAACTCATGCACCTTCCTAGAGCAGAATCGATGACTGAGACCACGCTAGTACCCAAGGAGCAATGCTCAGCTGCTCAGCTAAGGAGGAACCACCAGTTCCTCATCCTCAGCAGAGGTAAGCCCATGCAAGAGCAGCAATCAGGATCAGATCTCCTCCCCATAAACTAAACAACATCGGGGAATATCACAGTGACTGGAGCATGACCACTTGTAATTTTACATGTCTAGCAAAGTTCTCAGCACTATTTTTGCTCAGAATGACTAAAATTCTCCAAAATGATTTGCAGGCATGATGTGAAGGCAAGCACAGGGACATTTCCATCTGATGGGACAGATTCTACCCCAAATATAACCATATAGACACAGACCACAGCAGCTTCAGGGCTGGAAAACATGCTTGTTCAGCTCACAGCCATAGACTTAATCAAAGTCTTTCCTTTTGCTGTCAACAGAGAGGTCATTGCCTGTGGCAAGTCTCCTTACACAGCTCATTGGCTGAGCAATGGCAGAGAAACAACATTGAATTCAGCCCTGATTTATTTTATCTCTTCATTCCAGGTGAGAGAGTCTGGGCTGGGAAGTGGTGGAGAATGTGTCTCATGCAAACCTACCCCATGGTGCAGGTCATATGTTTTAAAACATCTGACAGTTTTCTGTTCTTCTCTCTCTCCCTCTGCTCCTCTTCTCAGGCATCTTTCCTTAAAACACACAGCTAGCTATCTTTTAACAGGAGTGTTTATAAGGGATAATACCATTCCAGGCTCTTCCAACAACCATGTGTTCTTCATTTGGAAGTATCACATAAAAAACATTGCTTCTTGTGGCATTTCCAAATAAAAACCTCATGGTTCTGACTCTGAAATGCTGCATAAAGTTCTACCTTTATGGTATTTCAGGGGGAAGAAGTGATTTTTTCTTTAATTCTTTGTTTTTAATAAGACCAGAGCAGATTTTTTTTGGCACAAAAAAAAAAAAAAATCTGCTCTGGATTATATTATCTGAAATCCTTAGGGAAAATCTTCCCAACTGTCTCCTTTACCTGATCATAATGCATCAAATTGGGGTCTATTCATAGTTTAGGTTAGAGGCTTGATCTGTTCTCTTCCCTCCAGTTTAATTTCACTTTCCTCTTTCCTCTCCAGATGACACCAATTAGTTGTTTATCAATAAAATCAAAATAAACAGGAAATCAAGCGCAATGGCCTTTTCATCTTCAACTCAGTTACCCAGGACCACATGAAAACCCCAACCTGAAACCCCCACCACAACCTACTCACTTTGTCCTGTCCCAGCCAGTGGGAAGAGATGAACTTAAAGCAGAAGAAAAGTGAGTTTCTTAGCAATGTGAGTTGCAAATCCTTTTCAGTCAGATAGAAAAGAAAACAAAAGAATTCCAAACACTTGAAATAAAATATCACCTACAGTTAATAAACACAGTAGGTAGGTTACTACTGGAGCATGGCAAGATATTATTTTAGTTTTTCAACACACTTTATAGGATCTGTAGATTTTCTACTATTTCCTTCCTCCTACTATTTCTACTAGTTCCTTAATTTTCAGCTAATTTCATTTAGCTAATTGATTTTTTTTTTTTTAGTATTAATTAATTGATGACCAGGTATGTTTTTAGGAGATTTTGATTCACTTTTCACTTCTTTCCTTTTTGCCCTTCTGTATTTCTTTCTCCCTCTATAACGTTGCAACATTTCTCTAATTCCAGCTAAGTGAATGCTGTGTAGAGATAATCCTAGTACCCAGTATATTCCAGGAAAACATTGAGAACAAGAAGTTTTCATTCTTTCCCTTTTTTCCTTCATTTCTCACACATTTCCTCCAGGAAAAAAAAAATGCATGTAAATGCTGAAGTTCCTTATGCTAATGCTTCTTGTTTTTGTGGAAAGTGAAAAAATTGTTGGCCTGGTATTTCAGCTTTTCAGAAATAAGGCATATTTAGAAATAAGATAACTATTATAAAGTATATCTAATTCAATCCAGTGGTGTTTGGGTCTCATGGATACAAAACATCAGCAATTGAAATGAGGGCATGAGATTAACTGCATTGCCATGTGTAAGTGAGAGAACCTTAAGTTTTTAATGAGACACAGTGGCTTAAATCAATGAAAAGAAAAGGCTTCCCAGACAGATCTTTTTCATTTTTCTCCTGGGGATTTTGGAAGATTTAACAAGATTTTGTGTGAATCTGAGATTACATGTCTGCAGTCTACAATCAGGGTACTGAACAGTCCAGATTCTTGCACATTGATCCACAGTATAAGCACAGACAGCTGTGGGGAACTTGGGCATCGCTGTCCAAGCAATTGAAATGACTTGTTTCAGAGTGTGATGAAAATTAAAGGACCAGTTTATAAATTAAGAAGATTTTATTTTAGAAATAATAGAAGTGAGACTGGTTTTATCTGTTCTCTGTCATGCCTACAGTTTGACATATCACTCACAATTACAAAAGATAGAAATGTATCTTGGTTTAGTATAGTTTGTAATCTAAAACTTAGAAACTCGCACAGTCACACGATTCCAGCAGCTGGAACCTTAAAGAGAAAAATAAAACATAAATATTGCAAAACTCATGAGGCCGTCGCTACAGCTGGCATCTCTGCAAGAGGTAGACTGGCTTTTCCACTCAGCGTCATCTTCTACTGCATGGTATTTTAATGCATGAAGACCTGAATAAATCTTCAAATACCCATGGAAAATCTCCAATGGAAAAGCAGGCCTCTTGGAGTCACCGACTTGTCCCACCAGGGCTCGGGGGAATTACTGCTTTAGAGGAGATGAGATTTCAATGAAGGTTGGCAAAGGGAAAATAGAAAGGATACGAGGTTCAAAACTCTGCTCTTTGCAGTGAGCTGCCTCTTAGAGATATCCATATACCTCTTCCTTTCTATTTCCCCTATGATAACAACATTCTGCTTTCCTGGAGTTATTTATTTATTTATTTTAATTTATACTTAAACAGCAGGAACAGAGGGAAGGAAGATTTTCTCGTAATAAATTCCTTGCTATGGCAATGACCTAGCGTCATTGCTGCAGGTTCTCTCCCTCCTCCTCTTCCTCTCCCTTTTACTCTAGGAGTCTTCTGCTCTCTGCAAAAAAAAAGGTGTCACAAGCTACAGGAAATTGCTTCACAGCTTCTGGTATGTACCGGGCACGGCAAGGATTTTCAGCTGATCCTTTTTGAAGTTTGTGATGGCAGGAGGCTGGACGTACAGACCTTTAGGGGTCCTACTTGCCCTGTGCTTTGAATTTGATTTCTGTCCAGAACATCCAAAAGGGAAAAGCTGCTCATTCTCTATATTTGGAATAGGGTCTATTTACAGTTGCTTTGGAGTCTAGAGGTTAATCCAAAGTCTTTTAGCAGATGCTTTGTGTGTTCTTTGAACTCCTGCAATCCACAGGGGTAGGAAAAAAAAAAAAAAGAAAAAAGAAGGGGATTTCTGCATTTTAAGGCCAAAAGGGCTCTTTGGATTAATTAAAATCATCTCCAGTGTAAACCAATTGTATGATATCCATCCAGGTACTTCTGTCCTGAACTCAGCAGCTTGTGTCAGTGATGCCAAACACTTGGAGATGTTGAGAGGTAAGGGATAGAGCTGTATATGTTTAAAACATGGCTAGTAGCATCCAGCTGCTGCATATGAAATAGGACATCTGATGCTGTAATGGAAGAGGTACATTAGTTCCTCAGCTGCAGAGCACTGGTGGTCCTAAGGGCTATTCCAGCTCTTCACTGGAAGACTCCTCTGGCATTTGCAGCCTCAGACTTGATAACAAGAGTCGCTCATGGCCTTGGAGAAAACATAGAAGTGTTTGAGATTTTTATTGTCCACAGAAGATTGGGAATAACAGGCTTTGTCTAGGAGTCAGATGTGGAGGAGATTCAGGTTCCCGAGGGGTCACTGATGACAGCACGAATAAAGTAGAGCTTCATCTTTTCCAACTTGCTTGTGGTCTACCACACAATTTGTTTGTTATACTGAGCTGAAGGCAGCTTAGTGCTCACAGAGAGCAGCATCATTGGCTCTAGGTACAAAGCAGGCTGCTCACGCAGGTAGAAGACTGCAGGAGACATCAAAGATGCTCTGGAAACTGGGACCCTGTACCACTACCACACAGAGTTGAGGTTTCTCCATCCAGAAGGAGTGAGGACAGAAACTCTGGCTGTCAAAGTCACAGTCTATCTGACCAATTTTGCCACTTTTTTGCAGGAGGCAATGGTCTCCACTGATTGTGTTCACTATATCACCACCAATTATGAAAAGAGAAGCCAACTCTGAAACAGTTGTTACAACTTCTAAAGTTAAGCGAAGGAACCCCAGCCCTGATCTTCAGCTGGAGATTGTGTAATGGTGAACATACATGAATTAAGACACTCCTTTGCTACTGGTTGATATTTAAATATGACTAGTCACCAAAGCAGGAGCCATTTGATGAATGAAGCTTTGCAGTACTAGCTCCAGTGGTCCATCTTAGCAAATTTAAGCAGAGCTGTTGAAAGGTGAGAAAGTACTTGTGCTGTAAGCACGGGAACATACTACTGAATGACATGCCCACCCACTTCTTGGTCTCTTTCCACTGCCAAAGCAGTAAAAAGGGACCTTAGTGTAAGTGTGAATCCAGCTCGTGGAATGTTTTTCCATTTCCTTGTATTTACGTTAATGAACACTGACACTACAGACTCACATTCCCAGCTCAGTACTTCACCAGACTGACCAGCAACAAAACCAAGGAGATGAGACTAAACAGATGATTTGATGAGGTTTTTATTCTTCTTGTTTTATTTCTCTAGGTTATGGAAAGAAGTGAAGTGAGGGAGATCACACCTTTGATTTCAAAAAGATAATAGCTCTGTTCAGAGCTGTTCAGGAGAAAAAAAAATAAAGCAAAATAATTGTCTGCCCATTAATTTAATATTATTAATTAGCAATATTTTCCACTTGCTAAAATGTTTCCTCTGAAAAAGGTCAGCTTGGCTGGATAAATTCCTAATGCCTGAGAAAAGATCACTTTGCTTTCAGTTTAACCAGAAATAATGAGATGATGTAAAACCTCTTTAACTTAAGAGTTGCCTTTTCATCAGTCCTCTGCATAAATGTGGATGACTGCAAAAGGTGGAGAACAGACAAAAAGAAAAGCTTTTTGGCCTATCTCGTGGGTCCATTGCATGCTCTGTGCTCCCACTTTCACATCCCAAAACTTGAGTGACTCTATCAGGAAAGGCTTATAAATGGCAATTGTATAATTAGGTTTTCATACATGCATATGGACATATCCTTGGACTGAATCAGGCATGGATTTACGCAAGGGGAGGGAGAAGCTGTCATGGGAGAGGTGTTAGGAGGCCTGCATTTGCCCCAGGCTAGATTTGTTTCTGGAGTAAATTGACGCAGCTCCTTTGAAGTCAAAGGGTTGCCGTGGATTTCTGTTAAGAGTTTCCAGCATCTGATTGAGAACAGCTTTTGTTTCCATCACTGAGTATTTGAGAAATGAATTTCAGTGGTTGTGAAGCCCTGTTTGCAGCAGCTCCACAAATGTATCACATTCATTCGTAACGTCTAGGTCAAATCAATAGCTTTGAGACAACTCTGACTCTGAGTAAGAGCTGCTACAGGTTTGTGAATGGAAACGACCTGGGAGGAAACGAGATAGACGAGCAGGCAAGATTGGAGTTGACTCCCTGGATAAACCACTCCTGATGTACAATTATCATGTACTTCAGAATAGAACAGAAAATATAGCAGTGGTAGAAAGCACTACAAATCTTCTCTTTCTTTATCTTCCTTCACACACATACATGTTTCAGCAAGCACATGCCTGTAGATATTTATGTATTTATATTTAATAAGCCATTTTCTGTTTTCATACCTGACCCTCCAGATGAGTTCATCCAAAACACTAACTTCAACAACTGTGTATAAGAGGAGCTGTGTGCTTTCTACTTTAGTGCTGTAACAGGAGAATTTGGTTACAGAGATAGAACATAGGCCCAGGTGCTGGAGCTTAATTTTCTGTAGCATAATTCATGTGCCATTCTCAACAGGTTGCCTGGATGCAGTTGCCTAATATTATTATTACTAATAATAATATCAATAATAATAATAATATAAAAGCAGACCATTCTGTGCCTGGTGGCTTTATTGTCACCCTGGATAAGAACCACGTAATCTAATTCCAGCTAAGTAACTTGACAGGGAATGGGGAGATATCAAAGACCAGTGTTTAAAGGCTGTGAAGCATCATGCTTTGCTACTTATCCAAATCCTAAACAGAAGAGCAGAGCCTCTTTCCCACACAGCTCCTGGTGGAGTACCCATAGCTTCTGTCCCACCTGCCCACAAGGCTCGGGTCATTCCCTTCCTCAGTGATTCCATCTCTTCAAAATCATCTCTAGGAGTGTTTGGGCTTCAGTGGTTTGATTTGATTTGAGAACAAGGACCAAAATGAAGGTTTCTTTGTGATCAAAACAATGCCCCCTAAACTATTAAAAATACATGATATAGCACATACTTGCAATGGATGAAATGATTGCTTGAATCAGGACTGATTTCACATAGCTGAAAAGGGTCAAAACACAGTGGAGAAATAGGTTATGATGAATGCCTCTGGATGTGGAAAACATGTTCTAAGCATCTGAAAAACCTACAACACAGCAGGAGAAAAATAATAAATCTACTGCCACTGCATTTTGAGAATCGCCAGTTCTTTTTACTGGATGTATGATATAGCAGCACTAACCACATGCATAGAGCTTTGAATAATGCAACCCTGATGGACTCTTAGATCATTAGACTCAGACTTGAAAATTGCTCTGGTGAAACATTTATTTTTATATCTAGCATTTATCTGGAGAAATATGTTTTGCTAATGTGGATTGCTGCATTTTATTATTTTATTTCATTTCATTTCATTTCATTTATTTTATTTTTGGTTCACAGATGAACCAACAGCAAGTTTAATCTGAGAAAGTGATAGGACTTAATTGCTGTGTATCCTGGCATGTTATGTTGCATGCAGGCTTCACCTTAATTTGCATATGTCCACACAACTTGTCTCCAAAAATGACAGCTCAGCTAAGCTGATTCAGAAATGAACAGTTCTGCCTTAGAACAACATGACTGGACAGAGCAAACTGCATTACCACAAGAGGAGCTGCAACATGGACACATCTTCAAGATTCAGACTTTCCTCTTTGTTCTGTGAATTAGAAAGATGCTACCAGCCTGTTCTGATAACAGATTGGTCCTGTCATCTAATTTCAAATCTCTGCAAGGTAGAGACAGCTTAGATCTCTGCACCAATCTAATTGGCCAAGGCTGTTTTGCTTATCAGTGGAGAGTTAATCAATATTATCTATGGATTCTAGGGCAGGATTTCTCATGTCTTCATAGAAACCTTTAAAAGTGCCTATTCTTATAATTAGGGCAATCACACCAACCATTCATGACTGTACAATTTATATGATATCATATATATGATCCATGATACTAACTCTTCCATAGGGGATGGATATAATGTAATTCCCTCCCCTTTACTAGTGCCACAGTCTTCTGAATGTAATCCTATGAAAAGAAGAGATTATGACTTTGGGATTGAATTTCTCATTCTTGCTCTCCCTTGGCTGTGTCCCCCCTATGGCTGTGTCCATAAGGTACAGGGTGAGGATAGCTTCAAATACTCCCATGGGCTGGTTAGTTGACAATATAATGAAAAAAAAAAAGCAAATATACAACAGAGACTTAGTGTGACATTTAAGAGAGCTAGCATGACATGGAGAGTAATAAATCTTCTGCGAGCAAAGCATCACATCAAACACTCCCTCCTTCCACTGACAGAAAGCCCCACACGTATATGTGGAAAAAAAGTTCAAATATATTGCTTAAACTGCCTAAATACCTACTAGATTCATCTGCCCAGATCTAGCTAACGCTTCTCCGAGACCGAGGTAGGTGCTATAAGCTGTCAAGGTAAAGAAACTCGCTCCTATGGAGAGAGAGTCCAGTGCCAACGCTAAGTAAAACAGAATAGTCTGGATCACCATGAGTATGCAGACTAACCCCTGTTTGGCTCTGGTCCCTGCCGAAGAGGGACTCTCCCACTCTGTGCACAGATTCATCAGTGGAACACAGTCTTGAAAGCCAAGAGCTGCATTAGCAGACTCTCGCACTGGGCTTTCTTATATTCTCAAAACACATCTGCAGGACTAAGTTTCACCCACTTCTGTTGCTCAACTCTCTGCAGACCTTTCCCACCGCAGGATGTCAAAGTATTTCATAAAATGGCTTAGGATTGCTGTGGTGCTCAGGAAACTCAACTGCAATCAGAGTTTCCACTGCAGATGCTACCCAGAAGAGTTTACACCACAGCCAGGCATAGGATGGAGGGGCATGTCCAGGCTCACCAGCAATACCAGGAGCATATTTGGGAGCAGAATCATGACATCTTTTAGACCACACTTCTACCTTAACCACACATCACACATGCTCTTCCTTTTCCATACATCATCCTGATGCTCCTAGAAAGGAGATTAATCATTTGGTATCTCATTTTTCCACTGGTGGTGAATTAAGCACAGATGACTGAAGTGACTTAGACACATTCTTCGGACAGTGCCAAGAGATGAAAGCAGTTTTCATAGACCTTAGAGGCAGGAGTGAGACACCAGCTTGTGCAAACCAGAGATTTTCTGACTGTGGACCCTGAGGCAATGGAAAGCGTTCTGCTCCTGCAGAAAGCAGGGGAAGTCAAAACGCTTAATTTGTGGAGAACAACCCTTTTCCTCAAGCATTTCCTCTAGCTCTGTCCCTAGTCCTTAAAAAAGATCTGCAGATAAGTTCAGAGATGAGCCCAGTATAACTCATAAATTCCATGATAAAAACCATAGTTTCTACCTGCTGATTTTATAATATGGCACAACTTGCCTCACACTTGACCCCTTTCTAAACTTCCCCTGTTTCACAAGGGATAATTATCCATATCATTCCTTCCCTGCCCGAAAGACTTGTGACCTTGTCACCTCTTCCTTGCTAACATATCCTCCTGCTCCTCATATATTCCTTCTACAACTGATTAACATAATTAAGCTACACTCAGAGCAGTTGTTATCAACATACACTTAGCTTGAAGCTTATTGCTTCTTCCCCAGACTGAAGAATGCCTTGTCTGCCTGTAAGCTTGTCTGTTTTCATCTCTCTCATTGATTTAATAGAAGATTGTTAGAAAATTATATCCCTAGCGGCCTTGCCTATCTAAATTAAAACATTTCTATACTCAGACATCTCGAATGCAGTATCCCATAGGCAGAGCCCAGGCAGGAGCAGAATTCAGGACAGGGTTTTTTGACCCTGGAAAACAATCTTCCAAAGGAGCTCCCTAAAATATTTCCCTCTCTGCCCCTCACCTTCACAAGCTAAGACCATCCTTTCTCCTTCTCCACAGAAATGAACAACTGAGCAGATACCCCTGCTAAAAAATGATAATTTTCACTAAAAGTTGGACTCACAGATGACACTAGTGAAGAGCGCTTTAGCCCAGTTGAAACCTTTAGCCTGTAGAGGAAGTCAATCTGTGGTGGCCTTGCTTTACTGAATGCTCTGGAGTAGCATGATCAGATGTTAAAATGACAAGAAATATTTAAATGCTTTCACACTCTCAGTTTCACAGTAAAGCAGAAGGAATCTTTTTTTTTTTTTTGGTTTTGGGTTTTTTTGTTTTGTTTTTTGGGTGGAGGTGGGGGGGGTAGGGAATGGGTAGGAAGAGTGACTGCCAATTGTTTCCAGAGAGAGACATGTCTTTGGAAGAGGAGCTGGAATTATTCAGCAAGGTACAGCAACAAATATGCAAAGAGCTGAGCTAGTTGGGACACTCAGAAATATTTCCTGAGGACATTGGCTGTTGACCTGGTTTCCAGAGGTTGTTTCTTCTGTATTCAGCAGAATAGCATGCTGCATAAGAGAGGGTCCCCGATGGAAGAGGGGAAGACCATGCTTCTTGAAAGTAGGCAGCTGGATGCAAAACCATTAAATTGCATCTACAGACCAAGCACAGCAGGCAGACTTGGCTTTTCTTCACCACAATGCAGTGAAAGAGCATACGTTCCGTGATCTTTTCACCAGAATGTGTATATCTGGCAGTTTTCACTGGACTCTCTCCAGAATCAGATGCCTAAAAATTGCACGTCTGCTTCGCCTTATGCCAGCATTACAAGGAAAACTGATTTCTGACATAACTGGGCATGTAGGTAAGTTCAGAGGGTGCACAAAACTGTATGTGCATTAGTCAGCTTTGGCTTCCTCTGGAGTTTTATGGAGAAAAATTTGCTCTTCTAGATTGCTATTCATGTTTCAAGAACATTGGAAAATTTAAGTGGGGCATCCTTTGGGACTTCTGGTGGAGTATGCCTCCACAGGCAGCACAACACCCCAAGGTCTTTAGACCAGGCCCAGGCATGATCAAGGAAGCTCGTAAGGTGTCCACAGGCCTCCAGGAGAGCAAACAAGAGAGGGGGCTTCCTACCTTGGGATTTAAAGGCAGTTGGGAGGCTTTGTATCCTATATTCAGCATAGTGGACCTCCAAAAGTAGCTACCACCTCTTCTAGGAAAATATCAAATAATATAGGCCACTCTAGGAAGTGAGATCCTGATTTGAAGCCATTGAACACCCTACGGGGAACATAGGGAAGGGAAACACGGACATGCAGACCTGACCCCTCCTCTATTTCATCTTTTACCTTCCCTCCCCTTCAGTCATCAGCCTTAACTGACACCAGAGTTACTCCTTGGTTGTCCTTATTCAATAAATAGTCTTCTTTGCCCTCCAGGGAGTGAAAATAAGGGTTGAATCATTTCTGTCTCCGTTAATATGAACCTAGGTTGACTATCCTCCTAATTTAGGTACTTCAGTGTCATGTTTCCTGGATTCTTAACCATCAGGCAATGGACTAGGCTAGGATAGGCCCATGCTCCATTTCTCTTGTAGAAAGGCCACAAATTGATTTATTTTGAGTTCACAGACAAGGATCCAGGACTCACAGAGCCAGAAAGTGAACAAGTAGAAATGATCCTGATTTTGTAGACTCTGATTAAAGGAGACCTGGATGCCAGCCCCTATTTCTGGTGCTTTTTGACCCAAAATGTTATGACTTTTTAATTAAACAAGACCTCAGCTGTTATGAGAACCTTTCTGGTGGGAATCTGTCCATTTGCTCCTGCAGTGGGACAAAATCTTCTCTATTTGGACAGAAATAAGTCTCCGCCTGAACAAGAACAGGAGGGGGAAAGAGCTTATGGGAAACGGGGTAAGGAAAAAAAGGAGAAAGAAGAAAGGATAATGAAAATGAATGAAGGAAAACTTGACTTAGAGCAATAACAGATTCAACTTCTTCTTCCTGGAGTCTCGGAACTAACGGTGACATCATTGCTTCTATTCCCTGAGTGGAGACTGGTGTCTCTTCCAAGGCAATCACAGGCTTTTTCCTCACTTGCATGGATCAGGCCCAAGTCTTCCACGGCTGCAGCAAATTCCCAGTTCCTCCTTCTCTCCTCTCTCTTCCCAGCGGATCACAAATGTGTTTTCAGGAGACAAGAGCTGCAGACACACACGCACGCGTCCGGCTGCCCTTTTGCTCTGACAGGCCGTTTCCACTGCCCTGTGGAAACCTTGCCTGCCCGCCAAGAGAAATAAAAAGATGGACACAGGAACATCCTAGTTGGCTACAGCATGAGAAAAAAAAAAAAAAAGACTTCTCTGAATTCAGGGAACAAGCATTCAACATCTTTTTCCTTGTCTTGCTTGGGATCTTTCATTCCATGCAAATGTAAAATCTGCAAGGCTGAGTTACAGGACTTTTGTGTTTCTTCCTCTAGCACGTTTAGTGCAGTTGCCCTTAAATTATATAGAAGAACCCTTGGACTTCAGTGAACAAGAAGGTCAGATTTCATGTGAGATATACCTCCATACAGCTTTCCGACAAGCTTTTCTTCATGAATTGGAGAGATGAGGGAGAAGCTTGTATCCTGCATCTTTCCTAGACATTTGCCAGATCAGAATGCATCACAGGGCATTCCCCACTCAATGTAAGAGCAAAATCTTGTCTGCCCCAGCACACCGTATTCTCAGAATATTTTTTCCTTTTGAGCTCTGAAAGACATATTCAGACTGAAGCTGTGCTTTCTTGTGCTTTCATCCATTTCCAAGAGTTGCTGAGATTTGCTGGGTCTATTTGGTTAATAGCTACATCTCTCCTATCATCCCATCCCATTGGAGTTGCCATTTCCTATTGGAGCATATACCAGTGGAGCATAATGGTGGAAAATAGCCCCAAATGGACTGTCTTTTAAGTCATCCCTTTGGCGAAAGACTAAAATATTTTGATATGAAATTTCTGTTTGGAAGGAGGAAAAAAAGAGCAAGGGAGAGGTTGCATTTTCATTTATCTTATGTTAAGAAAGTGATATGGACAAATATGTGAAGACATCCATGAGACATTTTCTGCTGGATTAGTGTACTAAATTGATCCACAAACACATTCAGTGAGCACTGGGGACAGCTCAGGGGAGGACCTGTCCGGGGAAGCACCTCCTTCTTTGGGTGAGAATAAATCATCAGATTATTTCAGCTGCTCAGGAAACGGCAGCCATGGAGTTTTGCAGCCAGCTAACCCATGTTCCTTCTGAGGACTGACTTACATATACCATTCATCTGCAAGTTTTATTGATCTCAAAGTCTATAATTTACCATCTCTAACTATATAAACCCTTTGACAGATCGTTGGTCCATAAGTCATTACATTATGTGATAAAAGTCCTGTTAGCATGAAGACAGAAATGAGATTATGTATTATTATTCCTGTCATTTCTTTATGATTATTAGCAGTAGCTGAACAAGATTTTTCTTCCTGTTGTTTCTTGGGGTAAAAAAAAAAAACAAGGAAACTCACTCTGTCAGAAGGGAAGAATTCCTTTATTTCATATATTGTTCTGTGTGACTTTCATGCAAAATTGCATGCTGATTTTAAAAAATCAGCTTTGTGACATCAGTATTTCCCCAAATTAAATTGAGTCAGAAAGTGAGAGTTTGATTATCAAACAAATCTCAGTAAAACAGTTGCATGAGGTATCTACATGAAAAGAAATCTTCCATAGAAGAAAAGAATGTTTTTTTGAGACTGACAATTTTATGCCAAAGCTATTCTGGGGAAAAGGAAAGAGAAAGGAAATGGGAAGGGAAGGAGAGAGCAGAGGAGAGCAGAGGAGAGGAGAGGAGAGGAAAGGAAAGGAAAGGAAAGGCAAGGAAAGGAAAGGAAAGGAACGGAAAGGAAAGGAAAGGAAAGAAAAAGAAAGGAAAGGAAAGGAAAGGCAAGGAAAGGAAAGGAAAGGAACGGAAAGGAAAGGAAAGGAAAGAAAAAGAAAGGAAAGGAAAGGAAAGGCAAGGAAAGGAAAGGAAAGGAACGGAAAGGAAAGGAAAGGAAAGAAAAAGAAAGGAAAGGAAAGGAAAGGCAAGGAAAGGAAAGGAAAGGAACGGAAAGGAAAGGAAAGGAAAGAAAAAGAAAGGAAAGGAAAGGAAAGGCAAGGAAAGGAAAGGAAAGGAAAGGCATCAATAAAAGGGTTTGGGGTGAAAATGTTGCAAGTTATCTCAGTGAAAGACAACATTCTTCAACATGCTCTAAGCACTAAATTGAGTGAGCTCTAATCTTAGGATTGTAGGTCTAAAAGACAAAAAGGCCACACTTTCTTTGCCTTGAGAATCAACTCAAGCTATAAAATTCCTGAGAGAAGTTTGTCTTACCTATTGATTGTGATCAAAATGCATCTTTTCTCCTGAAAGAGAATAGATTAAGACTTTTGATTCACTTCCCTCTCACCTTCTCACCAAATTATTATAACACTAAAGAAGGGAAGTATGAGTGCCTGATACTCTTGACTTTTTCTTTATGTTATTATTTTTATGTTATTGACATTGTCAAGGCTTTAAAACACTCTGCTTCACAGAACACAAGTGGAGCATGCCCTGGTGCTAAGTGTGCTTGGCATCTTCTCCCTTATGGCACAAGAGAGTGTCTGTGTGTTCACACAATATACACATATTCAATGAGGAAATGAAATTAAAAAAAAAAGCACATACACACATTACTGGAAGGAGAGCTGGGAAAGTCCTGTGTGCAGTATCAAAAGAAATGCTCTTGTATAATGTGTAAGATTTATGTAAGCATAGATCTTTAATTATTACAACTAGTCATCATTAAATTGGTCAACAAAATTATATAACAAGGAAATGAATTAGACCCTTTACCAATGCTTAAAACAGAGTCTTGGAAAATTCAAAAGCATAAGCTAGTCTCAGGCTCTTTCTTCCTTCTACTCCACTGCTAAGTTCCAAAGTGGTATCCCAAACCCTGCTCCAGACTGCAGGCAAGAAAAGTGCTCATTAGGAGATCTCTCCTAAAAGAAAACTTGAGATCTAATATGGAAAAAAGCAGCTGTTGGTTGGAAACATGCATTTCAGCAAGGTTCCTTCCTCATATTTTCCTGAGATGTAAGATTTCCAGGATTTCAGCAGTGTTGAGCAGCTCAGTCCAGATAAGAGAGACCCTGGACTTGGCTGCTGCTACTGTAAATCCAGTACTCATGTAAATCCAGAGTGTGGCAGTTGGTAGAGTAGTAATAGCGAAGGAAGGGTTGGAAAAAGTGGAATTATGGCCTTGCTCAGTGTGGGCTTTCTCTTCCTTGCATTCCTCAGATATCTTATCTTTCTCTCACTGTGATGAATGGGCAAATGCCATACCCTGTCATATTTGTTCTGTTGAATCATGTAGGCAAAGAAGGACATATGTGTACTATAAGACAGTCTTTCAGTCAGAGCAATGAAATGGCATCTCCCCCATGCCATTCTTAACCCAGCCGCTGCATATCTTCACAGTGTCTCTCTCCTTTCTGAATCCCCAGCCAGCAAAGTATCTTTTCTCCTGCTGCACCACAGCATACAGTAGACTGCAAAAGGCAGGCAGCAGGTGCCATTTCCATCAATCCCATACCTATCTTACCCTATATCTATCCACTGTGGTCATATCTGTGGCTGTTTGTGAGTATATCCCAGCTGCATGTCGGTGTCCATGAGTGGCATCGAATAAACATCTTCTCCTATTTGGTATCTAGTCAGGTAGGTTTGGGTGCATAATCACATTTTTAACTTTATTTTAAGTAATATGGATATTTCTTGAAAAAGCCTAACCAGAAAATCTAAGACTGAAATGTTCATTGAATCAGGCCAGCCAAAACATTTTCATCATGTCTCTATCAAGACTTAGGGGATATATTAGCTTGTAATCACTTGACTAGTCTGCTTCTTCGTATTTCTCACATACGCAGACATCCTCATCTTACATAGTTTCAGTGGCCATGTCCTTTACATTATATGTCCTCCAGGGAAATAGTTTTCCTCTATTTTTGCCCAGTACCTGGCATGGACAGATCCTCACCTGCCGAGGAACAGAGCTAACAGAGCTACAGAGAATATCCTTTGTGTCTAATGATTGATGTAAAATCTGCACATCTGGGGACGCAGATCAGCAAAGGGACAGAGGACTTGTCAGTGGAACAGAACCCTGTAATTTTGGATTTTCACACACAAAAAATGTTTATAGTTACTATGTTCTGCATCCCTTTCAGCTTAAGGTTAGTGTACCCCAGTTCCCAAGGGTTGCAAAGGTGCTGGCAAAGCAAATGAGAAGTAGAAAGCAATGCAAAAGAAAATAAGTCATATGAAATATGAAACCTACTAAACAGAGAGAGAAACCACTGTTTGGCAGGTGAGGAAGGAGGAACTAATCAGAGAGAGGAAGGAAGGGACCCTTTTCCATCCATCTGCTCTCTCTTTCTTCATATGAATTGACTTGATTTATAGCTCTGCAAAGCTCTTATTCTGTAGTGCTGACATCTGAGAATCTATGAGTAGAATGACTTCCACTGGAGACACATTTAGTTCAGTTTTCTCTGGCACGGTTAAGGAACACACCCTGGGTGGACTAGCTGCTTGTGGGCCTTGATGATTGTGGGTTGGATCTTTGCTGTGGGGCTGGATGCACATTGCACCGCATTCCCAGATGTGTGCTAATTCCTTATAGCCACCATTTTGGAGGAATTAGCTTGCAGATGTAGACATGCATGTTTAGTTGTCTAGATGAGAGAGAGGCTTCCAGATCCCTTCCTGACCTAGGGCTCAGTTCAGCTGCCCACACATTGCTATCTATCACTGGAAAGGTCTGAGAATATCAGAAACATCTTCACAGGGCTGCAAAATATAATCAAAGACCTATAGGAGACCCATGCACTTTTGCAGAAGCACCTGTAGCCAAGGTACTCAAAGACATTTCAGGTGGTTCTTGATGCCTGTTCTTAATGACCTGCATACCATGCCATCTTCACATACCTATGTGTGTGTGCCTCCACATGTACTTGGTGTCCAGACTCCTATTACAGTCAGGGGTTACAAGTCAATACAGTCAGCTGGGACTAGAAAGTGATTTCCTTTACCCTAGGGAAGGCACCTGAGTTTGGTTGGTAAGATATTTTGCTTGCAGGGTCACATCACATTTTAGGTGTCTTATTCTGCGAACTGAATCCTATCCGATAACGACACAGATAGGAGACAGCATCGAAGACAACCATTTGTGACTCGAAAGAGGATATGCGGGTGTTAGAGCAGCTCGAAACTGCAAAGTTGTTAAAAAATCACCAAATGTAATAAGGTTCATTATCAGAAGTTTGAAGTTCTAAAAATTACATCCATGGCTTTCTCAGAGCAGCTCAGACACCAGTTAATGCCCTGACATCAGCCAAGACAACATCTCATTGAGCCCAGTGCAGTGACTTAAAGATCTTGGTTCAAGTGCTTAGACTATCATGGGCCTCTGCATATGTTACAGCATACCATATATCCCTGACATGATCCAGCAGCCTGTGCCAAAGACTGTCCCTTCCTCCAAATGCATCATCTAAAACTGCTATTAGCAGTTTTATCGGATATGTCATATTTGAGGGCACTCATACCCAAGACTATCTCCTTATGTTTTTGTAGTCTTTTGCTTTACGCAGAATAAAAAACCGTGGTTGTTTTTTAGGGGATAAATGTCTTACTTGGCTTAGAGGCAAAAACTCTTGTGTCCCACCATCGTATGAAGTCTCGTCACTGCCATGACATACAGTTAAGCATTTGAAGTGACACAGAATGATGATGGGCCTGACAGAGAAATTACTCATGTGTATGAGTTTAAGAGCTAATGTCTGGGGGAAGTTGCTGCTAGACAGTCTCTTGGGATGCAGCAGACAATGCAAGGCTAGAACATACCAGTGTTAGTAGCCAGACAGCTCTGGAAACTCATACAGCAAATTCAGACCTCATGACACAAGGAGCTCTTGCTGGTCCAACCAGGACTTGTGGAGAAGCATGCCCTTCTGGGGAGGCAGATGGAGGCCAGATGAAATGGCCTGTGGCTTTCCATAGACACCTATATCTAGGGGACAGAATCCCTCTGTTTGAGAGACATAACTTTCATAAATTCCTAAACTGAGAAGTCTATATGATGCTATGGCATATCCAGCCTGGTCTTGAGCTGCTCCTCAAGAGAGCAGGAGTCTTGTAGGTCCCTGTGTCATGTCTGTCAGTCCTGTGCAAATGTTACAGATACCCAAAGGTATCTCAAATGGTGCTATAAACCTGAGATTTGGCAAGTGAATCCAACCTTAAGTTTCTAATTAACGTGTCTAGGCTTTTTCTTTTTGTAACAGAGAAAGGCAATCCATCAGCTTTGTCTAAGACACTTATACTTGGATATATCAGCCTCTGATTGGGCTGATTTCCCCATCTGAAAATTCTCCCATCTCAGATTCTCCTATCTGAGCCATGGGAGATTTAAAACCTTCTGCAATGCCAGACGGAGGCCAGGTGAGCTTCCTAGGGTGTCCCAGTCTAAACCTTTGGTTTAGACTAAAAAATGATATTTAACTAGCAAATGAGAGCTGCAATGAACTTATGCTGCAACGACTGAGAAGATTTCCTTGTTATTCCTTCCCTTCCAAATCAGAGCAGCCCAGTCACTGTGCATCAACTGTCCTCGGTGATTCATTGCACTCACCACCACACCCAGTGCACAGGATTCATCACATTTCATTTCTGAGAGCATGAGGGGAACCGTGGCCTCCACCACCAAAGCACCAGCACTTAGGTTTTGCAAAACAGTTAGCTGTTCCGAAGAACAAGGTCATGAGTTACCCACTTATCTTGCAAATTCGCAGTTGTGAACTGGACTAAACAGAAAAAAAGAAAAAAGAAAGAAAGAAAAAAGGTTCCTGGTACTAGGAAAAATTAAAAAAAAAAAAAAACACTACTTCAAGCCTAAAATTTAGCACTGTTTTTCATATTAAGCCTGTTTGGGGGGTTTGTTTTTCTGTGTATTCAATCATACCGCAGGTTATGTGCTTACAAGGAATTCATGTTAAAAGGCCATAAAAATGAAAAATTAATGTTGTCTTCCTAGACCTAATGTAAATTAAACAAAAATAGAAAAAAATATTTAGCCAATTGTGTTCTAGCGGAGGATAATTTGGCTTCTTTTTAATACCTAAGTTATGCATTGATTTGTATCCGAATTTTGCACAGGAGTTATGCAACTCCCTGGACAGTGCTTAAAGCTGAAAGTATGAGGTGGTGACAAATGCTGGAAATGACATAGGAGGAAAAAATGGACTTTGGTACGTGAGCCATCAGGTTGTCCTGAGAGCAATACATTTTGGAAAGAAATGACGCAGACAGGAATGACCATCTTACATTCTGCTTTAGGTCCCTGTGGAAGCATGTCCCACATATTGCATATAAAAAGAGGAGGAGGGAGGAATACAAATTATTGCTGACGTCTACTCAAAAAATGTGAGATCCCAAACTAATTGTGGCCAGATGTTGTAGTATAGAAGAAGAAAAATCTTTTTTATTCATACTGAAGGTCGCAAAGCAATTAAGGGTCTCACTTCACATGCAGCTGAGAGGGAGAACTAAGTTTTTTTCCAGAGCCTGTGGAATAATTTGAATGAACACATGGACTTTTGAAGTCTAGTCCTGCTAAATGATTCAGTACTCTTGATATGAAATAATTAAGCATGAATTAACTAAACTTTCCAGGAATCTCTACATTATGGCTGAATAATTTTGAACGATTTTTATTTGTTTGCTAGATGTTGTTTCCTGGAAAACAAGTTTTGTTTGTTTGTTTCTTTTAACCAAAATATCTCAATTCCAGTGACTCTTCTCAGACCAGAGCAACAAAATCTCTATTTTCTAAAAGTTTGCAGTTCACAGAGATCCGAAGTTTGGCCATACAGCAAAGCTCAACTCAACTTGCTCACAGCATCCTCTAGGTATGGTAGCACCATTCTCATCTTCTTCTTGTGGTGAGTTTGTAAGCTGCTTCACCACCACACTGCTATTTCAAGCCTCGTCTCAAGACCTGGGTCAGCCTGCTTAGCTTGATCTTGTATGTGTTGTTGCAGCAAGAGCAATATGGATATAGTCTAGAAGTGAGAGGGAGACCCATCCAATGTCTACGACAATTTTCGCAGTAGCATAGGACAAAATATATATCTTTACTCACATTAAGAATAATACTAAAGTTATCTTTTCTTCTATGTACATTTATTATAAGGTTTTACCTATGCATCTATCTACCTGTCCTGCTGTAAAACCAAAGATTTGAGGTAAATCAATATCCCTGTTCTACAGATCTTGAATGCTGCTGGACAAGTTGATGATGTTGGGCAAGCTGTATCTGGTTGAAGCCTTTCTAGAATCAAAGTCATAGTTTCTAGAGGTAAACAGTATTTTTTTCCAACCGTGAAAGAAAAGTTTCCCTTTTGAATATTCTCTCTTTTGCTATCTTGTTTTGAAAGGTTCTGCCAGATTATTCAGGAAAGCAGAGATATGAATGTTTCAAAAGACTACCAAGATAAGAGCTTTCCAGATCAGAGTGACTCAGGACTTGATTCCATCTTTTCCCTATTTAATACTCTCTATGTAATCCTCTTTAAACAAAGTATCTTTGTTGATATAATACTTCGGTTAATATCACTGGCAAAATAAAAGCAATCATTTCCATAGAATGCAGGTGAAAGTCAACCTAACACATAAGCTTCTGGACGTGATGACTGGTAGGGTCCGATTTTAAAGTCCTGTTGCCTTTGCAGTTTTTGCATCTCTAAGATAAACTAGCCCTGCAAAAATCAGGACTTTTTCTTACCTAACTGGTAGGAATGAGCCCTGAAGCAACTAGTCTTTTACCAGATAAAATGAAACAAGGACCTTTTCCTATCTGGTGCGGGTCAGCTCCCACCTGAACAACAAACCTCTTTTACTTCCCAGAGAGCATCATTGCACCCAAGCTGTGCACTGAGGGTGATCACTGGCTTATGCCGCCTCTTGAACTGTACCCAGAATTTGGAATAGGAGGAATTTCACAAATATATTTAAAAGTGAGGATGACTCCAGGATGTCAGGATGTTGCCTAGGCCTATTCCCTGGCAATAGTATGTTCACAGCCTGGGGAAGAGGTATCTGTTATGGTTCCTAGCATAAAAAACTACTGAAGTCAGAGATGGCTGGAATCAGGTAAATAATCTCAGCCTAGTGTTGCAGAAGTGCTTAAACTCCCCGGGGATTATAGCCTCACATTCACACTGCTAGGTATGGCATTAAGTGGTGCAAAGAAGTGAGCGGGAAGCAACTTTCTCTTCACCAGACATTTGAATTTCATGTGTTTCTGACTTTCAGAAGAATATTTATAAGGCTTTCGAGAACATCCCCCTCTACCGTCATTCCAGAAATAAAACACTGATATCCCAATCAGGTAGACCATCTCTTTTAGGTACTAAATGTAATCATTTGACTTCAATAAATGTTTACTTTCCAGGAGTACAGTCTGAATATTGACCTCTTTTCTTTGAAAACCCTGACTAGACTTTCCAAATCCAAGATATCATATCTGAACAATAATATTTTAATAAGGCTGTGACTTGAGACAGGCCAAAGCACCATGCTCTTTCAGGCTCACCTATAAAGTGAATGACAATATCCCATGAATCAGGTAAGAATGAAAAAAATGAAGCAACTAACATAATAGAAGAGACCATAACCATAACCAGGGGAAATCAGTGTTGCATCACTGACTAGATTTATGGCCAATCTGCTTTAAGTGATGAGCATTTCTTCACATATTTTAGAGCACAAACTAATACCCCTTTTACGCCACAGAAGGACAGAATTTGACTTGATTTTCAGCAAAAGCATGAACTATTTCTGAGGAAGCTCTGGGTGGCTCTGGGTGTCATTCTGCATTTTCCCCAAAGTTTTTAGATGACCCTGGATTTGTCATTTTGTCTTCTGTGTTTGAACCTTATCTTAGGAGATATTATAAGGTGAGCTTACTAAAGATTACTGGTGCTTGTATATGAATCATATCTCTCACCTCTGCCCTGGAGAGCTCCTCCTGTGCTGGACTGGCAAACTTGTTTCCTGTAATAAAATGAAAATAGTGCAAAACGTCTGTTGCCTACTTAAAATGAACGTTGACAAGCTCTTAGTCTTGAAGTTGGTGATTTTTTAAGACAGAAGTCACATCTTTCTGTCTTCTCCCCTCTAGGAACATCTCTACTATCAGTGTGCCTAAAAAACTTTATGGTCTTCATCCTGCCATGAGTAAGCGATAAAAAAAAAAACTCAAAGTCCTTGTGAGCCTTTAATTTGCTGCAGTGTAAAGATTCCTGTTCTGCGTTTATCAATACATAGGCTAATTAAGATAAAAGGTGCAGTATAATTGATAATCAGAACAAAGTTCACTCAGCATTTTAGCTGCTTCCAGCATTTCACACATTTCCCTTGGAAACAGGAGCACAGTATCCAAACAGCTGGATTGGAATCAGAGCAAACTGGCAGGAAACTGGGTTGCAGGTCCTTTCCAATAAGGAGTAATCTCCTTGTTGCCTTCTGTCCTGCTATCCCTCCTCTCCTCTCCTCTCCTTTCCTCTACTCTTTTCTATTTTTTTCCACATTAATGAGCTAAGGAATTTTTTTTTATCCATTAAATATTTTTAAGACCCAGTTGACTAACTCAGAATGGCCTCTCTACCTGAATTTGGGAAAGATGATTTCTATTTACCCCAAATCACTACATTAAGCAGGTATGGAAAGTGGTCAACCTAATGCAGGCACCACAAATACTTTTCTCAGTTGAAATTGCAGGCAACTGCAATTGGGTCTGTGGGTTTGAGCTGCTAGTTGCTTTCCTGAATTCAGAAGCCACAACACCACATTTAAACTCGTGGGTAAAACGTGATGAGAAAAAAAATTCTACTGATTTTCTACTGAAAATCAGGAGGGCATATGGTGCCCATCGGCATTTTTGATAATCCTATGATTTAATTCAAGTTATTGAAGGAGGAGACTCTTCAGGGATTTTTAATCCATGTTTCCATCTGGGTAGTAATGATGGGTTTGATTTAAAAAAAAAAAAAAAAGGAAAAAAATCAGTAATAAAAGTCTTTAACTGAAAGCATTTCTTCAGCGAATTGCTTGGAAATTTATCTTTTATTTTTCTGGATTATTTTTTTTTCCTTCCTACTTTGTACTCCTTGTCCAAATCTTGGCTTCAGGTAAGACTGGAGAATTTTAACGACAGCATTACTGAGAAAACCATAACTAGAAGGTGCTGGAAATAACATTAAAAAAAAATCTTTCCTGAAACTTCCATGTTGTGTTCAAGGTGAATGGAAGTGAGATAGTTTCTCCCTTTAGCTATATTCCTCACATATCTAAAAGGAGAAACTTTATATAGAGAGAGATAGACAGAATATAGCTAAATAGAGCGACTCCCCGTTTCATTTTCCATTCAGGCGTGTTAAAGCCATCTGATCAGCTGTAGCCATTTGTAAGTCAGGTGTAAAATATAAGTAAGTTATTCACCTAGGCTACCTCTATAGTCAAGATAATATCAATGTAGACCCAATCATGTGCCATCCACCTTCGACATCTCCATCTTCAACAGCTTCACCTATGTTATATACTTTTTATAAGACAGGAAGAATCTTAAACTTAGTCCCTTACTTTAAGGCAAATAAGACCAGAATCCAGTTTGCAGGTGAAGAAACCTCAGGAGCAGAAAACTGCTCCCAAATGCATCAGGAATTAGTGGCAGAGTCAAGATTAAGACTGAAGGATCCTGATTTTCCAAGCCATCACCAGTGCACTCTGATCACATAACATTTTTGTTCAGGCTCCATAATCTCTACAAAGACATTTGTCTTTTGGGCTAATGCCAAAGGGATGGTGAGATGATGTATTGCTTAATCTCGAGGGATATGCAAAAGAAACTTTTGCTTACAAAACGGACGCTGCGCTAATATCTTCCAAAAGATAGAATAAGAGCCAACTACATAAACAGCTCATTCCTTAGTCTCAGAACCTGAAATTAAAAATTTCAGTTGTTAACGTAAAAAAAAAAAAAAGTATTTTTCAATTATTTTTAAATTATTCTTTTTTCTTTGAAAAACATAGTTGTCAAAAGTAATTAATCAAAACAAAGGATTTTTGAAGTTTTTTTTTTTGGTCTGATCTGAGGAAAAATGTATGTATAAAATTATAAGGAATTGCAAGCATCATCAGTTTAGATTTTTCGGTAATCATGTCCATGCTTAATAAGAATATCAATTCCTTCATGATCACAGGAAAAAAATGCAAATGATGTCCTTCCATTTTGCTTTGCAATACAAAAAAAAAAAATTGAAATGATATATCCTTGTTTATCCTATGTGTGTGTATATCCAGTTCCATATTCAAATGCTTGATTTGCAAAAAAAGATTTGAAAAGTGGAAGAGATGCTGTACAATGAATATGGTCTAAATTGCAGTAAAGCTCTGTAAAAAGGTCCCCCGCAAAGTCATAAAAAAGATACATCTGCCTATAACATTCTTGGGCCTTTTCCATCCAGGCAAGTGATCTGCTTACTGGAGTTTTTTGTTCAGCAATAATTCATGCAAACCCAGATCGTAAATACACACTAATCAGTGTTGACAGTTTCTGAACGAGATCGTAATTTTCAAACTCAACTTCCCTTTATTGTCAGTATTTTCGTTCGAATACTTGACACTGAATTATTTACAAGGAAATGAAAGAGCGACCTCCTCAGAAAAGATAATTCCAGTGATCAAGAAACCTTGGGGAAGACGCACACCATGGGTGACCTGGTGTCTTAATAATTCACCATGCTGCAGACTCAGCAGCTTTGGTTAAAATTCTGTGGGGAAACTCATAACCAAAAATGCCTGGAAGGCAAGAAGGACAATGAACGCATGAAGCACTGAAAATTAATTCAGCAGAAGAAAAGGTAAGATTTCAGTCCGGGCTCACAACTTTCAGTTCTCTCTCCAGAAAGGTATTTCTTACCTGGACTTTTTTTTTTGCCATAGTTTTATTTTTTTTAATCTTCTTTTAACCTTTTTGAACCTTTTTTTAAACTATACCACTGGTTTAATTCCTTAGTGGTGAGTAGAATGGTAATCTATTGTGCCTTACACAGTCAAATTCACTATCAAAGCAGCCAGTTTGGGGATATGTTAAACCAGTTAAGAAAAAGAAGCCAAGAAAATTTGGGGGCAAAAGCAAGCAATTTCCAAAACTGATGAAGAGTAGGTGTTTCATACGAACGTACTGATTTTGCAAAACAAAATAGAATGGAGTAGACTACAGGCTACACCTACATGAAGAGCTTAAGCAATAGAAGATGAAGAGCTTTCAAAAATAGAATAAATACCAAAATATTAGTAGAATATATACCAACTTTTTCAAAAACAATTTTAGCCTATGTGAATTTTAGAAGCATCTGATTTGGTGCAAAAGGTGTTTTTCTAAAGTTGAAATTAAATGAAGATTTATATCCTCACAGGCATTAATCTTTCAGTCCTCTGCTGAATGTAAACTTCTATAGGGCCAGCTCCATAACTGAGCAAACTGTCCTATAGTCTCCCCTCAATGAGCAGAGTCATGGGCGTCAACAGTACAATTCATCTCATTCTAAAATAAACATGCATGATGGAACAGTTAAATTGCACCCGCAAAAATGCTTACATTGCTACATTTCTATATTCATAGAACCATAGAATTCTTAAGGTTGGAAGGGTCCTCTAGAGGTCATCTAGTCCAACCCCCCTGCACACGCAGGGTCACCTAGAGCATGTGGCACAGGACTGCGTCCAAGCGGGTTTTGGAGATCTCCAGAGAAGGAGACTCCTCAACCTCTCTGGGCAGCCTGTTCCAGTGCTCTGGCACCCTCACTGTCAAGAAATTTTTCCTTAAGTTCATGTGGAACTTTTGATGTTTCAGTTTCCGGCCGTTTCCTCTAGTTCTGTCGGTGGCCACCAAGGAAAAGAGGCCGCCCCATCCTCCTCACTGCCTCCCTTGAGGCACTTCTAGACACTGCTCAGGTCCCCTCTCAGCCTTCTCTTCTCCAGGCTGAACAGGCCCAGCTCCCTCAGCCTCTCCTCATAGGGCAGATGTTCCAGGCCCCTGATCATCCTCATAGCCCTGCGCTGGACTCTCTCCAGAAGCTCCACATCCCTCTTGTATTGTTTACAAAAATATTGCTTACAAAAAGATTCTATGAAGACAGAGGCCTAAACCTTGTACTTTTATGCTATGGGTACCTAAGCTTAAGTGAGCTTTCATTCTAAGAAAATAAAATAAAATAAAATAAAATAAAATAAAATAAAATAAAATAAAATAAAATAAATAAAAGGACAGCATGTGACCCTCTCAAATTTAAAAATATTTTAAATCTATATGAAGAACCCTGCTCTAGTCTCAGATGTCAATCGTTTGTTTTAGAAATCCAAGAAAATTCATTTCTTTCTTTGGTCTTGTTGGCTGTAAGAACTGAAATTACTGAGAACTATACTGTGTGACTGAGATCAGATACAAGAGGTGCCTCATTTTACAAAATTTTATCATATTGAATGATTCATTCCAGCTAATTCAAACACCTATCTTAAAATGTGAGCCATTATCTAAAGTTTTCTACTTTCATCCATATGTCCTTGATTTAGTCTTAGATTATGAATTCAACACATCCCTTAACCTTTAAGAATGGGAGTTAGATGATACGAATGGAGGTGCACCGTATATATATATGTTTTTGTTTGTTTCTTTAATGCGATAACGTCCTAATCTTGGCTGAAGTCCTTAAATTGTTACTGAAACACCATCCCTACTAAAATATTCACCTAATTTAAAGAATTACAGAGAGATCATAAGTTCCATGTTCCATTCTTGCTAGAAATTTGAGATTTATTTTGTCCAAGGATCTTTAGTGAAGAAAGACCACTAAATTAGGAATCCAGTCTGCTATGACACAAGAGACTAAATATCAAGAAATAGGCATCTGGGAAGACACAAAATGAGTCAATGCCCAAGACGGAATAATTAAACCAGATAATCAGTTACATCCGCAAAACTGAAATACTCAGATTATTCCATAAACCCAGACATAAAAGAATGTAGTAACGTTTACTGTGATGGAAAGAAAAGATCAAAAAAAAGAAAAAAAAAAGTGACCCACCAGGAAATTATGACATTGTCCTTATTGCCAAACCTGGAAATTTTATTGCAAGTCTTAAAATATTTGCTATCTCTTTTACAGCCTTATATATTTGAGTTAACTGATTACATGGATCTTCTGGTCTGTTCCAGATAATTCTGGAAAAAAACAAAGCCTAAAATTTCACAAAACAGATGACCAAAAAAAGGAGTAACCAAGTTACTAAACAAAAATAAAAATGTCCATCCATCAAGAAATTCTAATATTTCAAAATGTGATTTTGGGGTGAATTAAGTAAATACCAAAGTCTTCGGATTTCTTGCAGAAGTTGGGGAAAACCAGCTTGGAATGTCATATATACCTAATTCAGATGCCTCAGATGTACTCAAACATTTCAAATGCCAATAAATGCTTTTACAGTAGGAAAATGAATTGATCCCACCATGCTAGTGGGTAAACACCTCTTTTGGCTGCGCTGGCTGTATCTCTATTGACTATATTGTGAGCTTCGACACCTTAAGTAATATTTGTCCATTTACCAGTGTCTTTGTGTGTTATGCTCTGTGTGCAATTAAAATATTTCTGTAACATTAATATTTCCCTCTAGAAAACTGCAATTTCACATAAACTGTATTAACCTTCAAAGGTTTGGAGCAGCTCTCCTGAAAAAATACTGCATACTTATTTCAAATACAATAACTTTCAATATCATCATAAGATATGACACAATATTTATTGAGCTGACAAAATTAATGCTTTGAGAGTTCAGGTGGCAAAAGAGGAAAAATATGGATAACTTAGTGGTTGTGGGTAAAAAAGTGGTTGTCTTCAAAACCAAAGAAAGAGAATTGGTAGAAACTATGCTATCTTCTAGCTACGCTGAAAACATAAAATGAGAAAAGATAAAGCAATAGAAATACTGAAATGAAACATTCAGATCATATGACCTAGCAGAATTGGAAGTCTGCAGCTGCGGCCCAGCTTACGGCAGCTGAAATGTACACTTTTTTGTTTGTTTCTTTGTTTTGTTTTCAAACTAATTCCACATACAAGCAACCTACACTACACATTTTATTCAATGATTAATTGTTTACTTTGTTTTCCACAAACTGGTATTCTACAACCATATCATCTGCCTCAAGCATAGTTTTCATTTCTCCCAGGCTATGAGAATATGCATATTCTTTTTTCTTCTTCTTTTTTTTTCTTTTTCTTTTTCTTTTCTTTCTCTTTTTCTTTCTATTTTTCTTTTTCTTTTTCTTTCTTTTTTTTCCCACATTGATTAACCTTGTTCTGCACTTCAGCAGCAAAGGCAGATCTGAATGAGAGCAGAAGAAAGGACTTTGTTGGAAAATCTTGGAAAAGAGCTTCTCATTTCCTTTTATGTTTTCATTAGCATGTTAGTTTTGAAGTTTTTTCAAATTTCCAAATTTTCAATATTCTTATTCATATTCCCTTTTCCCACCTTAGTCATTCTCTTTAACATTCAGAGAAGAGGGAAGGAAAAGGAAGGGACCCTATGCTCAATAAGCTGTAGTGTGCAACGATTCTCCATCACTTACAAAGAGACTGAAGACATCTTCCCTGCACGTAAAGATCCTGCAGAATTTCATACTCCATTGGCTATCTCCTAATGGGAGCACAAGGCTCATTCCCCTCCCCGTACCTCTGTCTCACCATGAGTCGGACCACTGCATGATGCACTTCCCTACAAATGACCAATCTTGTTGCCTCTGAAGATTCAAATGTCATAGGAATGGGATTTTATGAATGTGGTGTTCTTGCCTCCAGCTCCTGTAACCCATTTGCTCACACTTATACTTTCTCTTTCTCACGGTACGTCCAAAGACAGCTCATCCAAGTTAATCAGGCAAAGCTGGAGACCAAGGAGCTCAGCTGGAGGTGATGAGTAGTCCATGAAATACGCAAATTTTAGTCTAGTTACAGATTGAAAATACCTATGACAGATAGCCCAGGAAGGTCACTGGTACAGTGGTAAAAATATTTTCTAGCACGGAACAGCTGGGCTATACTGTGCGTGTGTAAGAGCAAAACCAGGGCCCAGCTCAGCAATGTGAACCACATGGCAGTAATATTAAGTTTAAAAAAATAATAATTAAAAAAAAATGCAGTTGGACAACTGGCCAGTGTTTCACAGAAATCTGAGACTGCCTTCTGTCTTCCAAGAAGCACAGGCACCCATTAACTCTGGAGACTGAGAAAACATCTTCTTCCCAGAGGGAAATGGGGGAAATGATGCCAGAGGCTGTAGCAAAAGGCACCTTCCTTGGGCAATCCAGTCTTGGATGGTGTTTGAGAAGGGATCCTATGGGTCTGATAGGTGTGCTCGTATGCACACCTATCTGCTGCAGCTTGGATTCAGGACTGGTGTTTCCATTGCTATCTGGTCTGAGGCTCACTCTAAATCTTGGTGATGGTTACAAGTGGTAGGTCTGAGTCACTTTTTGGCTCTTTCCGTTCTGAGGCCAGAAACAAAAAAAAAAACTGCATAGTTACCTTGGGAGACAGATAATCTCAGACATATCATGATAAAACCTATTCTCAATATTTTAATCACATATCCTTAAAAGTCCAAGGTCTATATTCAATTCCTCTACCTTTAACATTTCCCTGGGAAAAAAAGAATGGATTGAGTGCTCAGTCACACTACACTTTGGCTATCCTTAGCATGCTTGTCCTCTTTGATAGGTGGATTTTAAGGTTTTATACTGTAAGAAATCAGTCTAATTAATATCTGGAGACTATCTCTCTGTGGTTCATGCCCATCTGATACCTTCATGCAGATATCTCAGATACACTGTATTCAACAGCTGAACCCTATCATAGGTTTCTATAGGAGAACCAGCTGTTAAAGCTTCTGTCAAACTCAGTGAAGATATAAACCATAAGGTCAATAGAGTCTAGAGTTTTACTTTGGTTCATAAGAGCACAAGGCCTCTACAAGATCTGTGTCATATTGCCACCACTGTGCCTATATCTCAGATGTCACCTTAGACAACACCAGTTGCCTGCGACAATTTACTCTCCGTCTCTCAGGTTTCTAGTCAGGAGGTTATATTTGATATACTCTTTTTCTGGATATCATTAAACTTCTTATATCTAGACCTTCCCTCCTTGAACGTTTTTTTTTTTTTTTCCTCAGTTCCCACACACAGATTCTGCAGCTAGTGTTTCCATAGCTTCTTGTTCTTGTCTGAGATGCCAGGCACCATAGAAACATGAGGAGACAGCAGGGAATAAATAGAATTTATAGAAAGCCAATCGATGATTGCTTAAAAATAAAAATAAA
The DNA here is from genome assembly GCF_000705375.1 of Tinamus guttatus. The sequence continues at coordinate 63,500 of NW_010586855.1, read as the reverse complement.
TAAATAAATATTTTTTAAAAAAGCTTATGTAGATAGGGTTCCAGTCAGTTAGATGGGATGCTGTAACATGTCATTTTTCTATTTGATGTTAGTTAAGACTCAGTTTCCTCTCTCAGGGTGAATTACTGTTTGCCAATAGCTGTTGTTGTGACAGTGAGTTAACCAGCTGTTCTCTCATCCTTGCTAATTTAAGGGTAACCCTAAGTCCTTTAAGCTCAGATCTACCAAACCCCTTAAACAAGCACTAAACCTCTCAAAGGTTCTCCTTGAGACAACATACTTTATTTAGAGGGATACAGGCATAATACCTAAAGGAAAACTCATACTTAAGAATTCTATTTAAATGATAAACAAGAAAGGGAATTCTTTAGGGGGGTACCTGTCTCTTCTTCTGTGTCTACAGCACTGTCACTATAAACCCTCACAGCATAAATGCCTACATGCCATGTTTACGTTTCAGAGACTGGAAAATACCTTGCAAAAGGATAGATATCTGCTAACTATGAATGTACTGCAAGTTTTCTGCTGAGTGGTTTTGGGCTAGTTTTAAATTTATTGAGTCAGTGGGACTTTTTTCTTTTTTTTTTCTTTTTTTTCCTGGAAATTCAGTTCCATTGACTAATAAATCTCACTATAAGCAGAGTTTATCCCGGATAACTGTAGTCTATATTCATCCCATTGCTTTCTTCCTTGGCATGATCCTGTCTCTCCATAGTGTTTTAAATACCTGTAGCAAGAGCACAAAAATATCTGCTGTGACATGAATGCAGTCCACAGTTGTTTGCTCTCAATGACAATGACACTTCTGCAGTCATTGAAATTTGAATAGGTTTGACACTGTTTTGCCTCTGAACGGCAGCATGAATGAGCAGACAAGTGGGAGTACAATTGACTTTTTTTGCTTTAATGTTTGAACCCTTCAGTAACTTTGTTGGCATCATTTTGATCAAAAACACCCAAGTCGGTTTGGTTCAAATCCCCTCTGGCAATGCCCAGATCCCCGTATTAGCTTGGCTTTGCTTCTTAGTTCATCTCTTTGCACAGTGAGGGCTCAGGCTTTCATCTCAGCTGTTCCACTTCCTCATTACAGGGGGATTAGTCAAATCGCATCAGCAAACGGATCCACATTGCTAGTCCTCAGCAGTGTGAAGCCTTCATAAGGAAGAATTTTAGGAGGTGACTCCTAGTCAGAAAACTTGCTTCTCAAACAATAACTAACTAGGTCTGTGTGAAACTTGGCAGATCAAAATCTCAGAGGATGTGCAAAGTTTAAAGAAATAATAACTCTAGGAATTTAAACAATATACTTTTTTGTTATTGTTTGCACTAGCTGAATTTCTCAGAGATTCTCTCTCTAGTGAACTCACAATCAAGAATCTGTTGATTAGTTACAACTATGTTTTTTTAGAGGAAGGACCCTTCATCATCAAGTTAGTGATTGTGCTCTTTAGAGGTCAAGGAATTTCCAGGTTCCTGGAAAAGGTGTTCCTATTTGTATCATCTTAACTGTCGGAAAATGGGGGGCAATCATTTTTAATTATTCTGGCACCTTTAACCTGGACTTGTGTTTTAGTTTGAGTTAGTGTACTGCTAAACAGCATAAAAACTCTGTCTCAGAGACATGGCACTGGGAGGTGGTTATCGTACACGGAAATGAGAAAAGGAACAATTTGAACCCAAATCAGCTGCAGTTTTGCTCCATTTGACATCATCCTGATTTTTCATTATCAAATAAGGCCAGGTTTAGGTTTGGCAAAAATACCTGTATCCAAGTCATGTGTTTTCATGCAGACACACTGAAAAGCGTTTAATATTAACCCTCAAAATTCTGGGCTTGTTTGAAATGAACAGTCTCAGTGGAATGAGACTGGGAAAAGGCATTTGAAAGAAATCAGCAATGCATCCGTGGTCATGTTGAACTTTTCATTCCTTTTGAAAGCTGAAAAATTAATACACAAATAAATGGATGTGGCTTAAACTGGACTTTTTCCTATTATTTCTCATCATTACCTTCAGGAGGGAGAAAAAAAAAAAAGCTAGGAAAGAAAAACAGGGATTAAGAAGAAGTAGTTTTATTATTTTTAGAAAGCCTCATGAGGCTCCTTTAGCTTGGAGAGCTTTCACATACTTTTCTGTACTTCTTATGGAGTTATAGGAACCACTTGGAGATATAGAGTGCTGGTGAAGGGTGAGCTGCCGGAATTTTTCCCACCTATTGGCTCAAGATGAGGTAACTCAGCCCACTAAATCAACATCACTTTTCTAGGTGGCCTCTGTCAAGCACAACTTGTACCCCACGCTGAGTTTTATGTTCAAAGAGGTAGAACGGTGAGCCTGAGTCATTCCTCCAAGCTGGCATTTGCTACCAGGTCTGGGGAGAACAACATACCATCAGTCTTGGTCCCCAGGGTTGATGGCAGGGTGGTGCCAACCACCTCAGCCCTCATGGTGAGATCTCACAATTTCTCCTTGGGTGGGTGACTTGCTGTTGTTACCATTCTCCACTCCTGTTACCCCTTCACAGCTCTGTTTTTTAATGACTCCTTCTTTGATGAAGACAGAGACTCCTGTCCAATGCCTGGACAAGCCCCATGAGTGCCACAAAGTCATTCACAAGTACTGTTTACTCCGCCTTACGTGGCTTTGAATTAATAGTCTGCCAACACCAGGCAATTCACATTAGGCAATGGACTCAATAATGCCCTTTTTTTCCTTCATCTCCTTCCTTCTCTGTCAGTCTGGGACCCAGAGTTTCAGCACTGTTCCTCTCAGAGCAGTAATCACGTTCCTTGCTCTCTCATTTCATCCACATTTCTCTTCTGGCTGAAAATATAATCCTATGGGTACGGATGAGAGAGACTGGCTTGGGATTTTTTGGCTTATTTAACCCAATGCCTAAAATCCTCTTGCCAGAGCGTCCCATGTATGTCTTTCCCTTTCATGCTGTAGAACAGCAGCTCTGAAGTCTAATGTTCCACCCAAACAAAGAAGAAAGGCAGCAGATGAATCATCATGCCATTAAGATCTCTCAGCAAAGGAGATACTTCACACATCCTCCTTCATGGTTCACAGTAAAGGCCTGAGTGGTGCCTGGGTCTTGAATGCCATGGTTGACATTCATTTTCATCTGCAACAGCCTTGCTCTCAAAGTGTCTTCTCTGAATAGGATTCTCCCTCAGATCTACAGGCATTTTCATTAAGGCAAGAAATAAGGTGGCCTGTGGGAAGGGAAAGGGAAGTGGAGGCAAGATGAACAATCTAGAGGAAAAACAAACAAACAAAAAAGCAAACAAAACTAAAAACAACAACAACAAAAAAGAGAAACAAACAAGAAAACGAATACAGTCTCCTACAGGCTGCAAACTTGGCTATGTACACACACCTAACACCTCAACTGGATTCTCCAGTTAGTGCTTATCAGGACTTACTGACCAAAATAAAAAAGGTCATCTAAACAAACCCCTCTGCTCGAGCTGCGTCATCCTTGGCAGAGACAAAGAAGGAGAGCTGCCAGTTATCTCAAAGCTTCCAACCCCTCAAAAGAAATTTCAGAGTTGAAGGGCTGTCTAGCCCCATTTATGCTCTCTAAAGCAGGATCGTCATCTGTAGGAGCCTGAATGATTCCCTAACTGATATGGCTCAAAGCCTGATCCTACAAAAACTATTGGTGTACGCACTTTTTTTCTATGATGCCACAAGGTCAGCTGGCGTTAGGAGGACTTCACCTTTCACAGGTGCTGCTATCTACCAGCCCAAGCACAGGAAGCACCAACACTGACTCCCTGAAGAATACAGGCCCAGAAAACCATTTCTTTCCCAATACGTGTTTCCCAATCAGATGAAAAGCATTTTATTTCTTCTTCCAGTCAGACAGGCTCAGTAACAAAGTCAGGAAGAGCTGCAAGAGAGCTGTGTGGTTTCAAATTCTTTTCCAAAGATTTAGAACTTACTCTTGCTCCCTTTATAACCCCTTTATTATTTTATTTAACTCTCAGTGCACTATTAATGATTTGCTGATGTTTCTCCCACAACAGAAGAAATAAAATCATCTTCCAGGGAAGGATGTTTGGGCTTTGTTTTGTGTTTTCCCCTCAAATCAATTATTGTATCCAAGCTGGTTTCCAATCTTGTCCTAACTTTGGTGGACTCTTTGTACCTTAGTATACAGTCCAGAACATATATGTTCATGAAATTCCCAGTGACTAAGGAAATCTGCAGGTGTTATGTGTATATACAAAAGCATGTTGTTGATCTGGAAAGGAGAGAAACATGGAGAAAAATTAAAAAGATGATAACAAGTTATAGAGCAGGGCTTTGAATACTGATTGTCAAGGTGGAATTAAACTTCGTAAAAACTTTGTCTAATCTTTCAACATTTAGGCTGAATAATTCTGATTGCATTCCCTTATCCTTCCCTTTTCCCATTCCAGGTGATGCAGGGAAGGTGCCATGGTGCAAACTTTTCACAGTCACCAGTTGGTGTTTTCCTTGTTCTCTGATCTGAGTTTCTGAGGGTTGAGAGGCAGGAGAGTGTTAATCGAGCCTTGGAGTGCAGAGATGGTCATCCAAGAAATATTAGACAAATGTGCTGGTTTCTTTCCCCACTGGCTATAAGAAAAAGTGAGCTGAATGAGTAGCGCTACCAGAAATTATATATTATATATTGTATATTATTATATATAACAGAGGATAAACGCTTAAATGTTTGCCAAAGCATGCACTCACAGCTCAACCTGGACACCAAAGAAGGCGATACTTTTCATCCTAATCTTAATCTATTTATCAAGTGCCTATTAGTAAAATAAGGATAATGTTCTCATCTCAAAGGGATATTTTGAAGACGAATAACACTGGAAAAACAGTCAGGAATAGCAGTAGCCTTTGAACTTTAAGTAGAACCTGGTGAGTTCTGGAAGTAACTACTGCACAGTGAAGCTAAGACTTTGCAATGAATAGCGGGCTGCTGACTGGGCAAGGTTCTCACCAAGAGAGAGTCTCATTTAAAAATAGTAGGTTACCATATCATTAAGCTGGAAGATAACATATAGTTAGAGAGAGGAAGATAAGGTTTCAAACGGAACTTTTATTTTGGCTTATCTTAAGTACTGAGAGATTCGCTTTGCAGTTGTAGTCACCACTTTGATACTTCATGTGCGTGCGCGTGTATGTGCACATGTGCAATATATAACAATGTGTAAGTAGGCACGTGAAGAGAGAAGAAAACAAAACAAAACAAAACATCATTTTTGAGCTCACTGATCACTTGGAGACTTTTCCTTCTTTCCAGGAGATAAAATGCTGGAAATATCTTTTTTATTATTAGTAGTATTTTCAAATGAGAGAAAAAGAAGAAGTAATAAATTAGATTCTGCTTAGATATCTTCAAAAGATGATTCTCAAATATTATTAGTAAAATAGTTTTGGTATATCTTAAAGTTCTCAGTCACTTCTGAAAATACCCATCTTTTTCAGTAGAGAGGTTTGTGAATCTAAGTCTTTATTTTTACACATATATACATAAATGCACACATATATATCTGTTTATATATGTATTTATCTATATACTAGTCAGTAAGTTCAGGTTTATAAATATATATATATTTACATGTGTGTGTGTATATATATACATAAGTATATATATACAAAGGCTAGAATTCCAAAGCCTATGTGAATACCCCCTTCCTCCAAATACTAGGAATAAAGACTAGTAATAAACTAGAGAATTAATAGCAAGTGCACTTATTGCCATGGAAACAGAGCCAAAACAAATACTAGGAGGTTCTGATTCCCAGAATTCACACATGCCAATACAATTATTCTGCAGAGTTACCCATAGCCCTGGTGATCCCGTGCATGCTGTGCGCCTATACAACAACGATATTCCTCTCTGCCTGCGCGGTGTGAACCCTTTTCTGCTCACCCATCTCTGCTGAGGTAATATCGACTAGAGTATTAATAATAACGTTTGTCTAAATTTGGAGCTGAAGGGACAGGGGAGAAGCCTGGGTGGGAACGGGGTGATTTCGGTTTGTTTTGTCCTGTTTCTATGCTCATATGCGTATTTGTCTCGGGCTGCCTGGGGGTTGCCATGGTGACCTTTGATAAATCCATGTTATGGATGCTGTGAAATATAAAGCCATGGTACTTTCCAGGGAGTGCAAGTTCATGGAATAAGGTGGAGGTGGTGGCCAGCTCTTCAAAGGTATATTGGCCAGATTTTGCTCTCTTGTCCACTCTAGGTTTTAAAAAAAACATGCCTCCCAGCCTAGAAAATCACTCAGCTTTTCAAAAGTTTTTTTTTTTCTATAATGAGAAAATTCATAAAGGCTAGGCTACTTTGATCACTCTGTATCATATATATATATATATATATGTGTGTGTGTGTATATATATATATATATATATAAAGAGCTCCTTTGCTCAAGTGCCGTCATGATCTGTAAATGTTCCGTAATTCAGGAGAAAAAAGAACAGATTCTACTCAGTCTTGCTTCCGACACAACAGCCTTCACTCGTAAAACTGAAAGAATCTTTTCACTGGATACTTGAGGCATAATAATAGTTCTAAGAGCTCTAATTCCATCCAGAATTGATTATGCACATTGATGTCTTGGAGGGGAGAGATTTCACTTGGCTACTGGTAGCAACCTGAACATGGGGCGTTTTACTCAAGCTGGAAAGGAACGGACCATGATGACTTCTGACAACTCCTGTCTGAGATGTGTGTCCCAGGATCTCTGTTGTCAGAGGTGAGAAACAGCCGCTTCAGAGGACAGTTTATCCCAGCTATCCCAGCCCACTATCCAAGGCTGGGCTGAACACTCCATATGTCTGTACAGAGATCAGGGGCAGAGCCTTGATGATTAACTCAGATTAGGTGCTGAGGGGAGAATTAATCTCACTTAACTGTAGCCATTTAAAATGTAAGCCCCTAGATTTCAGCCAGGTTTCCTGCCTTTATCAGTGAAAGGTCACTCGAGAGACTATCTATCTCATGACATCTCTATTTTAGACGCAGTGAAAGGTCACTCGAGAGACTATCTCATGACATCTCTATTTTAGACTGTTATCTAAGGAGGGATGAATCTGATAGAGGGGCCCATGACAACAGAAGAGGTTTGGGGTGAAAAACTTCCTAACAAAGGCATGTGAAGAAAATGCTAAAATTAAATAGATAAGATCAGGTCCGGAGGTGTAAAGTGAGAAAAGCACACGGCTTGAAAAACATTTTCAACAAAGGCAGAGGAGAAAGGGTATTGGATTATACCAGTGAAACTTGTTTTCTATCATGACCAGGCTACAGTAAATACTCTACATATTTAGTACTAGAAGCATCATTTACCATTTTCAGGGTGTGAAGATCATGTGTGAAGATTCAGATGATGTTAAGGAAGTCCATCAAAGTTTAACCAGTTCAACTTCCTGATGCCAGCAATGCCAGAGCATCCACTTCTCCCCTGTGATTTCAGGATTAAGGGGCACTCATTTTGCAATACTATTTCCTGTTTTACTAGCGGGATTGAAAATTTAGGAGGCAAAGAATGCCCCTAATCATAAATATATTCAACACCTAGCACAGAGGAGTTTTGATTGTACTTGTGTCCAGTGGCTGCTACTATAATTATGACATTAACACCAGCCCATTTTCCTCCCTAATAATATTGTTGATATCCACTGAAGGACTAAATTTCTAATTTTTAGTTGCAAAGTAACAGCTTTCTCTTCTTTTGGTGGAAAAGAGCATGCTGTGGCCTTGCAACAGCCCAGCAGTGATCACCTGCATGATGGCTGATAGACCTTTCCGGAAGGTGGTTCATCACATCCTTCAATGTCCAGGATGGATACTGCCTGCTCAAGCAGTTGATTGTCCTTCTGTTGACCACAATGGAGACTGATGTAGTAGCACAAGCAAGAACTATGGGTTTTTCTTTAGACTGTTAAAATTAGGCAAGGTGAATCATTTTTGGTACCTTCCTTAAACATTACAACTTCTGCAGCTTCTTAAGGTCAACAGAACAGAAAGATCATCCTCCCATTGCCTCAGGCTTTCAGATGTTGTCTTCCCACATGGCCAACAATGGGGAGATGTTATTACATTAAAGTAACGCTGAAAACATATTCATTCTTCATAAAGAAATTATAATAACACCAAAGTTAAGCTATGCTCTAGGCCCCAACATGGTTAAATGGGCTGTATATGATTTCCATGATATTCTTTATTGACTTTTTCTCTGCCATATTTTGTTACTTATATCTGAAAAATAGTAATAATAAAGAGAGATTTATGAGAGCAGATTGTTTGTACATGCGTATGTGCAGACTAACTGTGCAGTGACTTCCAAAACATTTTTTTTTTCAAAACTGTTTTTATCTGAAGGATAAGTTTAACAAAATTTGTGAGAACAGTAGGGAATTTCAAGGACATTAACTTCCTAGAGATTTCACAAAATTAGGTGGCCAAATGGTAAATAGAAGTCCTGTTCAGGTCATTTCTTACTGTCTGTCAGATAAATAGGCAAAGAGAAGAGGCACTATATATGTATCTGAAATGGAAAAAAAATCACCTTAGCATATCTATTTTTGATCACAAAGAAATAAGCAAAATATGAAAGACAAATAGATTGGAAACTAGACTCCCTATCTATGTTGCTCACAAAACTATAGTGTCTTTAGGACTCTACAGCCATCCTGCTGAGAAATCAAAGAAATGTGAATGGGTTGAAAGGGGGTGTTGATATGCCGGGAAGAAATCAGGGAACAACTGTAAGAACAATCCAAAATCTAGAAATCTCTTCCATGAGAAATGAAGGAAGTTATCACCATTTCACTTTACAAGGTGATTAAGATGTGCCTGGATCACAATCTCTAAATGTCTGTGCAATTCTAGAATTTCTTATAGTGGGAAGCTTGTTTGGATGGGAGACCAAAAATATATTTGGCATCTACATATGTTAGGCTAGGAAAAAAAGCTGCAAATTCATTGCAGTGAAGATAACTAGTAATCAAGATAATTAACAAGGGACATAATGGATTTAAATGGAGATCCAATGCTCCTCTATGACTCCAGGCATAGCAGCACTTAAGAGAAGGACACAGGGATAATTGAGTTGATGTGTCCTGGTTTGGCTTGACCAGGTGCTGTAGTAGGTGATTGCAATGCTCTTTCTTACAATTACCTTGTAGTCTGTGCTGTCAGAAATGAAGAGCGGACTGTTTTGTTTAGTCAGTACCAGGACACTAGGTGGCCCACAAACCACACACACGTGCAAAAAACACACACACACCCCTCAGTGTGCATGTTGCACACACTCATCATGAGTTGCTGAAGGCCTTAGAGAACACATCTGTCAGGGCTCTGCATGGTACTGCCAGGGATATTGCCCATTACATGATTTGTACATATTTAGGCTTAGCCAACCTAAGCTGATTGCAGGTACTTAAGATTGCTTTTGTGCCATGAACACTTAACGCTAAACCTCTTTTAATTTGCACCGTGCTACTCAGAGAGATCATATCATTCTTCTGTGCATGTAAATTCCCGATCTGGCAATGCTAGCCTGCTGGGGTATTTTTTTAAATAATAATTAAAAAAAGAATTTAATAAGGATTTGAGTTTCTTTATTGAGCTTTTATTGTCCAGTCTTGTAATTGAATCACTCTGCTATGACAGCACGACTGGAGCTGTTATTAGCAAACTCTATAAACAATGGACTTGATCCTTTTATGAAAAAGCATTGTAAGGGGAATACTTAATCTGGGCTAGAAAAAAATGAAGCTCTGGGGAAAAAAAATACAATTACTGACTCCAAATATTTAAAACTGTTTCTGTGCCTCCCCATTCCAGCCTCCTCCTCCCTCTGCTTCCTTTCTCCCACCACCCAGCTGCTCAATTCCCTTTTTGTTCTTTGTGCCTTGACACTGTGTAACAGAGCTTGTTTGCAACATAATCACCAGGGAGGAAATTTTGTCTACAGACCAAAGCCTCCTCTCTGAGAAGACCATGCTCCCCTACTCTTCTCGGAAATTTTGATGGGATTCTTGATGGCAACCGTCCATGGCCTGAAAGCTATAGACTCTATTTTAACAGATGTTTAAGAAAGCAGGGCAGGATTCATCAGACAATGCTGTCACTTAATTTGGGTATCTCTATCGGAGCTGGTCATTCTGGGCTCCCTTTATAGTCAGAAGAGTTTTAGTCAAAGAATAGCCATTGAGTACTGGGTGCACGAAGTGAAAACCTAAATAAGTCAGCTGAAATGTTCCCTAATCACACTGTGCTTAAGCATAGTCTCCATTGATGAAAAAAGAGCCAAGAACTAGCTCTGCAACGGAAGCCAACATGATCATGGTACGAATATACATAGAATGAACATGACATATCTATCGCCTTCCAGTTCTCCAGCAGCTACTTCATTTCTTACATCTTCTTTTGTTTTTATTAAAAAATCACAGTATTTTATACACACACAGACACACATGCACACATATGTATTCTAGAGATTGGTAATTCGTACAATTTGTATTGTAACAACAGCCAAAAGCTCCTATGATCAAGGACATAATCAAGGTTCACAGAGAGTTAGACAGTTAGTCCCTGGTCCCCAGAGTCTACATTGCTACTGTTGGAGACCCTCTTTACTCTGTCTGTCCTCTATTCAATTCATAATTTTTATGAGGCATTTATATAGGACAACAGGAGCTCAATCTTGGCAGGGTCATTGCACTACTAGTATAGCAAACATTAATCATCATCATAAAAACTGAGTAGAAAGTGATGATAGTGAGGTGAAGGGTAATGTTGGTTAATATGTTATCATAATACTTCTAAATGAGAACTTTGACTCAAAGTCCATAGAAATCAGTAGAAATATCAAGGAGTTTTTACTAGTATTTAGGCCAGCTTCCATAGATCTCACGTAGCCAACACTAGGCTGTTCTCTTTTTGCAGGCATCATAGGTAAAACTGGTTTCAAAACCGGAGATATTAGGAACCTAATACTGAAACATGGAAGAAACAGAATACCTGTATATGCAAACAAGTAGAGGAAGAGAAGTAATTATGAAGATCATAATGAGTAGATGTTACAGAACGCAGGCGGTCAGGTTTTTGGCATATAGCTGTAAGATTCCCTTTGATTTCTGAGGAATATTGGGCAAATCTCCACTTGGGAATTGACCTAGTAATGACAAGAGAAGTAATGCCAACAGTTCGGCTGCAGAGAGACTGAAAAACAAACAGACAAACAAAAAACCCAGAAATGAACAAATGCAGAAAGCTCAATCTAGTGTGAACACTTGGCAATCAAATTTGGGGAAGATGGAGGATTGGATGAGTGTTGAGAAGACGGATGACCGACAGGGGTATAAAGAGGGCTGGTACAAGGGTTTAATATTAGGGACAGGGAGGAAAAGTCAGATTCTGGGATAGTAATGGAAAGAGAGTGAAGAGCATTTTCTTTTTTCATTTTCCTTGATGCAGGGGATGTGATGCATCAAACAAGATGTGTCATCTGGCAGGCACAAATGTCAAAGTGCATAGGAAATTTCTGATAGTTATGACAGAAGTAGGGAAGGGTAAAATAAAGACTTTTACAAAGCTTTGTGAAACTAAATAGTTTGACTACACGAATTTTAGATTAATTCTAGTAATGAATACAATTTGTGAATGTCACTGGGGCAGGCACAGGATGAAAGACCTGGACGATGTAGTTGTGATGGAGATTGAGGAAAATTATTATTATTAAAAAAAAAAAAAAAAGTGTGCAGGGCAAGGCCGAAACTGATGTGTAAACATACTGGAGGGAAGAAGACTCCTGAAGGTGTAGCATAGAATAAAGCATTTACAATAACATGGGGAAATAAGCAAAATTTAGAAATCCCATTCTCTGTGGAAGCTAGCCCCTTCTGAGCATGAAGCTGAGCAGGGGACCTCCAGAAGCAACCTCCAATCCAGAAATTCATATCATTCCATGGTAGTATGAGAAACCACTGAGACTTTCAAAGTTTCTTAACTAAACAATTTTCATCTTCACAGGATCAACTTTTCATTGAATTCTGGCTTGTGCAAAGACTTTGCTGACAGCATCCCCACAGTGATTAGACAACACACATGTGCTTGTGGAGCCAGGAAATGGGAAGGAAAAGACAAGAAGAGAGAACACGAAGTCTGCTGACCCTGGGTAGGAAGTCCTTAAGAGCAGATTGAAAACATCCACTGGTATCAGCAACAACTGCTTTTTGCTCTGTATTGTTGAGGGGTTTTTTATTGAGTAATTAGTGACTGTGTAGAGAAAAAAATCTCATCTCTTACTGGGATGAATTATCTGACTTGTAGTCATCATCACTATTTTAAACTGCAATATCTATATTTGAACTGTGATATACATACACACACACATGCCTAGCATTTTTTTTTCTGTGTCTGGACAATAAAATACATAGAAAAAGTATATAAGCCAATTATTTAAATGTGATGAAATTTAAAAGTTGATCTGGGTGTTTCTATGGTCACAGACCTTTGTTTATATGTTCAGTCTTCCCATAGTAGCTAAAGAGGAGTTTGCTGACCAATGGGAAAGCAAGACCTCGTTCTCCACATTCCATTAACTTCATAATTCCACATTAAATGATGGGTTTAGTTCCATATGGTGAAGTCTGATATGAAGGAAAAAGGAAAAAATAATATATATATACTCCCATGCACACACAAACATATATGTGTATGTATATATACACATGTTGCACACAATTAACCAACCTGATTTCTTTCAGGAAAAGGCATATATTGATGAAGTGAGCAGAAAATTTTCAAAACTTTGTAATGATTACTCATGCTGTAGAATTTGCCTGGGTCTGGGTTTGGGTTGGAGATTTTTATTTTAAATTTAACTGAATGAATTGCTTCACTGCAATTCTAATTTTCTGGAGTCAGCCTGGAAACCACAACGCGGAATTCTTTCCAGGCGCTGTGACTTTCAACACGTAACCTAAATAACAATACTGTTTTTACCTAATGGTCTAAACATCTTAAGTATTAAATGTGGGATAAATTTGTCATGAGGTCAAGAGTTAAGAGCTCTTAAATGAAAGAGTAGGGAGAATGTGCAAGCAAGAGACACCAGTAATATGATTTCCATATATCAGTTCTCTTTTCAGGTTACAATTCCACTGGCAAAAAAAAAAATGGCTTATGTTAACACAGTCCCAAGTTTAACTCAAAACTATGCAGAAGAAAGGTCCATGCATTCACCTGTTCAGCTTTTACCTGATTCTTCTGACTCAACAAGAAAGGGAAAATTGAATACTAATATTGGCCAAATGGAAGTCTGATGTCTACAACTGTTTTGCTAAACATCAGTGCTAGGAGACAACTCTTATTCCCAGAGGTGAACTTTCACAGAAGTTCAGGACAATTTTCCTGCCACTAACAGTCCCTACAAGGAGTCAAAAGCTTCCTATTAAAGCAATCACTTTACAATCATGTTTAAAACTAACTCATGTTGTTTTGGGAGTGGGTTGCTGACCACCCATCTCACAGAGACTCTTCCAGTCTTTCATAATTTGTTTCCTTTGTGACTGTCAGTATTCTGGGGTCTTCCTATTAAAGCAATCACTTTACAATCATGTTTAAAACTAACTCATGTTGTTTTGGGAGTGGGTTGCTGACCACTCATGCATCTCACAGAGACTCTTCCACTCTTTCATAATTTATTTCCTTTGTGACTGTTAGTATCCTGGAGTATCCTGGGGCGATCTGGCACCATGTCAGCTCATATGTAGAAATACAAAGTTTAAGAGATGAAGCAGCTTCAGGCAACCTTCACTCCAGTTTTCTTCTCTGCCACAGATCTGCTGTAATCATGCCATCATGCCAGGCCAGCTCTGAACTCTGAGCCCACCTGGGCTGGAAACCCCTGGTGTGTGTGCTTGAGCATCCAGGGCACACTGATTTTTAAGGGAATGGAGAACCCACCTGGAATCTCCATATGATGCCTGCATGCAAACAGCCTTAATCCTACTAAGTCTTGCTCATGAAGAAGGGGGCAGGCTGAGCCAGGAGCTGAATGGACATAGACCTCTTCTCTGGGAGGCCCAACAACTGCAGCTCTGGCAAGGAATGATCATTTCCAAAGGAGGCCAAAGGACCACATTCAATGTTCTCATTTTTTTTTTCCCCAGGACAAATAATGCACTGAAAACTAGTGCTTCAGGTGACCAAAGGAGGCCTTCTGGGAAATAGAGAGGATAGAATTAGTTTTAGCTCAGGGAATCACAATTTGGTTTTGCTAAATCATTAATTCCTTTTAGGGAAAAAAAAAAAAAAAAAAAAAAGGACCTTTTGTAAAGGTCCACATAAGGAAAACTAAAAGCATTTCCAAGATGCCCTAGTGGGATATGCCAACTAAAGTTTGGCAAAGACAGCACCATGAGAGGCTTGCTGCAAAGGTAGACTATGGGATGGAGGTTGAGAGGGGAACCCTCCAGAATGAAACAGGAATATGAAGCTGCTATGAGCTTTGTTTAGAGCAAAATTTTGTGCAGGTTTTCACTACAATACGAGTCTCTGACCACAGGTCAGTTTGGGTAATTCCATTCCAGCTACGCAAAACTTCTTCTGTCCTTTCATTTGGATCAGTGTCGTGGTGAAGATATTTTGGGGGAAGGATAGAAGAACCCAGTGAGTGTATCTTCTGGAGTCCGCAAGGACAGGAGAGGGGAATGGAAAAAAAAATCCTGAAGCAACGAGCAAGGTAAATTAATCTACAGGGGGATTTTAATTAAAGAAAAAACTTTGCATAGCAACAGCAGCCACACATATGCACAACTCCTTGTGGGGAACAGTGGGATCATCCACAGGAAGAATGGGATCTAAATCTGAAAGCAGAGTTTTTTTGTGGGGTTTTTTTGTGTTTTTTTTTTTTTTTTCCTGCCTGAGCCCTATAGTCTGTCTCCATTAAAGACCCTTCATATGTCCCAGACAGGTGAAGAAAAGAAAGCAACTGACTGACAGAAGTTGAGGTTTTCATACAGCTCAGGGAAATGACAACTGAGCTAGAAGATGACTGGGATGGAAATCAGGGATCCCAGCAACAGGAGATGAAGGCTTGATCTGATTTTATTACTAAGCAAAAGTGAGAGACGTATGGAAACAGCATTTTAAATTAAATACCATAGAGGAAATATTCACAAATCGAAGCAAAGTGGAGGTGTCGCTTTGCAATGACCTACTTTGACAATTGCTACAAATGTAGGCCTTGTCCAAAGGCCAGTTCTTGCATTTAGTGAAGATAGTGGCAGATAACAATGGCCTTTAATGAGAGCATAAAGTACTTGATAAGTCCAAGATATTATCAGAAGAAAAGACCTTGCACTCAAGCTACGTGAATGATCACAAAGAAACTTTCCACTTAACTTTCAACGTGTGTCATAAAACTTCATCATAGATGTGTCCTAGAAACGAGTAACATGGGCTCCTTGGACAGTGACACGCATCCCCAAACACACCTCCAAAGGATGCTTCGTTCCAGCCATTCTTGCTTCATTCTTTCCTTGAGACTGGAAAGCTTCGTCATATGGAAGCACTGATCTTTCTTTTGACTAACCAAGGAGCCTAAAGAAAAACTGGGCATTTACGCCTAATGTTTAGATGGATATAGAGATCCTATTAACAGGCCTTTGGAAAAGGGCTACAGAAAACAAATAGACATAGCAGATCTCTAAATAAAGTTGTTCAAATACTGTATTTAAAAGTTCAGTAGCCAATCAAAAACCTCAAGTAGTTCTACTCTCTCTCTTTTTATTCACTCTTGCTTTTTTCAGTGAAACACAAAAAGAAAGTAATATTTGCTGTCAACTTGATTGACTCCACCAGCAAGTTTCTAGCCAAAACTATTCATAATCTAGTAAAGTCTCGGTCTATGTTTACTCCAAAAAATTTTATTTTGAATCAAATCATCCATGACAGCCACATTTAGGCCTGAAACTCAAAAATGCAATCTGTACTGAAAACAGAAAGAGAGAAGTAATAAGGCAAAAATGTTCAGAGTAAAATAATCCTTACACAGGGAAAAGTCATGAATGTCTCAGCAGATATTCTAGCCAAACCAGCAGTTATTTCACTTGCTGAAGGAATGAAAGCTTGAGTGCCTCCTGGCTGAGCTAATCCTGGAGGTCAGGAAAGAGCCAAGCACTGGGACTTTGAGGGGTCAGCATCTATGAGTCTCTGGAGATAGGTCTAGAATTGCAGAGAGGAACAAGATGATCTACCTCTGAGCCCCTAGATTCTCACTGACTTAAAACTAGGGCTTAATGCTGAGGTCCCAGAAGGAAGGAGGAAAAATTCGAAGTTGGACAGGGATGCAACAGCTCTCCAAGGAGGACATCTCAGGTCATGGACAGAGAGCAGTGGAAGGGGGCCCAGGTCATGTACAGAGGTGGGATAAATCATCAGGTAGGGTCCTGCTATGTGAAATAGGGAAGAGTAACAGCACAGGCAGTGATGAGTCAGTTTGCGAAGGTGCAGCAGCACAACGGAAAGGAGGTCTTCAATTTCTTTGCTAGCATGAGGTTTCTACACTCCAGATTTCCCTTCACTTTTCCATAGCAGGATGAACTAGGATATAGAGACACAAATATTTATACGCTTCCAAAGCACCATGAGTGTTTGGGGCAACCTGACTGGTCATAATATTCCAGGAATATATTAGGTTTAGTCTGAATGGCACCAAAAAGTTGGTTGAAGAACATAACCTTTGGATTTGACTTGGTAGAACAGGGTGGCCTCTATCAGCATTCCTGGAATAAAGTGGTATTTAAATTACAGTTCTAATAAAATAAATAAATAAAATAAAAAATATGCTGTGAACATGCAGTTTTATGGTTCTGAGGTCAGCACCTCTCAATGTCTCCATAGAAAAATGTGTTTCAGTTATCAGGTAGCTAAGAAAGACATCTTTTTCAGCAAAGACTTGAAGATTTAGACTTATTCTGTCATCTTATGGGTAAAAACACCTCTAGGGCTTGTGAATAATTCACGTAACTAATCATCTAAGGGTTAGATCACTAGTCAAAGCTAATCCTTTGTAACCTGGCTCTGGAAAGTGGAAAGACTCCAAAGAAAGGCTTATCTCATCTTTCTCAGATTAGGATGGATACTTCTTTAGACACAATCATGTTTCCAGTAAATATATATGTACTATAGAGAGTAATGCTGACTAAACAACTAACTTTTTGATGAATAGAAACAGGTAAAATGATAAATCCTGATTTAAAATAACAAAAAATTCTTTTTAAACATTGAAAGTCCTTTAGTCATATTTCAGGTGTTCTTCATCAAAAGTACTTTATACACAATGAAGGTAAAAAATCTTATATAATTACAAGTGTCTGGGAGCTGAGACATTAGATAAAATTCCAAAAGTCACACAAAGTATAAGTAACCATGCTGATGATATTGTTGAACAGAACTTAGCAGATGTTTCTATTATTGTGTGAAAAAAGCATAGATGTAGACATTATGCACCTTATACTGACTATAGAATCCTAGAATAGTTCCAAGATCCATATCTTAAGTTCATCAGCTAAAAAGATCTCAATCTATATGACCACAAACTAACACATTTTCTACTTACATATTTTACCAAGTCATTTCCCCACAAAATGCCGGTTTTGAAACCATTTTCATTTCTGCCCAAAGATATGTTCTAAATCAAATTTTCACACTTATTACTGGTCACAGAATCTTCATGTTAACTTCTAAGCTCATTTCATCTCAGATTACCAAGCAAGGTTAAAAAAGACAATAGCTTCAGTTTTTCTTAGGCTGCTCAGATGTGGAAATGAAAGTTTACAGGGAAAACGCTTTAGAAAATGTCAATATTTCAGGCACAATATCTTCAAGGCTGATCCATGTTCTCTGTAAAAAGTGGCTTTATGGGTTCATTTGGTCACTGACATACATTGCTTTTCAATCTTGTCCCACACTTCCTAAATCTAAAACCAAGATAATGCCCAAGCATTCTTTAACATGCTGCACTTACCTTCTTCTGTGTCCTCCATTAAAAGGTGAGATCATAGAATCATAGAATCATAGAATGCTTAGGGTTGGAAGGGACCTCTAGAGATCATCTAGTCCAACCCCCCTGCATACGCAGGGACACCTAGAGCACATGGCACAGGACTGCATCCAAGCGCGTTTTGAAGATCTCCAGAGAAGGAGACTCCACAACCTCTCTGGGCAGCCTGTTCCAGTGCTCTG
>NW_010586855.1:0-43939 GCF_000705375.1 Tinamus guttatus | reverse complement strand
TCTTTTTAAACATTGAAAGTCCTTTAGTCATATTTCAGGTGTTCTTCATCAAAAGTACTTTATACACAATGAAGGTAAAAAATCTTATATAATTACAAGTGTCTGGGAGCTGAGACATTAGATAAAATTCCAAAAGTCACACAAAGTATAAGTAACCATGCTGATGATATTGTTGAACAGAACTTAGCAGATGTTTCTATTATTGTGTGAAAAAAGCATAGATGTAGACATTATGCACCTTATACTGACTATAGAATCCTAGAATAGTTCCAAGATCCATATCTTAAGTTCATCAGCTAAAAAGATCTCAATCTATATGACCACAAACTAACACATTTTCTACTTACATATTTTACCAAGTCATTTCCCCACAAAATGCCGGTTTTGAAACCATTTTCATTTCTGCCCAAAGATATGTTCTAAATCAAATTTTCACACTTATTACTGGTCACGGAATCTTCATGTTAACTTCTAAGCTCATTTCATCTCAGATTACCAAGCAAGGTTAAAAAAGACAATAGCTTCAGTTTTTCTTAGGCTGCTCAGATGTGGAAATGAAAGTTTACAGGGAAAACGCTTTAGAAAATGTCAATATTTCAGGCACAATATCTTCAAGGCTGATCCATGTTCTCTGTAAAAAGTGGCTTTATGGGTTCATTTGGTCACTGACATACATTGCTTTTCAATCTTGTCCCACACTTCCTAAATCTAAAACCAAGATAATGCCCAAGCATTCTTTAACATGCTGCACTTACCTTCTTCTGTGTCCTCCATTAAAAGGTGAGATAACAATGTAAGTATGGGGAAAATATTATTGTTGTGACAAAAGCAGTGGAGACTTTGAGATCCATTCAGTTGTACAAGATCAGGAGTCTATTGTTGTTGATGAAGTTGTCAGGTCTCCATATTTCACTCTGGAATGGAGCAAGTCTTCCCAGATGCTTTGTCATGTTTGCCAACCTGTGGCTGTCACAAGTACCTTTGGGTGTCTCAGGAAGCACTAAACACTTGTGTGTGGGGCTACTGAAGCCCTAAGGCAAGATTTTGCTTGCAGAATGAAACTACTAATTATGTGTCCACATGTGGACTAGGTGTCTACACTCTGCCAAAAGCATTAGAGTGCTTGACTGGGGTAGAGAGGGAAGTATACTCCAAGAAATCCACTTACCAGATGCCCCCTCAGGTCTTTATGTTCACAGACCATGGCTGACTACTCTTCACCTCTCCAAATGCTCAGATAAATGTCTGTATTGAGTTAAGATAACTTTCCATTCTGCGGAGACCATGGAGGGTCTCCTCAGATCTGTTTGATCATACCTTGTGAGGCTGCATATCCTCCCTGCGTCTTCCAAACACACGTTCTTAACATCGTTTCCTAATTGTATGCAGATTTTTCACCAATTGTCCCCCTCTCCTTTCACTCATCTTCCTCAGCTCATAATTGATCGGAGCACTGAACAGCTGCTGGCTATTTTCTCTTCCTGAGAAACATGCAGTAATTGCATGTATGGGCTCCAATTCCCTAAACATTTGGAAAGGCGAAGGATTTGAACAGGAGCCAATTCTTTTTACAGTGTTGGTACCAGCAGCAGTGGCAGTTATTTAAAACATGCAGGTTGGGGTGGGGACAAGAGGGAAGAGATTCAAATTTACTGTTATTCACTTGGGGGTGGGAATAAAGAGAGAAAAAAAAAATTAAACCAGCAATCAACAAACCTAGGCACTCACCCGGTTGGAGTCCATCCCAGATCTAGCCAGATTATTCCCTAAGATACACAGCCCTATTTCTGCCCATATTCACCCGTGTTTCTCAGGAATAGTGTGTGACAGATGGGCCCTGCTTCATCCCACTTCAAGACAAGGGCTCCCTGTTAGGAGCTTTGGCACTTTCAGGTCTTACTCTAATCTCATTGGAGAGCAAGAGTCCCCAGGAGAGGAAATTCCCATCTTAAGTGTTTTCAAGGTATTTCTCTTAATGTTTTGGTCATGAAGAAAACTTAGGTTCACACCCTAAGCAGCACCCATTTGGACATCCAGCTCTATACCAAAAGTTAAAGCAATGAACCCAGATCATACTCTTGGGTTCATTCACTCATCGCTCTGAAAGTCTTGAAGTATTCCCTGTGGAAGAGAATGAGACATTAGTACCATGGCATCAGAGCACAAGGGTTGGCTTGCTCCTGACCCCTTAAGCAGAAGTTAGAGAACTCAAAAGGAGTGAGGATCCTCCATCACTCTGAGGGTAGAATAAGGGTTACCTATCTTATACAATTGCAACTAGGGAAAACACTCAGGTAGTAAAAAAAAAGGAATATAGGAGTCCTTAGTCTGTTAGGATTCCACTACTAGGGCTAGCTAGCTGTGCAGAGAACATATTCCATAAAAAGGTGCTGCAAACTGCCCCGAATGAGGTGGTCATAGCAAATGAGTAACCCCAAGCAAATGCCGTGGAGACATCAAAGCTGACAGCAGCTCTGTTCACAATTTCCACTATGTTGGTGGCTCCTGTAATAAACACTGTGCCTCCAGCAGCCTTGGACAAGTCCTTGCCATAGTGCTGTTTCCAGCACTGTGGTATGGCTTCTTCTCTCCTAGTATTGGACCAAGCATCCTCCTAGGGAAACAAAGAGACTTTGTAGCTTATACCATGTCAGGTACCCCATCCGGACTCTGGAACAAGCTTCTTCTCCCCATGAAACCATGGACTTCTTTCTGAAAAAGGGAATATTTCTTAGCCTAGCACCCAAAAGCTCTTAGTGTCCACTGAAGTGCAGTAACTCAGCATAGGGGACTGGGAGCTCATCATGGCACAGTGGGACAGGTTCAGCAAGGCTTCATTTACATGGACTAGTGACAGATGTGCCCTTTCCTTGAATTTAGTCAGTGAGCTTCATCTCAGTACAGCCACCTGCTTTTAAATTATTCTTCCCATGATTTCTTTGGTTTGCAGGGTAGGCTCTCTTGGGGGTAATTCTTCTGTCCTATTCTAGAGACTACTTTATGAGGAGGTGATTCACTCCATAAGCTCTGCTGACACTGGTGACTTCAATTTTCCTTAGCAATGAAGGAGATTTTGGCTAGCTGGTTTAAGAACAACGCCAAGGCTGAATCCTACACTGGCGGACCTCTGCTTTTCAAGATGGACTATCTCTTATGACAGGATTCTTGCCTCTCTCAAAGGAGCTCACACTTCCTAAAGAAAAAAAAAATGTATGGAATATCTGTGACTCAGACCTAAAGATGTTACATCAAAGCTGACAGCAGGTCTGTTCACAATTTCCACCTGGAGATTTCTCAAGAGTAGATATTGGCCAACACCAGTAATCTAGGCCAGAACCTTCAAAGCAAACAAGAGTGCTTATTGACTCTTAGCACGGAGTTATATCTCTTCATCATGATATAGGGTGGACACATTACGTTCACCCAAAAGTGATGCAAAATGCCAGATGTCAGGAATATGGCTTATGTGGCTTGCCAGATCTTCTTTATGTACTACAAGCCCGCTTATTCTCCTGGCCTGCAGAGGTAGGACTTCATCTAGTTACAGAAGCAGCTGTCCTGCTAGATTTCATACATTATTTTAAAGTGTTTTGCTCCACAGAAATAGAAAATGCCCCTCTTTTTCAGGGCATTGCAAAGTCTTTTAAAAATAAACACAGATATTTACATCTCTATACCTCATCTCTGTCAAATGCAAACAAGGCAGCTTAGCATTTGCCTGAGAACAAAATCTGCTTATGAAAACATATAACACCATAAAGCCCATTAATGGACATGTCTAACCTTAAAATTCTTTCAAATCAGAAATCAGTTTATTGGTGAAAATGCAAGGAGTAATTAGGTCAAAAGCAAAAATGTCCACTCAGAAATGTTCCTGAGGTGTTTTGCAAGAGCTGTAATTCAGACATCTCAATCCATCTGCTGAGTGGGCTGGCTTTTCGCATGAACATTAAAAATAATACATGACTAATGCAAAAAATGAACTACCACTGGGGCAGGATGTGTCTCAGCCATCGAAAAAGCAGGCATCTAACCTAAACTAAGTCACCCATAATCCTTCTTTGTCAACAGAGACAAACACTTCCAGAAGGTGATTTATCACAACTCTATTGCCAAAGCTAGATGTTTAATGGCTAGATGTCTAAAATTAGAGATGACTTCCACTCTGCATGTCAAGTTCTCAGGATTTCAAATGTGGAGATATATTAATGCCATCTTCACGGGACCTAAGATTTAAGGATGGGTCATAATATTCCAGCAGGTCGAGGGAGGTGATCCTGCCCCTCTGCTCAGCCCTGGTGAGGCCACATCTGGAGTATTGTGTCCAGTTCTGGGCTCCACAGGACAAGAGGGATGTGGAGCTGCTGGAGAGAGTCCAGCGCAGGGCCACGAGGATGATCAGAGACCTGGAACATCTGCCCTATGAGGAGAGGCTGAGGGAGCTGGGCCTGTTCAGCCTGGAGAAGAGAAGGCTGAGAGGGGACCTGAGCAGTGTCTAGAAGTACCTCAAGGGAGGCAGTGAGGAGGATGGGGCCATCTTCTTTTCAGTGGTGGCCACCGACAGAACTAGAGGTAATGGCCACAAACTGAAGCACCAAAAGTTCCACAGGAACTTAAGGAAAAATTTCTTGACATTGAGGGTGACAGAGCACTGGAACAGGCTGCCCAGAGAGGTTGTGGAGTCTCCTTCACTGGAGATCTCCCAAACCCACTTGGACGCAGTCCTGTGCCACATGCTCTAGGTGACCCTGCAGGGGATTCGACTAGATGACCTCTAGAGGTCCCTTCCAACCTTAAGCATTCTATGATTCTATGAGTCTATAATAAGAACAAGGAATGAAATGTCCCACCTCTGATGCATCTCACGTGATACAAAAGTGTTCCTTCACAATGTTTGTTTGCAGCTAAGGTCTGTCGCAGCCACATCACCTTCCTGAAATAGTTCACTGAGGACTAAAATCTCTTGTCATCTCCTATTGTGTGACACCATGCTCCAAATCCACCTGAATCATAGATCAGGTCAAAAAGCCGCATTTGATATATTAGGAATACATCAAGACTGTAGTCCAGGTGCGAGATCCAGGCCTAGGTTCGAGGAGATATAAGGTGGGAGCTAATTGTGTTGATCTCACAAGAAGAGATCTGAGGTCATTCTAGTTTAGGACAATGCCTCATTATCTCCTTCTAGCAATTACAGAGGCTTAGCTCAGAAACTGTGGGCTCCAAAGTTTCTAGCACGTTAGTATCTCCCAATGAGGAAATTTCTCTTTGGACCGGTATGACACTAGAGATATAAGAGATTAGGCCATAAGAAGGCCTAGGGGGATCTGCAGACTAATGGGGCAAAGAAATTTAAATGTTGACATAGGCAAGGAGACTAACTCAGGAGGTACTTCCACATTTCTAGGAAAGAGATGGCAGGACTTACTAATTATACTGAGTCTAGAGCTGAGCTGGTAACTTCACAGAGCTTTCCACTGACTGGCGTAAAATTCTCTTTTATAGAATGAGGAAAAAAAACGACCATCATGTAAGTGGTCAGGGAGGGTAGTCAATGGTGACTCTGCATTGCTGGCAAGAATCTGCTGCAGAGACCAGCATAAAATGTCTATCAAATGAGGCAACATTGCCACTCATCTTGCCTGCAGGCATTCGTGATCTCCCCTCTGATATATTATCATAGTAGAAGACCCTAATCATTAGTTAGTTTTGCATTTTATAAAAATTCAAATGATTCCGCACTATCATCAGCAGAAAAAAATAGGGGGTCTCTGCCTCCATTCATGATACTCTGACCCCCAAGTCCTTATTTCTAATATCAACATATTATGAAAATTTGAACTCCTTCGAGCAGCTGTATGAAAAAACCCCCCAAACCCTAAGATGAAAATTGATACCTGAGAAAGGCAAAAAAAAATGTAATTCCAGGAATTGAAAGCTGCTAAAATCTGATCAAATTTTGTGTGGGCCCAGTAATCTTACACTGGTCATTTGTGGCTACTTCCTAGAGAAACAAGAGAGAGCAAAGAAAATTCTCTGACAAATAGCACTTGTAATACTACCATTGGCTACATTCCTAATAGGCTTTATCTGCCTGTGATACAGAGTATGTAACTTTAGAAGAGAGGTGTGATTATTGTAGTTTGCTCTTTAAGAAGCTTGCAGCATTAGATGGGGCTCAGGTGCAGTTGCCTTTCCAGGTAAAGCAAAGGAGTTCTGGAATCACATAACAGGATTTAGGTCTGCTGGGGATACAGGCTATACCTCCATGGTATAAGCTTGTCTTTCTTCGCTCTCCAGAAAGGACCCTGAACCACACAACACTGACACACATGAACTTCTCCGTGAACCTCAGTCCAGTGCTTGAGCTCTGGTCCTTTACAAAGCTTGGGCCGACACCTAAGACTAGCTCCAGTGATTCCTCATAGTGCTGCATAGACTGAAATGAAGCCAAGTCTCAAGTTGCAAGCAGAAACATTGCTTTATAGTCTTTTGCTTGTGTTTAACAAAAGCAGAAAAATATTCATTATCTTTCTATTTCATAAAGTTTACAGTTCTTGCAATTGCCACTGTCCGTCTCCCAGTCTTGGGTGCATGGATAAATGAGTAAGATGAGTAAATATGTGTGCAAAGAGTTTAATTTTATGCCAGAGGAGCATATGCTTCACAACAGCATGATATTCTAATTTCTGTCTGCCCATGTGTGTTTGATTTTTAAAATACTTAATATTTTTAACATTTCATCTCTTCATTTTACATGGTAATCTAGAAGTCTCATCAAGAGGTTTCCTAAAGAGTTAAAAGGCTTAAGGAAAATATACCATTAAAGTCATAGTATCATTGCATCTGAATGTAATGATAGGGGATGCAAAGCTTTCCCGCTATGGGTGGTGAATGGTCTCGTGGTCCCTGCACTTGACGTGAGTCACTTCAAGGCATGTCTGTAAATTCTGCCCAAATGATTTCCGGGATTTCAGAGAGAGGAATTCTTGGAAGAGCAGCATTAATTTGGGGAAAAAAAAAAATCCTTCTTGGAGGATTCCAAAGATCGGGTACCTCGGACTGCAAAAGCAAGCCCTGATAAAGACCTGGAAAGATTTTTGAGCCACTATAAGCTGAAAGGGCTAGATGCAGCTGGGAAAGGAGACTGGAAAGTCTTGATTACCCTCTTCTGGGAATAAACCCCACCCAGAAGGGAAGTAGGATGGAAAACACCAGCTGTGGCAGATGTAGTTGATGTGAGAGGGAGCCAAATTAGGTAAAGCTCTTCTACGACTGGAGTGGAAGTGTCATCTGCTACCAAGAATAAGGCTGGTAGCATCAGTTCTTCCCTTTGGTTTTGAAGCTCTAAGCTACCTCCAGTTACCCTGGATGGATGGTGTGAAAGAAAAATGGAAGGAGCAACAATATCTTCTTTACCACGACATGAAATTTATCTCACCTCTCACCTTTACGCTCAATGGAGAGACACTGGGTTTTTTTAGACTGTGATTCCTCAGCCAATTGTAGGTATCTGCTCAGAGATGAGATAAATTTTGTACTAGATTCCATTAACAATGATGACTTTGATGGATGTATGAAGCAACTACTTCGAATGCAGAAATCAAGTGAATTCCATCCATTCCTTCGGGTGAGGAAGGAATTGATTGGTTGTTGTTGAGTCTGAAAGGCTGTTGTCTCTGGATCTGGGACTTTGAAAGGTGTTGGTCTATCCTTCTGCCAGCACATTTGAGATGTCTGGTGTTTAATAAAAAGTTGAATTTTGTTCCCTCAATAGAAAATAGGAAACTTATCTCCCATGCCTAACTGCTTACTTTCCTCAATCTTATAGGAACTTAATATCATTAATTTTTCTATCCTATTAAATATGGGAGCTTCTGACCTTTTAATTTAAAAGAGACTAGAGTAAACTTGCACCTCTGGCTTGCATAAAACCCACTGAATTCTTTGGAAAATGAAGATTAAAATGGATCAATTTCTCAAGCTATCTGAAAGAGACTATGAATAGAGATCTATCATAATTCTGTATCATAATTCTTTTTTTTTTTTTTTATCTACATCCCCTGGAGAAGAACTCTCTAATTGACATGGACAATGTATTGCTCTACAATCTCCCAATTCACTTTCCGATGCCTGATTTCTGATGTATTCTTTTTTTCTGTCCCACTGGGTTTATTTAATGTGTCATTCAACAAAGCACATCAGCACGCTCCTCCACACTGTACTATTGCACCATTTCTGTTCCAAGCAAATTTAGAATCATATCTCAAGGTTAAACAAGGTTAAAATTAGGGCAGTGCTCAAAGGCATCAGCAAAGCACATGTTTACACATTCAATGAAGCAGGCTACAATGATTTTCTTTCCATCAAAGACAGAGTTTCCAGCTATGAGTTGTCATGATTTTCTTTAAAATAATTATCACATCTCAAAGGACACTTGCAGCTGTAGGCGCTCCTTCGCTAATAAGGGAAGGAGAGAGAACGTCAGAGTGAAGTGAAGGCCAACGGCAAGTCCAAACACCTTGGATCCACGGCTTAGTAACAGAGCTGGCCGGAAACCTCCCAGATCTTGCCAAAGAAGGATGAGGCTATGGAATGAGCTTCCCACAGACTGCTAATGTGGGAGTGAAGCTGTCTGCTAACAGAAGGACACTGTGCCCATACCTTCTTCAAAACATATAGGATGCTTAGAGCAGGCTGAGGAGGGTTTGGGCAATGCCTGTGCTACAACAGCCTCTGGTGTGGGGATGCAAATATAGATCTTTGCCTAAGCTTTGTCCAAGACGCAAGTCCAAGCTATGCCAATGAAAGCCTTGAAACTCATTCCTTTACATCTCAGGGGATTAGCCTTACCCCCCTACCTAAACTGGAGGAGACATGACTCATTCTCTCTCTTCAGCCACTTCTTCCTGCACTGCAAAAGAGTTTCCCATTGAAAATTTCATGGAGACTGGAATATTCTTGGGGAAAAAGAAAAAAAGAAAAAAACTCCTGAGTTTTCACGTTTAAATGAAACAAAACAAGAAACTTCATCAACAGTTCCTATCTATCTGTCACACACCAAACAAAAAAGCATTGCCAAAATCAGCATTAAATCACATCATGGTTGGTGTGGTTACTTCTATGATTGGGAAAGAAAGAAAAAAATAATTTATTGTTAAAAGTTTGTGGGCAGGAGGTGTCTCTTTTCTGTACATGGTTCCTGAATAGAAACTCAACAAGATCTCCAGATCTCCAACAAGATTGCTTGACTCTTCAAAGTCATTTATGCTAGA
Organism: Tinamus guttatus; assembly: GCF_000705375.1. The sequence goes on along the minus strand of NW_010586855.1, from coordinate 34,664 downwards.
AGTGCCTGTAGAGATCACTGCTCTGGGGTCCTGCTAAATCAGCAGACATGCATCTTATCTGGTGATTTGCATCGTGCTAAATCACCAGACAAGCATCACAGCTTGGACTTCTGCCTCATTTTTTTTTCTTCATCCCTGCAGGAGTGAGTTATTGTCTCTTCCAGTACTGATGCTGTACCCCATATGCCCTTGATGTTTCTGCCACCATAGAGCATGCTTAGAAGAAAAATCAAACACAACGTCCTTTCCATCTGTGAGCAAAGATGGACAAAGGGAGAGGGACAGACAGCAACCATTCCACTAGACATCACCTCACTCAGATCCAAGATGTGAGATGGAGAGGATGAGACCAAAGTGTCCCTTCTTTCCACGGTATTTGGAGGGGTTGAATGGATAACCTTTGGAGGAAGCATTGGATGCCCAGCTGAGAGTGATGCTTGAATTCATGTCATTCGAAATCACCAGATCTTGCCTGTCAGGCAACACCTCATGACAGCTGAAGACCATGAGATAAAATGCAATAAAAAACAACTAGGGTGGAGAAGAGGAAACTAATCATATTACATTATCACTTCACTTCATACATCAATATACCCCTAAGGCTAGGGAGACATGGGAAGAGAAAGGCATTTGTTTCAGCTCCCTTTAAGCATCATTTCCTATGCATGCAAGTAACATGAACGCTGCAATTATACAGCCAAGTTAGCCAAAGACAGAACAAGAGAAAACATAGGAGGAAAGATTTGCAGAATTGAAATATATACAAGGCAGCGCCAATTGCCAAAATGCTGGAGGTTTTCTGTTCCTTCCATCGTGCTATGCTGTGAGCAGTGCTTGGAGGAGGTGGGGAGGAGAGCGAGGAAGCATTGGAATCTCAGGGTTTTTATTTCACGATGAAACTTTAGCACAAGAAATTTTAATTGTGGGTCCTTGTGGACAAGACCTTGAAACCTTACCCGGCCAGAGCTCTCTGGTCGCAGAGTGTTCTTGGAACTGGTCATGGCTCCCAGTCGGTTGGTTGCTTTATCCAAGTTTGTTCACGCTGTCCTTCCTGAGGTAGGGAGCAGGGTAGAGGGTTAACTATTTGTTAGCACTCAGGAACACAAAAACTCATTCAGGGGCTGCTATTTGGGCAGGCAGTATATTTATATCTATTTTATTGCTGTAGGAGTTTTTTTTTCTTGCTTAAGAAAGTGATAGTCCTTTAACGCAGCTGGCACCTAATCAAGAAACTTTGGAGAAGGAACAGGAGTGCAGCCACTCTGAGTAATTGATTGGGGCTACTGGTTGACTGCATTAGTGCTTGCGATAGTGTGAAATATTATATGTTGGAGGGCCTCGCACTATCAGGGTATTTAATCATAGACTGGGCACTGCTCTGATGTATTTATGTGTATTACCATTGGAGGGTCACCAAGGCGACCGAGATAATGGACAGAAAAGCGACTTAGAATTTAAGGAAATATATCTTCTCGTTCAGCTTTAAAATACATAGAACTTCTTGGGAAATACAGGTAGCCAACTAATGCACCTCCAGATGATTAATCTGCATTTTGGAGTGTGAATATTTTGATTCAGGTCCTCAGTGGCTATAAGATGGAGGTACCTCTGTGACATTGATATAGACCAGATGAGAATTTGGCTTCGTTGCACTGAAAGGTGGGTCAGGAATCCGCACGGGAAATCCACATGAGCTGAGATACTTCAGAGACTGCTCTTGCATTCTGCCTTTCCCAAAGTTCAAACATGCTACAAAAACAGCCCCTCCTGCAGAACTGTCCTGTTTCTAGATCCCCCAGAAAACCTGCAGTGATGAAAGCCTTGAGAAGTCTGAAATCCAAAGGTTATTTTGTCGGAATTTTAGCAAAATCTCATTTGGGTTCCAGGGAGGTTTGAAGGAGAATTCTTGAACCAATAATGACATTTGCCTATTGGTTTACTTTCCCTATCGGTTTCATTTCCCAGGTCTCAGTATAGATTATCTTTTCTTCTTTTCTAAATTTTCAGATAATTCCCCTCTTCATTTTTTTTTTAAATATAGCTATTAATTTCACTTTTCAAAATTATTTTTGTTATGAAATCTCAATAAATCCATATTTCGGGATCCTAAATACTTTGTTAGCCACTCACAGAACATTTTAAAGGAAAATAATATTATAACTTTTCAATTTTTTTATTCCCTCAAAAGTCCTTCTTTTTGTCAATAACTACACCTATTCGCCATTAATTCAACTTGAAGACTGGGATAATAAAACTGCATTCAAGCTGCCATGGGCAAGGAAGACAAAAAACAGATGGCATAGTCCATAAGCTTGCTAATCCCCAGGCGCATATCAAGAAGACTGGCATTTATCTGCCCTATTTTTATACACCTAAAAGTTAAACATCTGAATGCGAACTTGTCAACCTGATCAAATTGAATAACTCCTAGAGAAATCACAGCCTGAAAAGAGTTCCTAAGTGCATGTGATGGACCCTCCAAGCTGCCCATTTTCTCTCGTCATGCAAAGAGGGACTGGTCAGACCTAGGCATCTAGAAAGAGATGGAGGACCCCAAACAGAGCATGATCTTTTTCTCCCATCCCAAACTACCTGTATAAGACAAAGGACCCAAATTTGCCTCTTTCCTTGCAACTGAGAGCTGGAGGGAACCTGTGTAATAAAGTGCAGTTTCACCCCATATGCAGGAGTGGTGCAAAGTTTTGTGTATCAGTTATATCATCCCTTGTCAAACCCTCAGACGGTTTGATCCAAGGCATGCATCCAAACCTTGGCTGAGATACCTGGGAAATTTAGCGGCAGAGGCTACTTCCTTCAAAAGACTGGCCAGAGAAGGGGATCCTGATATGTGAAAGAATAGATTTTGGGTTTTTTACAGAAAAAAAAAAAAAAACAGACTGGGGCTCAGTTCCCCCTCCAAGCAGAGGATTCAAACCTGCACCAGGATTAAGTATACAGAAGGTGAACAAATCTTCTTTTACTCCCCGTTCTATTCAGACAAACAGCTCATCGGGGCCAGCTAGCAGGTTTGTGTCATGCTGTCCAAAATATTGAATTCCTTAAACTGACTTAAAAAAGGGAAGAGTTCCAATATAGGTCAAACAAAGCTGAAATACCTTCTTCCAACCATAAAATTATGTGTCTATTTATCTGTCTGTCTGCCTGCCTATAATCTGCTGAATCATTAGTTTTTCATAGAAAGTACTCTATTGAAAAAAAAAAAAAAAAAGGATGGAAAATTTAGCTGTAGCTGTAGTACAAGATACTGTTGTGCCAGTTGTCACTTGGCCTAGATCAGTATAGCTCTGTTAAACTCAGTAATAAAATTTAACTGAAGGGCAAATGAAGAAGAACTGGCTGTTCAGCCACAAAGTGACTGTGGCTAATCGGCTTCATGAATAACAACAGGTCAACCAGATCCTCCACAAGTCCACAGTAGCTCCATGGCCAGTGCCATGCTTGCAAACAGTAGCATAGCAATTTGATTGGGATTGGGAGCTTGCATTACTTTGCTATTATTATTATTAAAAGCTGGGGCTTTTTGCCATGAGACTTTGCCAGGTTCCTCAACACTGGCATCAAACTGAAGCTATGAAGTTTCTTTTTTGATGTGAGCATGAATTAGTAATTTAGCCCATTTCAGAAGAAAGAAAAACTCCATTAAAGGCACTTGGTTTTCGGCAGAGACAGCTTAGTGTGCATTTTACTCATGAGCAATATGTTGTTCAGATCTCATCCATATCCCGTATTTATGTCCCTGGATGTACATCTCTATCTGTGAGAGCACCAGATGCTGAAAAATGAATTAAGTTTGTGCAATTTTGCCCTCTCTAAGCCCCAGGATAAGGGTCCAGTTCCCCCACGGTTGTACATAAATCTACCTGAAAACACTTCAGACCCTCACTAAATGCATCTACTAGAAAAAAAAATCATCCTTGTTTGCCATATCCTCAAGTCATTTACAATAGTCAGGGGAAATTGGAACCATACCTCCAGAGACTGACACAACTTAGTCCTTTCAAAGCACTTGAATTATGCATATATTGAATTATGTTTTTCTTTACTGCACAGGAATAAAGGTAGTGGCACCCTGCAATCCTATCCAGCCTTTCCATGCTTCCTTCATGAGGGATTCTCGCTCTCCAGGACAGCGACTTGGTATCAACCACACAGGAAAATACTGGTAAGCATTACATTTCAAGTCTGCAATTTTCTGGTCTTTGCTTCATAATTAAATATTTTGACTGTTGTTTGGTGGTGCTGGTAGACTTCTATCTATTTATTTATTTATTTAGAGGGATGTTCCCAATGGGCGGTACTGCATTTCCTGTTGTGACCGGACTTATTTTGCTTCATTGCTGCTACAGTTTTAAAAGAGGGAGGAAGGACAGATGAAGCGTGAAGAAATGGGAAGGAAAAAAAGGGAAAGGAAAAATATGTCTCCATTCATGTTGATTAACTGATAGACATAGGAATGATACAGAAAGAGAGAGCAGAGTCCATTAACAAATCTCTATTTAAATTCTAACTTCCAAGTGAAAATGTGTTGGCTCCTCCTAAATCCCTGCAGAGATTTTTAGACATTGAAGCCATCAGAGACCCTATGATCATCTAACCTGACCTTTCTTAACTCAGTCTAGAAATTTTACCCAGTGATGCCTGGAATGGAAGGAATTATCCCCACTATGTGAGCACATTTCTAAGATGCAGCTTAATAAACTGATTATGGGTATCATATTGCTTGTGATAGCAGAGCGCTGGATGTCATCGACATGTTCCTACATTTCTCTGGAGGAATGCTACCAATGGCTTGTGGTTGAGCTAAAGCATATTTATCCCTTCTTCCTACCACTAATTCTGACATTGCTGACCAAGCTGCCTCATACCAGCATGCACTGGGAGACTCATAGTCTCACAGTAAAGAGGGAGAGCTACTTTGCAAAGTATTTTCGGTTCTTTCTTGAAGCGATCTCAAGGTGGATGGATTTTTCTGCTTTCAAAGTTAAAGCTGCAGCTGCAGAAGCTAAGTGCTATATGTTACAGACCTCTGTAGCCTTGAGGCATGCTGCCACTATTCTTTGGTTACAGAAGGATTCACGTTGCTGCCCGTTTTGTCACATTTTAAGAAAAAGTTAATGTTGCTGTCTCATGGTTCAAAGATACAGGTAGACAGACACATCTCCTGAAACGACACTATAGGCTACCAGTGGTGAAAACGTGTTAGAAGACATAACCTTCAACCAGATAACCTTATAGTTGAAGAAGAGGTACCACTTCATCTTATCTATTCCACTCTTCTCCCCTACTTGACAAGCCAATTTTGGAAAGAGATGACTATTCCAGTTTCCATGCAGATGTCTTCTGATGCTGCTCTGAAATTTCACTCGGCAAGGAAAAAAAAGAACCTGACCATTTAGCCAGGACTTCCCATCAGAGCAGCAGCTGCAGAAAGCCCAACCCCAGGACAAACGAGCACTGTGCATCCACTGCAGCTCTGTTGCATGTGAAAAGGAAGACCAACACAGCCTGCCCTTGGCTTCATCATGCATATGTTGTTCAGGTGATTTGCTCATGTACAGAATTGGACACATGAAGGCTGGGTTGAACTTGCTGTTCATACAGTTGCTCTCAGCATAGGAGATATGCCTTCATGGTAGTATATCCTAGGCTTTCAGGCATGTTCATATACTTGGCTGGGGTTTTCCAGGTGAAATAGAGTTTATTTCACTCTTGACTTCATTTAAGCATTTTAGGTTGAGAAACATGGAATTCAGCTCTCCTAAGCATGTCAGATGATAATGGTAAAAAAAAAAAAAAAAAAAGAGGCTCTTGTTCTTCTTATAGACATAGAAATTTCACCTGTTGGATTCCAGATGATATTTTTTATGTGCCCTTGATGGCATTAACAAAATTAGATAACCCTACTGGTTAGAAACTGCCGCTGATCAGACCAGGGCAAAGAAGATAAAGGACATCTGCAGAACTGCTTGAAATTGAATCCATCTTACCAACCAAGAAGTGTCACAAGACTCATATAAACAACATTGGGAAAATCCAGAGCATTTTTTCAGGCTCTGGAGAGCTTAGACCTCCAAGCAGAATTCACAGATTTGTAAAGGCTGGGAATATCAAGAAAATAGACTCTTTTGGAAACAATCTGGAAATTCTTCCATGGTAGTTATTGGCAACAACTGAAGAACCTAGGTAGCCAGGTATCTTCTGACCAATATGCAGGAAATATTTTGAGGATGGTCTTTCTCAAGCTATTTTTCTACTGCACTTCCCTTCATGGCCTGTAACGAAGTCACATCCCGAAAGCAAGGGACCTGGTGGAGAAGATAGCATTTGCTACTAGAACTTCTGAGCATTTGTAACTAAAAATGTTAGTGTCCTGCACCTGTAGTAACAGAAACAGCCACTAGTGAGAGGAATCCAGTGTTTGAAGAACAGGAGAAGGATGGAGGTTGGAGCTGGAACAGAGGCAGCTTAGGAGTGAGGAAGTTGTAATCACATCCTCAGTGAGGGGGCAGATATTCAGTAGGATAAGAATAGTCTCAACACAGTATAAAGTTTGGCTTTGGGCAGGGGGCGGGTATCAAGTTCTATGAAACACAGAGTCTGTTCCTAAGGAATTAGGAATTTGGAGAATTCTTGATTTCAGAGATGAGAACCTGGATTCAGTGTTTCCAAACATCCATCAGAAAGATAAAACAACTCATAGCAGCTCTATAGGAGGAAGCAGACCCTCTCATGGCCTGAAGAAAGCTACCTGGTATATAAATCAGGCACATTCTGTGTTGGTTGTCGTACACAGGTCTTACATCTGGAGGGCTTTATATTAAATTTACTTCCTAAGGGCACATGATAAGCCCTCACCGAGGGCTCAGTTTGAGCCTTGCAAAATAGGTCTGATTCAGCTGGGTGGTCTCTGGCCACAGGTTCACCTCTCATTAAAATTCAAAGTGAGAAATCCAGGGTAAGACCTCTAATAGTGATCAAGGGTTTTGCTGGAGAGTCATTTTATGGCAGGAGTTAAGGCAGGTGACAGTCTGGAGCAGGTTTTTTTTTTTTTGTAGAAAGGGAGGGATTTATGGTGACTCATTGCTGAAGATGTTCATTCTTAAAAAACTACCCTCTTTGTTATTTTGTTGATTACTTTACACACTGTCCTACAACTTCGTTTTGTTCTATTTCAAAACAAACATGCCAACTGAAACTAGATGAGGTGCTCCTCCCAACATATGACTTTGGCAGGGTCTTCATTGAAATCTATCTATCTGCCTAGTCAAATGCTTTAATTAAATTTCCCACAAACTGAGCAATCAGATGAGAGAAGAAAACTTGAAAATTATATCTAAGCTTCACCCTATTCCTTCTATATCATCTTCTATATCATCTTTAGAGAATATAACATTGGTCATCATCAACGTCAAGGCATAACTTTTGACTATCTTTGCATCTATGGATGCAGGGACAGGATTCAGTTGCTAACACAACTAAAGTCATAGGTGGAGTCATTTTAGATGCTGTATGTTATCCCAACCAACCTATAACAGCTACCCTAAAAGCTGAAGAAGTCTCCCGGTAATTGTGTGTCATGTTGAGGTCTAAGACACTCTAGGTCTTCTCAGTTGGCACTAGATACCTGTGTAGAAGCAGCTGAGACATGACTTCTCAAACATTCTTTTTCTGTTACAGCTATGAAGTAACATATATTAATGTTTCTCTCATCAATGCTTCTCCAATAGCATGGCTTAAATACCTGAGTACAGTTGGTGCCATGAACAAACAATAACTTTCTAAGCTACAATATCTTGACTATCTGTAATTGCATTTCAGACCTTGTATTTTCTTTTTAACAGATTCTCTACATTCTTTGAATAAGGCAAGATGTTCTTCCATTTCTAGTCGAAGTCACTTTAGATATTAGCTATGTACTCTAAACCAGGCATTTTGAACCACTTTCTAGTTTAAAGAAAAGTGTTTTCTACCATTATCCTACAATAACTTCTTAACTCTCCCCATATAGGAAGGTTTTTATATCCATAATTCTTCCCAAGTTGCCAATATGAACTGAAACAAAATTATGCACAGTAAAGAATAACTTTTTTTCATTTATGGACTTGCTTTCTTGATGCTTAGTAATTTCTTGTCAGGATTGGCAGTTGCCAATCTCACATATAACTAATGCCAAATCCAGTCTATGGAAGTTATCTCTAATTCTGGGCAGAGACATATATGGTGTGAAAAAGAAATCTAAGCATTTCTCATGAGCATATTATTCGGAGAAGTAGTAACCTGAAGAAGAACACCTTTGAGTGTTCTTTGTACACCATGACTACAAGATTTTCTAGAGAGGAGGGAGGGAAGTCACTTCACACTCAGTTTCTAGTTTTGTATCTCTCAAAGGGGAATAAGAAAAGAATGTGTATCTATCTCAAATGCACATACAAATTAGTAACATTTTTGGAGTAAGAAGGAAATCTGAAACAGACAGAAACTAATGACATTTTGTGTTGTTGTGAAATACTAATGCGTGTACGTGATGGAGTCCAGAATGATGCCAGTTAGTTATTTAGAGGTATTCCAGATCTAGCAAGCAATAAGCTTGCTTGCTGGGGACCCATGTGGGGATCCTCAGAGGCTGTGTTCTTCTGAGGTAGGAGATCCAACAAAAACATTCTGGGGTCAGATCCTCAGCTGATATGAACCAGAAGAGATCTGTTGTTTTCAGTAGAGTTCAGCCACCTGTCCACCGGCCAAAGTCCAGTTCCCATTGTTCAGTCCCACCAGATCACTGAATATTGGAAGTTAAACTCATCAGTGCTTTAGAAAACAGTAGACAACATTTGCTTAAATAATCACAGTATATTTTATCATTCCTGAAAAACAGATTTTTTTTCTCCTAGAAGCTAAAATGTAGGCAGTGTTCCTGTATTCCCTAAAACAAAAGTAATACACCTCAGTCCTTCTTGTGTGGTGCAGCTATTATTCACACATGGATATCATTTGAGTAAAGACTATCCTGAGCTTCAGGTCACTCTTGTGAGAAGAAGACGGGGGAAACTGCGTTTTGGAAAAGCCAAAAGGGAAGAACAGTAACTTAAATATTTCCCCAGCTGATGTGCACTGCAGAGGCTGACACATAAGGACAGCCCATATAGAGAGGATAGATTAGTGAGCAAAAGTGAAGCTTCTCAGTGAAGCTGCATAATAAATGCAATTTATTCCTGAGTCCACAATTTGCCATGGGGCTGACCCTCCAGGGCAGCCTGACTCTCTACCCCGTACATCAATGCAGGCAAATACCACTGTCTAGAGCACATTTAGGTGTCAAGAGGTTGTGGTCGATCAATCACTCCTTTGGCCACTGCCTCTCCTCCCTTTTCCTCAGGGGGGACAAGTTCTGGGTTTTATTCATTCCAGTCATCATTTATTCCTTTTGAAAGAACAAGCTTTCTTTGTCTGGGGCTCCTACAAGTTACATTATACAGGAGGGGTGGGGGGATTTTCTCACAGGGTCTCTGAGGCAAACCTCACAGCTGATTTCTGAGTACACCACGTACCACGGTGTCACAAAGATACCACAAACAGAGAAAAGTCATGCAGCCGTGTGCTATGGGAGCTGGCCCCATGCTCATGCCAAGATTCTGGATTTCCTGGCACTCTAAAGCTCTTTGGACCACGGGGATTATACATTGCACAAGGTATCAAATGCCAAACACTGACTTTAAAAAAGCACATGGGAAACAAATTAAAATGACCTCAAAAAAAAAAAAAAAAAAAAGGATCCTATAGATATGTTTTAAACAATAACAGAGCCGCAAACCTTACTTTTTTAGACATTTACCCAGCTTATCTGCCTGCTAGCATTCTTCAAGTGCACTTGAACACATGCTGGGCCACCTAGGTCTGGAATCCTCTCCGATTTCACAAACTCAGCAAGGTCAGCCCAGGGCAGAGGTTGGATAGGATTCCTCTTTGTGAAACCCCTGCTGTATGTCAAAAAACGGTGCTAGTCCATCAGTTGGCAGTGCACTTCTTTTTCAGTCAGAAACCTGGGAACTGCTGGATGTGTTCTTTCAAATGCTGGATCAAATCTGTGTCCTTATGGTTGCCTGTCCATTAAAGACTCGGTGGATTTTGCATCTACTTTCCACCCATTCCATAATGTTCTTGGTAGCTCAGATAAATAAAATGCAACTCACAGTATCAGTTGCACTACTATCCATGTACTGCATTAGAGAGGAGATGGAGCATCAAGAAAGTTCCCTGAAGAGCAAAACCCTAGCATACTTCCTCCTCATACAGCACATGAGTAAACCTTTGAAACTGAAATGTAGAGCTTGAGTCCCACAACTCTGGCCACATGCACACAGGTATTTCAGGACTTAAATTGTATTCCATTGCCATTCACATCCCATAAATAGAGATATCTACAGTGTAGAAAGCTATACTTGAGCTGGTGATGCTCAGCTTGCCTTAGAGCCAATGGAGATAGGCCTTCTTAGCACATGACATATGCAATCTAGTTCATACATCTACTTTAGAATGAGATGAGTAATTTTTTTTTCTCCTAAGTAACTTCACCAAGGCTGTATTCAATCACACAAATTAGTATAATGCTTTTTTAAGGTGCTGTAGGGGTCCTTCTTGACCTCTAGCGCTGATCCATAAGGATAAGGTCCTCTCTCAGGACCTGTATCGTGTCTGCTGATCTTGCACAGACCTTGCAGATACACTAGATCATCTCAAGTGCCTTTAGGTGGTATCTGTAAACAAACAAGTCAAGGCCATGAAACCCACCATCCAGAGGTTTTCTCACTACTTACATTTCTGGTACAGTGATCCTGAAGCAAATCATCAGTTTAGACATCACAGCTCTATGACCATCAGTGCCAGACATAGAAACTTTGACATTGCTTTGAAAATCAGGTCCAAATCAGAAAGGGGTACAGAGCCACATTTCTGACAAATTAGCTAGCATATACTATAGTGAATTTATGTCAGCTTGGTGCTGGCTATGAAAGTTCAGAGGACAGCTATATGGGTCAGAAGATAAAATGGTGAAAACGCCTGGTTTTGAGCAAAGCTTGTCTGCACAAAATAAAGAGGGGGATTTTTTTGAGTGAACTCAGCAATCTTATAGCAGATCAATCTTTGAAGTCTGTCAACTGTAGGATTTTTGTTTCGGCAGCAGGCGCCCTAAAGTCAGTTTTAGTATGTCTTCAAGCACTAGCTGTGGATTGAATAATGTTTTAAAACAGCATTGTTCCTAAAGGAATCAGCCCCATGAATGAATATCCTCGGCCGTTCATCCTTTCTAAAGTCACAGCAAACAGTCTTCATCTCAAAATGTAAGCTTTCTCAGAATGTGAAAAATAATTAAAATCTCAGTTTGTTTTTTAAAAGGGAAAACTTAGACTGGGCCAAATTAGAAATGAAAGGGGCTGTAAACAAGCCTTCCCACCTGCCCTCTATGCCCTCACTTGCCTGATGAGGGCTTGCTTTCAGTCCAGCAACTGTCAGAGGAATTCTGGATTGAAATCAAGTCCACATAACCCACTCTGGCACCCTGGGAATTTGTCTTTGTCACACTGGAAACCTGCACTCTTGTGCTTGCTGCTCTTCTCAGCCGGGTCCCAGCTATTCCTGCAAGCACCAAATCCCTGATGGATTCACAATCATCTTGGAGGAGACTGAGTTATTTAGCTAGGTCCTCTTCTAGACCTAGAGACTGAAGTCTTATTCATTTTCATACCTTCCTTGGAAGAATACAGTCTGTGAAGTTAATGGCTTCACTGAAGCATCACCACCAGGAGCAATCGAGATTATAAAGCGAGCTTGACTCATTCCACTATCAGGAGCATTCTCACTGAAATACTTTGTTTGGCCTACAGCCCTGCAAAGAGAACTCGCCCAGAACTGGTGTGTCAACTCAAGGATACAGGCTACAAATGCCATTTTTGGCTGCAGTTGGATTGGAGATAGTGAAATTACAGTGAAATCTTCAAGCACCTGAATTCCTGCAGCAGCAGCCATTGAGAAGGTGGCTTCTGTGATGATCTGTATTATACACGATCCTGCATCCTGAATAGAGGAGTGCAGGGAAGGACAGGGATTTTGAAGGGGGGGAGATGTGGGAAGACAGATGAAACAGATAAAAAGTTTTATTAGGTGATTATTAAACTATTGTGCAGTGCCAAGCACAGTGCAAGGCTGCCAGCTTGTCTAGTTGCAAAATCAAAATTAAAATAATGAGGGGTCATAACCACGGGGTGTCTAGTGGCTGATTTTCTATCTCTGCTGGCTGACAGTCTTCATCACTCTTGTCAGAGAGAAACTTGGAGGTGGCAGAGAAGCTTCACCCTCCGGTCAATACTCATTCAGCATCCTTCGTAGATACAAAATCCTAATAAGATACTGGAAAGTGTGATGACAATCCAAACTGCCTCACGGCAAGGGCTATTAGATGCTGACTGTTTTCCCAGTGAATGGAGAGAAGATGAGGCTCTCTGACCACCTTTTTGTGGAATCTAATTATTTTGTTGTGATTGCTTCATTCCAGAGTCAGAAGCCAGGATCTAGGAGCCTGGAGAGTGGGTGGTCTGTATTATTCATCACTGTCACATCATGAAATACCATCTAGGGCATCTTCATCCATTTTACGCACATTCATAGGTGGTCTGAATATGATCCATCCTTCATATATCGTGGTAAGATTTATGGTTGGAAGATAGGAATGCAAAATTTTACCAAGGAAAGAGAAAATTTCTCCCGAGGGGAGAAAGGCAACACTTTCTCCCTTATTCTCTGGCTTCAGTTCTTAGAGGAAGGAGTCAGGGTGCTGTCAGGATCATCAGAATTATGGGTGTGAGTTCCTATTATTTACATTCAGAGCTAATTATCACACAGAGGTTGAGTGAAAAATATTCAGATCTTATTCAGCAAAGCATATTATCCTAAATTTTGAATCTGACTAGATCATAGGCACAGGTTTGGCAGTTACTTGTCAAATCAAGGTCTTAGGCAAGAAAATATTCCGTGACTCAGTAACAGAGAAACCCAGAAAACTGATCCTGAGACATTCATGGACTGAATTCCGTCCCATCATCTTCCTCCCACCATCCTCCCAGCGATATATCATATGGATCAGGGCAAGGAATCCTTCCACAGGAATGGATCTCCTCCCTTCATGGTTTTCATATGAGCTTCCCTTCTTTGGACACCATCAACTTTATGTTTTTGCACCCTGCAGTCAGTCTATTTTTAAATAACCCAGAAAACAGAGCACCACCTACATCACATGTCAGGAGACATTTCTGCCATTTTTAGTTGAATCTCTTCTCTTTTTCAAAAGCTATCTTGATACCTAGCTTTCATTTGCCTCTGTCTACATTTTCATCCCATTACAGCAGTTTGAGCTGTCTGGGAGCATTGCTGTCACCCTTCCTGACTGGCACAGGACTGACAATGGCAGACTTTCTTGACCTATGATGTTCTCAACCCAAGTGAATACTAGTGCTCTGCGAGATGCGTCAGCTGGCTTTAAGATTAGAAGGCAGATTTCCGTGCCTAGAACTAGCGGTTCTGGTAATTCTCCAGGAGAGGAAAGGAGGACTATAGAGCGCTGAGTGGAAAGGCAGCGCTGCTCTTAGAGAGCTGTTTGGGGCTGATGTAATGTTCGGCGCTATGATATTTCCAGTAGGAACATATGACTCTGGGTCACAGGTTTGCGGGTAGCCATCTTGTTAATGTAATGGCAGCTCAGAGCAATTCAGCCTCTGTTTTTCCACTGCGTGTGCATATGCACATCCATGTGGTTTCGGCTGCAAGCATGGAATCAATACGACCGGTGTTGCCTTTTTATAAAATCCATGCTTTGTCTTGGTCCCTTCCCAGTAAACTATTGGCTCACCATTAGCGGCTCTGGTAAATTTCTCCTGTACAATTAATAGCTGGATGAGTGTGTGGGGTGGATGGAGAAAGAGACCTCAGGGCTTCAGAACTTGCAAATCCCACAGCAAGTTCCTATCTACTCCCACTCCTGCAGCAACACCATGGCAACAAGCTCAAACTGTGCAAATTGGCTGCAATGCACTTTTCTTCGGTCAGTAACACAATACTTTTTCCCACACCAGACATCCAGTATATACGTGCACCCTCAAATACCCCTTACTGGCTCCCTATGTGATAAGAAATTGAGTTGGTTGAGGCTTCCTTAATTTGGAGGTAAAGCTGTTCGCGTCACTGGTCTTCATTAAATCTAGGCTTTCCCACGCCAGTTCATGGATGCAGAACTCTACTAGCTCACCTCCTGGGCACTGAGATCTGAGTGAGAGCAGCTGTTGAGCTTGCAAGGCCTTTTGAACCTTCTACCATACCCAGGAAGCCATTTTTGCATCTTAGGCTTTTCCCTTGGTGATTTTTATAGCATGAAAAGATCTGGGTTGGCAGGTGAGTTAGACCTTGCCCTAGAAGGCACTTTTCTGAAGAAATGTAATGTTCAGGTCCATTTCCACTGTGATTCAAAACCATTTTCTTATCACTGGCTTTGAAAAAAGTGTCAAAATTTGTTATGGTTCAGTAAAACATAGAGTTACCAATTTCCTGCCTCATGCTCCCATTCTTCCTTCTCGGTGTAATTTCTGGGCTTTTCTTTATTTCAGAATCTAAGGCATTTGATATTGATATTCAAACTCTACTGTATATTCAGGACATACTAACACTCAGTCTATCTGCTTTCTCCACTGGGAATCCATTATGGGCTTGCTGGTTGGCATGCACTTTTCAGATATCCTCTTTTCTGTCTTTCACAATCTCTCAGTTTATACTGCAATTTGTGTTAAAGAAGCATTGAGAGGTCCCACTTGGCAAAATGAGGCCCCATTTGGCAAAAATCTTGGACCCCAAGTCTCCAAGCTGAGGAGCTTCAAAGAGACTTCAAGTGGATAAACTGGAAAAAGGGGAGGTGAATAAAATGATGTATGATGAGGCTAAATGATTTGTTCAAATACACACATAGTCTCTGTTGCATCTCATGGCCAGATCCACAAGGTGGCCAAGATGCTACTTTCAACAGTGCTTTGAGGAATTAAAGGACAACAATAAATAGATAATAATTGGTCAATATATAATTATGATAATTGGTCAATATCAGTGCAAATATCAGTGTCATGGTGAATAGAGACTCAGGAGTTGCATGGTGAGGCTGCTAATGATAAACACATGGTGCCAAAAGGACTTAGGGGTGGGAAAGGAGGAAAGACAGGCATGTCCAGCTAGAACCAAGTATCAAGCCAAAGGGAACATCAAAGACAGAAAAAATACAAAGAGATTAACAGAACTAGTAAGATTGGTGGTCAGCATAGAGGGAGATGTTAGTACTTTTGAAAAATAACAGCATATCTGTAGACAAAAATGAATAAATATATACATACATACATAAATATTGAAAGTAGTGAAACTTTGACAGCAATCAGATACTTACCATGGAGAGCCACTTACTTGATCTTCGAATTTGACTGCCTCACTCCTCCTTTAGAAACCTTTCAGTTGCAAAACTCACATTCCCATGAGATCTGTAAAAATATATTTATTTTTCAGTTCAAATGAAGAATTGGTGCACCCTACTAAAATTAGGAAGATCCTGTCATGAGTAGCTCCACTTAACTTTTTGGTTCATCTCATCGGAGAACTCCACAAAGAATACAAACAAATGAAGCATGGAAACCGTGTGGTTTTGGGGAAAAGTCAATGAGCTGGGACTCCTTTTAAGACATTGGGCACATCCTCAGTGTGCCGCACGAAGTACTCTAACTGTTGTTTCTCAGGTTAGGCATCAGGATCAATGGTGTTTCTGTTTGGATTACAGACTTGGGGGAGCAAAGACCGTTCCCTCACTAGATGTTGCTCAGTAGATGAGGCTGAATCTCGAGATGCTCTGATTACAGCTGAGTTTCTATATGCTCTCTTGAACATAACACCTTTCTAAGAAGAAGCATTTACCTGTGTTCAGATAGAGCAATTTTCTTCCATTTTCTTCCTGCCACAACCATGCTGGAGACGAGTCTCGCCCACGGCGCTCCTTCTCCTTGTGCTTTCGCTCATTCTTGTTCATTCCTCTCAGATAAAGTAACATTTACTTAAGACTGGAAAATCTTACTTTATGAACCTTTTACTTCATGGCTTGGGCTCGGCTCAGCTGAAAAATTAGAGGCCACATCCTCACGTAGTATAAAATGGGACTGAGGCCAGTTTCCACCCGAGGAGAATCCAACCTCTCCTGGCAAGAACAAGGTTGTTCGTATAGACCAGAGAGGGTTAACGGGCCGTCATGCTTCACTTTCAACATCATCTCTAACAAAAGGAGAACACAGGAGACATAGAAAAAGGAGCAGGAGATTTTCTGAGGGAGCATAAATATAATTGCAGTCACAGACTGATATTTTCCATGGTTCGCAGCCGAGTCATTCACTAGCCTCAGACATCAATAAATGAACCTTTAACTTGCCTCCTAGCTCTGTTATCCATTGCACACAGTGCTTTAATTACTTGGTGCCTAAGAAGCACTTTGGACATTGAAGTCTGTCACCCCTTAAGCTGTCTGCCCGACTCTTCATTTCATGAACAAGACACACACAGCCTTGCTTAGCCAATGGCAGGCTGGTCACACAAGTATTATGTTTTTCCTCTCGCTGTCTACTGTTTCACCACTGTAGGAATTACACAGCCAGGAGCACAGTAGGAATAATGGCCCTATTCATTTCCCCCGGGGACTAATTCCTACAGATGGCAAGCACTGCGATGGGGCAAATTAGCTTCTTATTTCATTGGGAGGCTTAAAGTTATAAGCTCATTTTGTTGTTGTTTACGGGACAGCTTGATGGAGGATGGTGCAACCCGGTACACTGCTGCAAGGAGGGAAAAGAGGCAAATCCCTACCAAGGAATGGGAGGGGGAAGGAAAGGATATTCGTGGAGGACCTTGTGCCTGCTGAGCTCGGGCCCTTCGTGTGCTTGGACTTACCGCTGGAGGAAAGCTCTTGGTCAGGTGCCTTAACAACACTGCAGAGTGAGGTCGAGGTCTGGGGATTCAGGGCTGGAGCTTTGGGGAGAGAAGTGGTAGAAAAACAAGGGCAACTTCTACATACAGCCCTCCCTGCTATTAAATTACCTAGAAATACACTGCAGATCAAAAATGTAGACTTTTTTCCTTGTCTACTTGAAAAGGACAACAGACATACCCATGAATGCTGTCTTTCAGTCATGTCCCTCTTGAGACACAGGAGAGAGCAAAGTTCAAGACAAAACAGGAGACCTTTGCAATGGGAATGCCCCACTTTTCCCTATGGCAGTCACTCTGTGGCTGGGATTATCAGGTGCACTATCGCTCTGGGCAGTATTGTGCACATTTACATTCATAGACAGGGTTGGGCCATCATGTACTTCTACGTTTGTCTGATTTTTCAAGCAGAAAGATGGAAGGATATATCCTCAGCTTGAGTGAATCAGCAGGTCCTTGGAGATTAGAATTTGTTCCAGTCATTGATCTGGCTCATATTGTGGCTTTTTATAGAACCTTCCATAGTCAAAGTCTCTTCTCATAAGCAGTAATGTACCATGAGCATGTTGGATGGGATTTTATTTGCTTGCAAGAACTCCATATTAGACTTTCAAACAGAAATTCTGTTATTAAAAGTAGAAACTATGGTTCACTAGAGATATTATTAAGAGGTGTTTTCCTGCAACTACTGACTAAGACAAAGGGATTATTTTCTACAGTGTTTTGGGAGACCATACGGGACATATAATTCCATCTTGAAAAACCTTAAAGAAATTGAGCTTAGTCTCACATCAGACAAGTTACATGTACTGACTCGAACCATATTGGTGAGATAGATAGTTCAAATATATGACAGACTTGAGCCCAGACTCTCCTAGCCTCTTTAGCCTTTATCAGGCACAGTAAGGAGCCCTCTGTATTTTCATCATTTCAGCTAAAATTGCATTTCAGCAATTGCTGAAGCTGGAATACATGAGATTCAGTTCTGTTTGACCTGGAGACCTATCAACATCAGAGTCTGTGTCCTGATTTGTGCTCTTCCTCTCATCTTCCCATTTCCAAAAAGTCATCACTGCTCAGACTTTGCTTCAGCTTCAGCTCTTCATATTTGTATCTGCTATTTAACTTTATTTTTTTCAAAGAGAAATATGAGAATAGGAGCTTATCTCATCACATTTTCAGTGTTTACATTTCCAACTAAACTCGCCTCCCTCAAATATTTTTATAACCCTGAAGAGAAAAAGGTGCTTTCAGGACATGGTTCATCTGACCTACTTTTTAGAGATGAAATGCACTTTAGATGCTACCAATTGCATTGACTAGTTCTCTGTTCTTTATGAAGAATCTTGGTGTGTCTTGCTCATACAAACACATCTACATTATAACTGATCTTCATCTCCCTTCAGGTGTCCTCTTGCACTGGGAAGCTCTTTGTTCCCTGCCCATGATATTTTTTCAACCCTTCCTAACATTCAGCTATGTCCACCAGATAACCACCAGATAACCACTGTAACCTATTTTCTTTAAAAGATATGAAATGGCATTGTAGTGTCATAAAACACAAATGTCTTCCTCCCCAGCATGGCATGTCCCAAAAAGCATGAGATATAATTCAAACATGATCATGCTGATGTAAGTTTACTTCACTCTTGAGTCCCTCATTGATTCTGAGTCCTACAGGATGGAAGCTGAGATATCTTCATAATACAATGCAGAATAAATTCTCCCAGACAGAAAGTTACATGTACTTAATGACCTTGACTCTGGCCCCTTAGTTAGCCCGGTATCTCCATATGATGCAACCTCATGTGACTCTGTTCTTTCCTCGTGCCCGTAACCTTACTCTGTAGATCCTACAGCTGCGGGTAATATTGTAGCATGAAATACTTACTTCCTATTGCATACTTTTTCTTTAGAGTATTTATACGAGGCTTTTTTTCTGTGCATGTGGCAAAAATATATGTTGTTAGTTTATGTGGTGTAATTTCCATGGTACCATTGAGGAAGCATTGATGACTATCACAAGCAGAAAAGTGGCTAGTATGTTGTCCTACTTCCGAGATATGACCAGGTCTGCATGAGAAATAGGAACTTCTTTTTTCTAAAATAGTTTAAAATATTCAAAAAGAAAATCACTGGTAACAATTTAAAACAACCTGAAAAAAATGACCTTTTTTTTTTTTTTTTTTTTTTTGAGAGGAGAAACCATAACGATTTTGGTAAAAAACAAAACATTCAATATGTATAGATATAGCCTGTTATAACTCTTTAAAAACTTGATAGGCATTACAACATATAAACTATGTTAGTTAGTTATGTTAACTATGTTAAACTATGTTAAACTATGTTAGCAGCCTGCTAACAGTCACACTTTCCCCTGAAAATTTTATTTGTGGTAAAAATTATATTTTACACACACACAAAAAAATCCATCAGAAAGCTCCCGCCCATACGTCAATGTATTGGTAGAAAAGTATACCAGGTTTTTTATTATAAGGAGGCTGTACCATGAGATAACGTTCTAGATAGTGCCAAATATCCAAAAACTCCAGTTATGGTAGAGTAAGTACCTCAGTTGATTCTTTCACTGCTGTGGCAATTTGGAGCCCTCAGATTGCCAGAGCAATCTTGCCACTGTAGGGCAATCACTCCGATTCTAATCCAAGACAGAAGGAAAGAAAGAAAAAAAAAAACCCTTTCATTGTATTGAATCACAAAGCCAACATCATGTGGAAGAAATTCCTTCCTCCCCTTCAGTTTTCTTTCCTCACTCAGAGCCAGTGGTTTCTGGAACCGCAAAATTCTGCATTTTGGCGCGCCAAGTCCTCGCCTGGGTCCACCAACACCATCCCAAGCCCTTGAGGGGAAAGCCCAGGCTGGTGAACACAGGCAAACACACAGATGAAAGTCCATGTCAGAAATATGCACACTCTGACTCTCTACCTTGCTGGATTAATGATTTCTGCTGGTTTTACAAGCAGGGAAGGGAGGAGGGGAGGTCTGCAAGAGGAGGCATCGCAGTTTAGCCACTCAATTGCGGTTGGCTTCGCCAGGGTATTGCATTATATAAGTCGAGTGGCAAGACCGTTTCCTACGCCCCTCTGACCAAAAGAATGCAGGGAGCACGCGGCTCGAACCAGCCCCTGAAATGGATAGTTTACCAAATCAAGGAACAAGCGTAGGCTGTCCCGGCCACTGCAATGCAGACCTACAGCGAGCCAAGAAGCCGCTCCAGCGTTTACCCAGCTCCACTCCAGCGGATTAAACGATTCACTCTGGAGTTTGCAAGGGAAAGCCTGGGTAAGCCAGCCAAAGGCAGGGTGCAGCAAGCATGCAAGGAGTTCAATTCAGGATTCCTTGTTAAAGCAATAGAAGGGAACAACAAGAAAGTAAAATCCCAGCAGCTGAGAAGCACAAGGTTCCCTCTTTTTGGAGACTCGAGGCTAAAGGGTTTGCAGTACAATGTTGTCACTTTTGCTGTTAATTCATTTTGCCAAATCCATCCTCCTCCCCTAGTAAACACACATGCACACACACACACTAACTCTTCCTTTTCCTAACCATGCACACTGAGCTCTCTGAAGTTAAAGTGATTTATTTGTTTAAAATGATTTCTTTATTACCTCCCCATTCGCTGCTCAGAGACTTGCCTGGTGTTCTTCAGCTCATCCAAATTGCAAATAGCAAACGATAACAGCGAATATTACCAGACTGATCAACACCTATTTCTCTCCTTAAGGTTAGAAAACAGACATATCAGCACTTGCCTCCCCAGAGGTACCTCCCTGGATATGGGTCAACTCATCTGGATCAAGCTGCTTTCAAATAGCACTTTCTGAACTGTAGTGGTCAGCAAAGTCCAACAACTAATGGCAAACTCGAGGCCTAATCTTTGCATATGCTAGTGAAATTCTCTAAAATTTAAGCTCTATTCTACAGGTGAACATATCTCAATTAAAGAATGAATACCCTTTACAGAAAGCTCCTCAGAGCAGGAAATATTTTCATGTCCTGATTGTCATTTTTTTTCCCATCAAAATGACTAATTACAGCCCTGGAACAACTCCAGCCTCCCAACATCCCTCTCTTCAGCATTTACAGCTGACAAACGTAGCTATCTCAGCACCTGCCATCCTGGTCTGGTGGAGCCTATTCTGGGAGCTTAATTCTACTCCACATGATAAAGAGGGAAGCTCAATACTGAAAGCAACCTCATCTCATCTTCAATGGCTACTGACTGACTTCCAGATGTTTCATTGCAAGGCTTTGCAACATCTGTGTCCCTTTTTTGAAAGCCAGTCTTAATACAACAACCAGCAAGGTTAGTGTAACTAGCAAGCACTGCAGGGAGAGGCGGTATTTTTTATTAGATCAGAGACATGGAGCAGGCAAAAAAAAAAAGCAAAAACTGAAAAACAATAGACAAGATTTTTGGTAGGTAAGCTTTTCTTTGGGTGTGAACAGGAGAAACAAATTTGTGCTTGGGCTCCAAATCATGCTTCACTTGACCTGCTGGTTGGCATCCAAGCTGCTGAGAAGTCCTTGCCATCGTGAACCATACACCATTCATGAGTGATGGGCAAAAAGCACAACTGGGCTCCTACTCTCGAAGTAAATTTAAGTGCAACTAAAT
The DNA here is from genome assembly GCF_000705375.1 of Tinamus guttatus. The sequence continues at coordinate 12,967 of NW_010586855.1, read as the reverse complement.
AGAGATATCACATTTTAGGTAATCAAACACCTTCTGACTTTTTATTTTCTTTGCATGTGCCTGGTTAAAAACATATATATATATATATATACACACACACATATATATGTGTATATATGTGTATATATATGTGTGTGTGTGTATATACGTATATGCATATACACGTATATACATATATATGTATATATATGATTATTAATGGAGATAGGCATTGTACAAAGCCATTTCTGAGCTCTGGAGAAGCCTCAGTCTCAATATGAAGCTTACCTCCCATATCTAGGGGTCACAGTGGTGCCTGTATTTGTTAAGTCCAGTCTGAGTGCGCTAACTCAATAGATGGTAATATGATGTCATTTCTAGACAATTCCTAAAAGTCTTTAAAATAACCACAGGCTATAAAATTCCATTTTCACTTGTATATTCTTCTTATCCACAGAGTTTCTTGGCTTCACCTTGTTTAGAAGTAAAGAATTTGAGACCAGGACATGTAATTGAGGAGCCATCCTTCCTAAAATGTCATCTACAAGTTTTACCTTCCTCCTAAGCAGACACCAGAGCTGAACAGATGAGTTTTGGGTCTCCTCTAAGATTAAGCAGCATTCCAGACATCATAAACTCACTTTTTTTTTTCATCCTGCTTAACCTAATAATTAACATAATCATTGATTTTTTATGAAACTACTAATATCTTCTGTGCTTTTTTTGTTTATTACTAGTTCACAGATTTTTTTTTTAATTTTGGGAGATAAGATGCATTAAGAAAAATCTCTTCAAGAACTTTGAGGATCCTGAAAAAGGAATGGAAATGCCCAAATCATGGATCTTTCTGAATTCCTCAGAGAACATAAATTCTGAAACACTTGGCTGTTTTCACTTGAGACAAAATATTTTGTCATTCCTGAAGATGCAATATTACGTTGGAGTTAATCAAATCTAGCTGTTTTTTTTTTTTTTTTTTTTTTTTTCAGCTCAGGTCAGAAACAAACTATTCCTTTGTTGGTAGTATATTCTGAAAATCCTAGTCCTTCTTCCTCATCAATGAGCCAAGTTCATGTCCCACTGTTTCCTCCACTTGCCTGTTTTTTTTCATTTTCAGATGGAGAAAAACGTGTTGCCTTCTCGAGAAAGGGAATAGCCCGATGGGGAGCCCAGGTTGCAAGCCAAGATAGAAATGCAACATAATAAACTGCCAAAAAAAAAAAAAAAAATGAAACAGCCCTCTTGGTGCCAGCTGATAAAAATGAAATGGCCTGCTTTGGAGTAAATCACCTCGGTCTGAAGCCTGACATTTTAAACTTTTCCCATGAATAAAACACCCTTCTCCTGGCAGGAGTTAAAAAAAAAAAAAAAGAGACAGTATCTGGAAATTTCACTCGAATATTTATTACAGCATTTCAGTATATTCCATTGAGCACATAGTGAGAGTGAAGCTGTGTCTTCAGGCACCTATAAAACTAATGATACCAGATAGTGCGGTGGTGTATCTAAAGCCCATGTCAAAAGCAAAAAGACAAGGCAGGGCTGCTGGATCTGACTCTGCTAATGCCTAAATTCAATGCCTTGACTAGTGGAGCAGCCCACCAGATAACTTGTTAACGGTTTGTAAGAGCTTGCACAGCATCATGTGTGCAAATATGCAAGAAAATCCTATGGATGCAATAATCTAGCTGTACGCCCGGCTTCTCAATCGGCCGCTTGTGCTCACCAACATAAAGGATGAGCTATGCGGTAAGCAGATACCCTCTCTTGGTTTCCCTTAAGCCGATAACTTATTCCACTTATGCTCCCACATCAAGGTCTAAAAAAGAGATGACCCCGCTGGCCTCCAGTGACATCCACCCAGCCCCTTTCCCTGTTGGCTCTTGTCAAAGCCCCGTCTGTCAAGCGCTCGCAGACCTTCAGCCTCTGCGCTCTCGGTATCGCGGGCAGCGGGAGTTTGTATACAAAGCTGTCACCACCCTCATGAGTGGGTGGATTTTCCAGCTCATCTGTAACCGGAGTGGCACTTCAGCCCTGGAATCTTTCTTCTGAGTGTCAACAGCACGCAGCACGGGGCTATCCCCTTACGCATTATCTTCGATCAAGTTGATGGGCAGGAGGGAACAGAGCCAGGAGTAATTGTGACAGGCTGGGTGTTTTTACAGGCACAATGGTTAATGGGCTGGTTAATGTAAAGGATTAGCCCCTTCATCCTTAAGACATATGAGAGGGGAGGAAGGGGGTGGTGCTACTCTGTAAGCCCCTGGTAGGAAACCGTGCGATTGGCTTGTAATCAGAGAGAACCCGGTTCACAAAAATCCTATGTAATATCTTCTTGTTGGCAAAAGATTGGTGTTTTGGTGCCCACTGAGGATAGATGGCACTGGACACAAAAAATCAGAGCCTTAATCCAAGCCCTGCTCGGTGGGATCCAGGAAGGGACAAGAAGGCTAAAATGATGCTCCTTCATCCAAGGTAGATGAGAGGGAGGACAAGGGGAAGGTCTCAGCTGCCACAAGGAACTTCCTCCAGGAGGGCACGGTGAGGCTTCACATCTCTCTGCCAGGGGGTTCAATGAGCAGTTTCCCAGAGATATTGCTGCACATGGAGATGCCTGTGTGGACATTTGCCACGTTGCCTAAGACGGCAAAGCTCACAAAGCCATCCTGGGGCTCCAGTCCCTCCCTGCTGCATCCACCTTACATTACAGCAGCATTACGCAGAAGGCTCTGTCAAGGGCTTTTGTATCACAACTAAGTGCCCGAGCTTATAGGATTTATGGCCATATGCTCGCATGGCTTATGTTCTGAAAAGTTTGGAAAACCTTCCTCCAAATTCTTCGTGCAGGCTCAAACCTCCTGTCTGACTGCTAGATCAACTTACAGTGCAGAGACAGTCCTCGCGAGATAGTCTCCAGAAAAGCTGCTAAGAATCAGAAGGAAAGGGACCATGATCAGCTGAAACCTGTCTCAGTAATATCCCCATGAGGAAGGTAAATCATGAGGAGGCAGAAAGTAGGGATGATGGAAAAGGTTTTCCCTTGTGTCATTAACCCAGGGAGGTATAAATTTGTCTGTGGCCAAATAGTTTCCAGGTCTGCTTTATCTTATAACCACTTGGGTTTTGCTTCAGGCTAGTGGGACTTCGGCCACATCCACAAACTAAATATCTATCCTCTTCATAGGAGAGGGATATCTGGCATCCTCCTATACACAGTAATCTTGAGATGTGTTCACAAGGACCCAATGACTCCCTAAAAGATTTAGTCCAAGCTGGTAAAAACTCTTAGAAGAAGGAAAAAAAAAAACTCCTCTCCCCTTCATTCCCATCACCTCAAAATGACATTCTAATGTGAGCAGAACCAACCATAAAAAACAAAAATATAATTGCTACTTGCTTTTCTTTCCCATTACCTGATTCAATTTAAATATTATTTCTTTATCTAATACTTAGGGGGTAATAAAAATGTTAAAAGAAAATATTTAAAAATAAGCTTGTGAATTGCCATCTTTTATTGATGAATTCATGTTCACTTCAGTGGCAACCTGTTACTGTCATTATTGTCATTAGCACTGAGCTAGTTCCAAGGAGACCATCACCATACTGCCTTCTGTACAAACACTGCCTTTCCTTGTAGGAGAGTCAGGATTAGGGTTTCTCCTAAGACTTGTGTCCAGTTTCATAGCATCATCCCCCAGAAGAGGACTATAAGACAACAAAGAATGAGGAACTACTAACATAGGGCCATAAAGGGAATTGCTACAAAGATGATTAGGGGACTTGAGCATCTCTCATATGAGGAGAGGCTGGGCCTGTTTAGTCTAAATAAGAGAAGGTTGAGATCTTATCAGTATGTATAGATACCTTAAGGGAGAGTGTCAGGGGGATGGGGCTAGACTCTTTTTAGTGGTGACCTTCAACAGGACAAGAAGTAACAGCCATAAAGCAAAGCATAGGAAATTCCACTTGAAATTGAGCAAAAACTCTTGACTGTGAGTGTGACAGACCACTGGTGCAGGCTCCCCAGAGAGGCTGTGGAGTCATCTTCTCTGAAGGTAATTCAAAACTCACCTGAACAAGATCCTGTACAACATGGTGCTATGCTCTAGATGTTCCTGCTTGAGCAGCGCAATCAGCTTGAGATGATCTCCAGAGGTCCCTTCCAATCTTAATCATTCTGTGATACCAACAGATATGGAAAGAGTTTGGCTACTATGAAAAACTCAAAAGAGGAGATACAAGTGCTTTCTGTGAATACAACAGCAGAACAACAGGAAGGAAAAAGAGCTAATTAATCCAAAGGACAACACTGACACACAAGAACATATGTGCCAAATTGACTAGAAATAAACATCAGCTGGATATTAGAAGGAGGATCCTGGTCATCAGGGGGATGAGGTTCAAGGACAGGCTCCCCATGAGAGGAGCAATTTCTCTGTTGGGCATCCTTTCTTCCTCTTGTCCAAACATGTAAATGTATTTTATAAAAAATAATAAATAGTGATCTCTGCTTCTGGTTCATGTGCATGTAAAGATCCAAGTTAACAGACTTGCATTTTCTACTCAAGGAATGGTCTTGCTTTTGAAAGTTTCCATATGTCCACACATGCAAAAAGGTTGAAAGCCGCTGCTTTGCTGCTGTGAAATATGAGTGCCATAGAAAAGCCAAGAAGGAAGGTAATTGTTCTGTTTTCAGATCAGAATTTGAACAGCTTTCAGAAAATTACCCTGGGGCAGCAACCCAAACTGTGTCAATAAAATAGAATATTGAATAGCCACTTTCTGAGAGGGAGCCATTAATTTTTGGACACTGAATGGGACAGGAGTTGTTCTGGCCTTACCTAGCAGGCAAGTGCATGGTTTGGCAACGTCGCTTCTAGTTTAGATGTGTGTTGTGGTTTGAGTAAATAATCAGTGCTATAGTAACTCCACCAAAAAAACAAGGTCTTCAAGCAGAAAGCTACTCCCAGCAGCAAAGAGCTGGAAACCACCCTGCATCAAAAAGGTTGCTGTTAATATAGACCTAGGAGACAAAGCAAATATTACAATCAATATCACAGATCAAGGCACCAGGAGATGAAAGGCTTGATTCTTATGTAGGCAAACGTCCCTTTACACGTTTTTTTTGGCATTGTAAAGGGGCCCTGAAGTGACACTCCATTACAGACAGTTATTATGTACTACATACTAAATCTACTCTCCAGTGTCAAGAGATGAAACAAAAGGAACATTTTTTTAAAATCTTCACCCATTCACAAATAAGGCAAAAAAAGTTACATAACTTGCCCATGTCAGAGAAGGAATTTTCAGCAAAATTCATACTGAAGCCCAAACTACCATGTTCTTGTTGAAGACAGTCATCATGAAGTTACTTTTCTTTTTTTAATTATTTTTTTCTGTAGAAGTCACTTAAACAAATATGTATTTAATAAAGAATAGAGCTATTTCAGCTAGAGGTGTTTTTTTTAAAAAAAAAAAAAGTCTTTCTAGGGGGAAAAATGCAGCCCAGCCCTCATCATAAGTGGGGAAAAGAAAACAAATATCTTCAGGAAATAGTTACAGCAAATTTGACACTGATAAAGCAGTCAGTAGTTCAACTTAGAGACACCTCATTTATAGATCTATGTTGATTTCACCATCAAGGGCAAAAAACAGGACAGAAAAGAAAAATCACCTAGAGATCACACACTGCTTTCAACAACCTCTCTGCAATACCTTGCTTTGCCAAGCAAAACCCACTTCAGTTCCATGTGAGACCAAAAGCAAAGCTATGCTGCATGAATGAAAATAATATTTTCAATTAACAAAGCAAGAAGGACAAAAAAGAAAAATAATAAAAAAAGAAAAACAGTTAAGAAGTACAGTTAATTAATATAAGAATTTGACCGGATCCATCCACATGTTCATTTCAAGGCATTAAGCTTCAGGCTGCTGCACCTGCAATGTTCAGGTTGCCTTCCACACTAAAAAAACAGCAATTTTGATTCAACATAAACAGTACTCTATACCACGGACAAATGATGTCAATTTAGGATTTATTTATACAAGACAGGCTTAGATTAGAAGTTGCAGATGAGAGAAAAAAAAATAAGTCAAAACATCCAGCAAAGACAGTTTAAGCATATGCTTAAATCCTTAAAAAAAAAAAAAAAAAAAAAGTCAAGTGTGATTCCTAATTACAGATAAGAAAATTTATGTTAATTGGAAGAGAGCTGAAATGATGGTTACTCTTCACTAAGGGAAAAAAAAAAAAAAAACACAAGACCTTAAATAAGGGCGAGCGATACTTGCCCAAATTAAATACCTCATACAGTGTAAGGCCTGAGCACAGGGAAGCACAGAGCGAAACGTCTCAGAAACACTCGGGAGTTCTGTTCTCCTCTGCCCTCACTTTATTATAACCACATTATTGTTGTAGACTTTGGTCTTCACCATGGGCAGTAGAAAGAGTCTGCAGGGACCAGGCTAGATGGAGGCATTTTACACAGCTAAGATGAGGAGACACAAATCCCAGCCAAGGTCATTTAACAGTCAGGTTGAGACCTTAGTCAGTAGTTCCCAAGCACAGCCCAAGATTTGGTTTCTACCCAGATAAGTTACTAACCACTCATAAAGTCAACAATGAGTATAAAATAGATTCTCCAGTACCTTCCATTGCATGGAGCTCGGATTCATGCCAACCGGACAAGAATCTCGGCTGAGAATAATAAACTACATGTCCTGAATTTCCCCCTTCCTCCATGTATGGAAAGCAATGATATCACTGCATCGGTGGGAGCTCTGCAGACAGCAGAATGCTAGACCAAGCACTGTATTTATATATACCACCTTTCATGCCAAGGGATTCCAATGTCCCTTACAAAGTCATTCAAGGAGGATGTGAAGACAGCATGCAAATACCACTAAGGGGAAACTGAATTTAAGATGAGATTAGTCCAGAGCAGCAGCATTAATGTAGCATATTGAAAAGTGCATCTTACAACAAGTAATTTGGAGCAATGGGAGCTGATCCCTGGAGCCATGTGGATGAGTAGCACTAGGTTAGCTACCTGTCAATAACAAACCCTGAGAGAGTAACTTTGAACACGTATCAGGCATGTAGGCTGACCTGTTCTCCTGTCTGTAAGGATGGAGGAAGTCATGGATCCAAATGAAGAAAACACTTTTCAAATCAACACTTCTAATTCAAAGGCATACAGATGTTTATTCAAAGGCTTAGAAAAACGCAGGCATAGAAATTAGCTCAGAGGGTCACGTCCTCCACCCTCTCACTGTATCTCCAAAACTACTCATTGAATATATTTTCATCTGTACCAGGTACGTCTTCTGAGTGCTTCTGGCTTCTTTTATTCCTAAATTTTTTAGCATTTTTCTCATTTTTTACCCAATTTACCTAATGAGAGTCAATAAGACTTGGTTGCAGATAAATTTCTCTTCAGGTACTGTGTCAGCAAACAAATTCAACACAGTAAAATACAGAAACATAGAAACTACCTTACGCTGGTCAAAGCAATGGAACACATAGTGCCTTTCTCTAATAGTATACTTGATGGCAAAGCACTGCGTTTTTATGCAGATATTGACAGATATGCAAAGATATATGTCACAGATAAGAAGATATGATGTAGAGGAACCAATATTCAAGCAGCATGGGATTGGCTGGTGCCCATTTCTTCAACACCTGTGGCTAATAAAGATAACTTTGTGACTCACTGCCTAAGAAAGTAGCTGTGGGTTTGCTGGACTCACTCTAAGCCAACCATTGCCATCAGTTTCCTTCCTAGCAAAACACATAATTGGACAGATTAGGTTATTGTGAAATGCAATGTCTTTCTTTAAGAGATCAAAGGGGGTGAGGTTCTACCAGATATCAGTCTGATCTGCATTTCATGGTGGAGAATCATGACGTGACCTAAAGATGATGCTGTGTATTTATGAAATAACTCCCTGGCTCACTGAAACAAAATGTCATTCCATAGTTAAATATTCCAAAAGAAAACAAAATAAAGGGAAGGCTATTAGGTAGTTAATACCGCATCTTTTGCCAAGAATCACCTGCAATCCCACTTCTTTCTGGCTATCCCACATGGTTGTCTAGACAACCAACACCTGCTCTTAATTAATGACTAATAGCCTAAACCGGAAACAGTGCTCCCTTGTAACACAGACATGACCTCTGATCATCTCCTTCTACCAGCAAATGTTCAAAACAGCTGAGGACGTCCAAGCCCAGTTAACACTGCCCACCTGCTGCTGCAGCTACTGGAGTCTGGACTACTCTGCTGAGCTGAGTTCCTTAGGGTTTTTTTTCTTTTTTCTTTTTTTCTTTTTTTTTTTTTTTCCTGCTGTGCTGTGTGCAGTGACCTGAATTGGCACAAATCTGGCATGCATACGCACTCACAGATTTGGAAGAAAATAGGGAAAAAATATATCCAGGGTGTTTGCTGTATGTTTTCTTTCTAGGGAAAGGCATGTGCCCTGCATTCCAGCAGTGCAGCTGACAGCTAGCTTGTCTTCTAATCCCCTTGGATAGATGGGAGCCCTCAGTATGCAACAGTCTACAGCTGGAGAGACCAGTGTCTCTCTAGGCAATCTCCAAAAAGCCAGGGCAATATTTCTTTTAAAGTTGATCAGACTGCACCACCAGCCCAACCACCCAGGGCAATCTTGGTAGCCAATCTCTTGGCAAATCTAGCTGTCTATCTTTTGGCACAACATCTCTGCTAGGCTTCATTGTTCTATTCTCCTAAGCAAATAGAGAAAATGTCATTTTGTATGCGTGAGATAAATGCAGAGAATGCAGCTAAGGATGACCTTCTTTCTCAAAAAAAAAGAAAAAAGAAATATGGCCAGAAGTAAGAATTTAAGGTTAGAGAGCTCCAGTTGATATTTTAATTACTGAACAACTACTAAACTGTCCATTTTTGTCCTACGTCTAAAGCCTTACATCCAAGTCTGTCTAATTAACACTGAATTTTAACACCTACTACTGTTCAGACAAAGCTTTACCTTTGCTTGCTGGTATGTCAGACTACATATACCAGGAAAAAAAAAAAAAATAAAAGGCAGTAAGAACCTTTCTAGATGCTGTGACTTGATTGTCCATGGTGCTCTCCTGCTGTCTCAATGCAACAATATTAGCACAAATCAACTATCAAATCTTCAAGTAACTCCAAAGAGTTGGAAAGAAAATATTTCCAGCAAGTTATTTCTATGTAGCCAAGCAAGTTCAAAGGACAAGAACGTTTAGCAAATCAGAGTTTGTTCTACCACAACTGCTCTCCTTCTATGTTAGAGTACACATATAGGTGTAACCTGCAGGTCATTAAATGCATCTATGGGCTGCATCTAAGACAGACTTTGTTGCTTACTGTGATGGATCCAGGTTCAAGAGAGTGGTGATTCAAACTTACAGTCCAGCACAGCCTGTCCCTGGATGACCATGGTGCTCTCCTTGTGCAGTTAGTATAGGGTTGGAATGGTCACTAACTTATCTCTTCCAAATTGTTCATCTCTTTTTTTTTTTTTTTTTTTTTTGACATTAGTCACCTAGACCTATTCCATACACACCACACTGCCTCCTCTGGCGATAGCAGGAGGGAAGGGACATGTAATTTTCTGAATAAATGAGAGCTGGCTCATCAGCTCATACGGACCTACGTCACTGCTGGTTTCACAGCAGGTGGGGATCTGTCCCATAATTCAATCTAGAGCTTGTCAACAGCAGCCCTCTGTTTCCCATCGGAAAAAATACATAGTGAAAGGAGGAGATCTGGGGTGGAGTTTGAAATACAAAATTAAATGTAGTAAAAGTTTGCTCCCATTGCAGGGTTTCCACTTCTTCTCAAATAAGACGAAAATCTTGATGCAAAAGCAATGTTTTCATACACATACAGATGCATGTGCATGCATACACCACCTCATCTCCGACTGCGTTCTGTGAACAAGGATTGAGACTATCAGACGTGTTAGCTGCCGGGGAAAATGCCGCTGTTTTTACCATTGCATTGACTCAGACTGGAGCAGAAGGAGGAAGGGTGTAAGGCAGAAGAAGAGAGATGAGTCAGGAAGGCCAAAAGGAGAGGAGGAATTTGCAGGATTTGTTCAAGTTCATCCACATATGAAAAAAGGGCCAACGAGGAGTGACGGGGAGATAACACTGAGCAGGCGTACACCGTTCCACAAACCGTCGCCTATAATTCCAGGGAGCAGGAACTCCAGATGACAGGTTTTTGGATCCGGCTGCAGTGCTGTCATGGGGGTGGGGAGAGGAAGAGGAGGGGGGCAGCTGGGAGGAGGCAGAGGGGAGAGAGGAGTCAGCAGCACTGAGGTCACCAGCGAGGTGTCGGTGGCAGCTCCATGGTCTCCGGGCCCGGCGGTCACAGGCAAACAGCACAGTGCTCTTTGGAAGCGCTCGGAAAAGGAGCACTTAAACTCCAGGATAAACGGCAGCCAGGCTGGGAAAGGCCCACGGGCTGCTCTCTTGCAGGGTGGCTGCTTGCACTGCATTATCTGGCGTTTTCCCCCATCTCAGCTCTACATTGCTCAAGTGCCGGAGGTTGCATTAAGGAGGTGCGAACATCATGAGTCTGGAGAGAAGCCAAAGCTCATGAAGGTCAAGAAAGGATTATTTCCACCACCTTCAACTGGACTTTTTAAGCAGTTCCACTTCCAAGCTGATGTTATCCCTGTATGTTACCCCAGAAAATAGGGTGATGATAAACAACTGCGTTACATGCCATTGTAGTGAGCGGGTGTGAGGAGGATGAGGTCCAAATGGGCTTGCTTGGAGCTCCTCTCTTGTGGCTAGTTTGCCAACGACATCTGGGAACATTCCTGTTTGGAGTGCATGGAAAAATGGGTGTCTTAGGAGCACAAATTCACTAAGAGAGTCTCACTGGCAGGAAGATGTTCAGAACAAGGAGACAACAAGCAAAATAAGGGCTGGAAAGACCATGTGGTGGGTGGCAAAACTTGGGATCAGATCCCTGATTTCTCCTGTTTTGGGGACACCCTCAATCACAACAGGGCATCCAAACCTCTTTGAGCTGTTACTCCTTCATGTATGAATGTAGGACCAGAGCATTTTCCTAACCTGGTGAGGGGCACAGTGAGGACAAAGAAGACAGTAAGGAAATTTAATGCTCTTATGGAGGAGTTGCTCCATTCCCTTGGTAGGTCCTCATCTGGTTTACCTGCCTTTGCAGATCTTGCCTAGAGTGCTGAAATGCATCTTTAAACCTGCCTTCGGCCTTTGAATAAATTATCACAGAGAGGTGTTTAGAGACCTCATATTTAGCAATGCGTTTTGCAAAAAACACTAAAGAATGATGAAGAGCTGGTGAAATTTTATGTTACAAATATTTTTACAGCTTTAGCTCTATTTTTAGTTAACAAATCATCTATGGACCAATTATAATTTCCTTCACACATATTAAGTACACAAAAGCACTTGCCAAATACACTGGTGCTAACCCCAAACATTCAAAAAACATGAGTCAGCCCTCTCTCTGCCTCCTTCCTCCCACCCCAGATATGTTATCGACATAAAATTCATCAAACTTTTACAAAAATAAATGCAGGCTCTTTTAAATTGTATTCTAGCACTGTTTTTTTTTTTTTTTCCATCTTGACCTTCAAACTTTTTTTTCTGCACTACCAAGGAGTATTTTTTCTAGAAAAAGAAAATGAGACTTTTTTCAGAATTAATTGTCTCTAGGAATGGGGGATGCACAGAAAATAAAAAACTCCAGATAGGATGAAACCTGAGATCAAAACATATAGAACCTTTGCACTTCCACCTTCTACTGGGCCTTGGTTGTTCTTTTATTCATTATTTGCAGTAGGAAAGTAAGTATTTACTATGATAGTTTCCTCTTCCCAGTTGGGAGGACAGTTGGATGGCTGCATGATTGGACCTTCAGAAAAGTCGAGCTGGAGCTGTTTGAAAGCTTGCAACCCTGTCAAATATCATTCATCTCACACCCACCAGGCTAGCCATGATGATTAAGACCTTTGACTCAGATGCTCAAGGGTATCCTAACGGGTATCCAGCATTCTGGAGGAGCATCAGTCTTCTGTAGGGTTTCTGATATCTGCAGCCCTATGTGGGTGTCTCAGACTCCTAAGAGTCTCATGTAGCATTAGGCAGTCAGGTTTAGGCAACCAAATCAAACCATCCCCATTACTCTTTCTGCAGTGCCATTGGGTTCACATAAACCAACTCTGAAGATGGCTTAAGCAAATCATTACTTTGCATTACAAGCAACTTGTGGTCAAGCTACCACAGTTCAGCCAAAGGCATGACAACTCACTAAACCATTTGTAATCCTCTCCCCACAGTCCTTAGGAAAATGTGGTTGCTGGAATGGCGTTTTGGCCAAATAATTATCTCTACTTAAATTTAGGAAACTTGTGAGCAAGGAAGGCTGTGACACAACATTCTCTCCTTCCCCCAGCTATCAAAACAAGGGAGATGTGTTTCTTTTATCTGTGAAAACACTTGCAAGTCTTTTCCAAGAGATTTGGGAGCTCTCCTCTGCTGTTGCTGATGTAGTCTCTATCAGAAAATGATTTAAGACATAAGTTTATTGGCAGAGGGATTAAGTTGGGTATGGGGTCATTCCCTTTGTTTCAGGACTCAACCTTTGCTGCTTTTGGTTTCTTTAGCCCTGGCCCTACAGCCTTTTTCTGTTCTAGGTTAGAGTATTTTCCTGGATTGTTCAAATTAATGTCTACTCAGAAACTATAGGTTGCCACAGACTTCCCATCCACTAACCATTTTGAAAGTCAGACTTCATCATCTGATAAGCTGGACCATCCCTTTTTCATGACAAGAATATATCCAAACCTATGTTCCTAGAGATCTTTATAGCAGATTATGCTCTTAGCCCACTGCCAAATTTGTTTCTACAAAACTTGTCCAAGAATACTACAAAACTTGTCCAAGAAAACTTGTCCAAGACATATCAGTTAAATAATAGGCATG
>NW_010586853.1:292819-326368 GCF_000705375.1 Tinamus guttatus | reverse complement strand
GGAGAAATTGGCCTGTTTGCCAGAGTTTTGGCAGGGCCACCAACAAAGTATCTAATCCCTTCTGGACTATGCGTAGTTGAATTTTAATCATTCACAAGCTGAATACGCAGTTGTCTCTTCCAGCTCTTTTTCCCCTCTATCACCAGCATTTGCTACTTCACTCGCTAAGCCTATTGCTTGGAGCAAAAATCACCTTTGGCAACCAGAAGAGTCTCCTTGTAAGGCCAGGTGAGCAAAGGGAGGGGAGACAAGCTGGGAAGGGAAGGAGAAACTTCTGCCACAGCTTGAGACACCTCTGACTTGGGGTGCACAGGAGAAAAAAAGAAGGGTTGTTTTTTCTTTAATGCTCATTCCCACTTCTTCTGCCTGAACAACACATGAGAGAAGAGGAGAGAAACATACCGATTCGTCCCGCGTCCTGCAGCTGGATTTTGAGCATCTCCATGGGGGTGGTGACAATAACCTGGCAGGTGCCAGCACCACAGCCTGCCAGCATCTCCCGCAGCAGTGTCAACTTTTTCCTGCCCGAGAAAAGAAAGACGAGAACGGGAGTCAGTTGGAGGTGGCGGCCTGGACCTGAAGACCTCAGGCATCCCCTTCCTTCCTTTCCCCTTTTTTATTTTTGGCACCACTTTTAAGCTTTGAGCATCTCCTGCCTTCCTGCCCAGCAGGGCAGGGCTTGCCAGAGGCACATCTTGCACCCCAAAACAGTCACTGACAGCTACCACCTGCAGTGCTGCTGCTTGCTTGCTGAGCCGGCACAGTCACAGATGGGATTCACACAGGGAACTGCAGGCGCAAGTGCTCAGTAGGACTCAATTTTGGGGAGTTAGTGAGCTCTCACTCAGCAAGAAAACCAACTCACTACTGTCTCAAAATAAACCATAAAAGCTATCACAAGCAAGCATCTTCATAAAGCTGCTGTCAACGTTTTGGGACTCAGATCGCTTTGCTCTTAAAAGGAAAAAAAAAAAAAGTGTATTTAATCACCCAGCCAGAGGGTAACCTCCTCTTTCTTTCTGCTTCGGATGCAATGCTCGCAAAGGTGCTATTTCCAGTCCTCCCACTGCTGCAGCAGAACTTCCCCTGACGCTCCTCCGCGCACGGCTGCAAGGGCGCGCGTGCCCCTCGCAGGGTGGCCGCCGTCCGCCCGCCCTCGGCCCCGCGCGCCAGCTGGGCTCCCCGCCTGCCCCCGTGCCGGGAGCCGAGCGGGGATTAGAGGTGCAAAGCCACGGCGGGGATTACCGGGGGCTAAACATAGCGCTTGCCTCCGCGACCGCCTCAGTATCAGAAAGATGCGAGGCGTTTTAAGATGGTTCGTCTCTAGATGACAGGAAGGGTTGAAATATTAGCACGACGCAGGCCTTATCCTGAAGGGCTGGAAAACTGGCACATCTCGAGTGACTTTAAAAGGTACAGGACCGGCAGGGCGCCGGAGCTACGAGCGCAGCCACTGTCCTTTCTCACTGTCCTTTAGCGCAGCAAAGAGAGTATTTAATATAAAAAAAGATACATTTACAACAGTTCCAAGCTCTGCGGTGGTCAAAACCTTTCATTCAGCTTCCTTAACTGATTTGTAATTAGGTTCCTAATGGGAAGGGGGAAAAGATTCATATTGCATTGGAATTGAAATTCAAACTAGAGAAGAAAAATAGGACAAGGCAGAGAGAATCCAAGGAAAAGACCCAAAGATTTATGGAGAGCTTCCCAAGAGCAATGCATCCATCTAGAGCTAGGACCTTTGCAGGCACAGATATATTAATGTCAAACAGGAGCAGAGCAGGATTTTTGTAAAAGCTTCTGAAAAATGTTGACCCCAAGAACTGCCTGTGCTTGAGGAGGGACAAAAACCTGCTGCTCTGGATCGGGCAGATTAGGCAGCACATATGGTGAGTTTGCCTAAGGAATCTTCCCTACAAAGCTGTATGTTCAAATCTGCACATCTGCATTGTAAAAGGCAACCAGATAAGTGTCCCCCAGCCCCTGTGCAAGGCTGCCCATGGTGCTACCCTAGAGACCTCCATCCTCGGCTTGCTCGCTTATCAGATGGCCGCTGCCTCGGGCTGCTCCAACCAGCAAGTTGTGGGAGGCTCCTGGGGAGTCTGGGGCCAAGGAGCCACCTGGGTGATACTAATTTCAGGAGAAGGCCTTCGATACGCATGTGGGGCTGACATGCTGCAGATCAGGGCAGCCCAGCGGTGGCCGGGCAGGGACACGCTCACCAAGCGTCCCTCAGGCAGCACTGGATCCTCCTACCACTCACAGTGGGTCAGAGACAAGTTACCAGCATTAAAGGAGTGTCTGGGCATCCCCTGCGCTGGGATCAGGGCTATTTCTCTTTTCAGAGGAAAGCAGGGAAGCCGGGGGGAGGTTGAAACTTGCTGGTATCAGCAAAGAAACAATGCAAAAGTGCTGGTCTTGCTAGGAGCGGGGCTGCAGAGTCAGCAGAGTATCAGCCTTTGCTCCTGAACAGCAAACAAAATGAAGGTCAAGACTAAAGAGGGCAGGAGAGGTGAGGAAATTGCCACAGTAACGCACCTCCGAGGGGAGTGGCAGGAAGTCATCCAAGGACCTTGGGGATCTCTTAAGAACTAGAACTTTATTTTAAAAGCAAGCCATGAGACGCTTTTCACTGCATCCAAGACAGTTAACCAAAAACCTGAAGAGGCAACAAAACTTGGCAAATCCAAGAGCTGACCAGCACTCAATACTTTAGATATAAACCTGAAACTGTGTAGGACCCTTTAAAGGAACCACCTCTTAGGAAAAGTGTCAGGCAGGATGGGGCACAAGCACCCCAGGAATGAGGACCAGCACCAAGACTCCTGTGCAGGTCACCTCTTCTGCTTTACTGCTCTGGGAGCTGCAAAGACCATCAAGCCAAAGTAATCGCAGGACCGTGCTAGGCTAATGCCTTTTCCAGTCAGTGACAAGGGGTATCCCTTTTCTCTTTTTGGTATCTCAAGTTTTCCTCCGTGGCTCAGCAAGGTGTTGGCACTGCTAAGACAACTCACCAAGGCATCCTCGTTCCAAAATCACTGGAACAGCACACCAGGACCAACACAGTAAGTCTTGTTTCCTTCCAAAACCAGAAGTTCAAAGTAAGTCATCATACTGCTCTTGTCAGTAAACACACAGCCCTGCTGTACCAGGAGGACTGGGAAAGTGCTCTGCGAGGGGGACTGTCCACTCAAGTGGGTTCCAAGGCACAAGAACACTGCATGAACTGAGATAGGGAGGTGAGGGTACCCACAGCAGTACTGAATCCCATGGGAGATCCAGGTACCTCGGGACACCACCTCCGGGTGCATCCAAAAGCTTGGCCAGGGCAAAGTGAACTCAGCACAGACCTGTAGAGATAAATTCTAAATTGCTCTTCCAGCAGTTTATAGACTGGAGCTTCCTATGCTGTGACCTTCTGGAAGCGGAATTTCTGCCCTTTTCATTTTTTCTCTAGCAGTTTAAAAAGAGATTCATTTCAACAGAGTTTCTCAAAAGTAAAAAAAAAAATAATAATAACAAGGCACACTAAAAGCTGTTGTATAACTTGAGGCTATTTGGGGTCACATTGTATTTGCCACACTCCCTCCTGTTTGTATGTGCTTCTTCCACTTGTATGTGCAGCACAGGCTCAGCAACTTTTAATCAGCAAATACTGATAAAACCTGTGCGTTTTATCAGAAAAGGATCTCCAATTCATCTTGGATGTATTTCGAGATAAGCAAGGAGGTTTAGCAATGAAGGTGTTGAAAGTCGAATAGATCTAGGAGACCTGTGCAGGTCTTTGAGCCAGAAAAGCACTGTTGCTGGCTGCAGTCACATCCAGCCTGCAAAGTGCTTTGTTTCTCATTACATCTTGGAGTACCGTTTTCACCTAGAAATACCTTAAGCTACCTGTCACCACAGCATCATGCAGTACCTGCAGGAGCTTTACTACCAGCATGTAGCTTCTCAGTGGCTGAAGCCTCAGGGCAGCAGTTGCTCCTCAGGGTAGCAGTTGCAGAAGACCAGATGTATCGCAGTGCTGGTCCAGTTTCTTCCACGGGCCAGTCTTTCAACAGAACTGAGGGTACAAGCTTAGCACCCTTTCCTTCTTTTTCCCTGTACAACCTTCTAAGCCCTCATGTTGTAGGTGTTGGCAAAGAACTAGCAGTGCTGCAGTGCTTCTGGCCACGCAGAAGGCCAGGGCCCACTGCACTGTCACTGCTGCAGGGATCGGGGCCAAAGAAGCAAGGAGCAGCGAGGACATCACCACCTCCCACTGTCTGCACGAGTACAGAAGAGACATTATTTGAAGACACAGAAAATGCACAAACAGCTGTGAGCTGCTGAGTCACACAGACATATGTTAGCTGCTGCTTTAAAGGACTACAGAACAAAAGAAGTGAGGTACATGAAAGGCCCAGATCCTCAACCCATGTAAATCACTAAACTCCACTGCCATTGTTGAGCCACTCTGATCGTAACGCCTGAGCCTCATGTGGGATGCTACGGGGAGCCGGAAAAATCAAACAATCATTGCAGAGCTTTATGTTCACAAGGATGCTCTACCCCAGCACTGCTGGTGGCAAGAGTTAGGGTAACCTCCCAAGCCATCTGTTTTCCAGCTGCTAGGGACCAGAGGCAGTGCCTTTGCTAGACTCCTCACTGGCAATCACTGGAAAGAGTTCTTGGTCTGAATGGAAACACAAGTGTCCCCTGAATTATGGAGAAAACACTTTGATGAAAACAGCATTAGCTATTCATGGTCCAGTTTGGTGCTGCCAAACTAGTCCTCTTCTGTGTCATTTAACTGGTGTGGAAGAGTTCCCATCACCAAACTAAACAGATAATTTAATTCCTTCAGCATTTATGGGCAGATCTGCTACTGAGCAACACTGCAAGTGCCATTTGTCAACACAGATTTGTTCCTGACTTCTTCTCACCTCTCTGAAATAATTTCCACGTTACAAAAACACAAAAGGGTGCTAAGTTTGGATCTACAGAACCTGACTCACCATCTGTTCAAGCTACAATCTCTGAAAAGCCAGGGAGTGCCAAAGAGCACCCAATGGGAAGCTGAGGATGAGGTCCTCCCAGCAGCTGCCTGAGGAGAGAGCAATGCTGTTGGGTTCCTCCTCAAATACTTTGCCTGCAAAGTCTGGATCTCTTAACCTTGGCTTAGATCTAGGGTTATTTTTAGAAGCTTGAAAAAGCTGTCCTACAATGAAGCGCTTTTCACTTCCAGTTTTAGACATCATATCCTTAGCTTGAATGCAATCACCAGCTGAGCGGTTGAAGAATGACTAGCACTCCAGCCAACCCATTTTGCTTTTGCCCTGCCACCTCTCCAGGAGCCAGTGGCCTCAGCCCTGGTGCTGTAGGTCGGCACCTTCTACTCACCCGTCTTTGGAGAGGTGATGCCGGAAGAAGTCATTGGCTGCCAGTTTGATGGCCTTTTCTGGCGTCACTAGGGTCAGGTTCACTGCAGCCCCTAGGGAAGGAAAAGATGAGAAGACCATTGGAGGACAAGAATAAATCACCCGTTGCCTGGATCACTCATGCATTTGTCATAACTCCTGCTCAAAACTGGGGACAAAGATAGATGGGAGCTCCCAATGCACAAAAAAGATTTATAAACACAAAGCATCACTGGAGTTTAATAGGATTTCTACCTCCCAACACTTGTTTTTTTCTGCAAACATCCCCTGACATATTTCCATTCCAGTTGCAAGAGGCTTTCTGTAATTTCTTTAGCTTCACAACTACCAACTCCCACCATTCATATACACATTTCCTTCTCCCACCCAGAGATGCACACCTATGAATTTCAGAGGGATACGGATCAGGATTTCAAGAAAAGAGGGTAAATGGGATTAATAACCAGCCCAGCTCTTTTGGGAATATTTTGTGACGCTGAAAAGCAGAATACACGCTCTCTTCCCTTCTTGCTACTGATCCAGCATTTCCGAAACCACACACTGGTGCTCTAGGACAGCCAGAGCCCTTGAAAGAATTAGATGTCAGGCCAAGTCAAATAGATGCTCTGCAGAGATGGCAGAGCCACTTAGTCGGGCTGGTGAGTGCCTGCCAAGTCAAATAGATGCTCTGCAGAGACTTCAGCCAGCTCTACACCAGCCCTGTGGGTTAGGAGACCACCCCTGTGCATCCTCGCTGGATGTCACTGGCAGAGCCACTTAGTTGGGCTGGTGAGTGCCCTTTTGTCCATCCCAAGCTGCAGCATGTGCAAATTCCCTCAGAGACACCCAGCCTCGGATGGCCGCTCACTGGGGACAGGACATAAACAAGCCCTCGCTACCACCTCCCACAGAGGTGCCATTTTGCCAAGAGCAGCGAAAGGCAAATCCCCACATTGTGCCTGCCACAATGAAAGGCTGCGTGGTCCGCTCAGGGTGGCATTAGTGAAACACGAGGGCTTGCACACCAAATGAACAGCCATGTCTTTGGGAAAACAAGAAGGGAAAGAACAAAATCAAAAAAAAAAATCCCCACAGCTGCTACTCTAACATCCGCTGAAAGAAAGAAAGAAAGGAAAAAAGCAAGCAAGAAAGGGAAGCGAGCAGTATGCTTCCACGTGCTGACATCCTCCATCAACCGAGGGCTTTCACATCCATTTTTTTCCTCCAATTGCAAATAAAGTGGAAGGGTGAAAAAAAAAAACCCCGCTGTGTACACATAAAAAATAACGAACCTGGGTTTTCTCCTACATCTTTGATATTTTCTGCAAAGCTGCTTAGCAGAGAATGGATAATCCCTGTCCTCAATAATCCATAACAGCTTCAACTCACTGGAGGAAGAGAAATTAGATACTTCAGCTGTTGTCTGTGCACCTTCCGAAGTGTTTTCTACCATTTTAGAAACCTTTAGCTCTTAAAATTCTAGCTATGATAATAAATATATTTCCCTAATGAAAACTAACCTCAGCCTATAGGCAAAGCTGTATATATCTAAACGAGTGGCAGATGGGGTCAGAAACGAAACAAAGTCAGGAAAGCAGGAGAGCAGTGGCACGAGGCAGCAGCCAAGCTCTTGGGGGCGGCTCGCTCATGGTTGCGTTTCTCTCTTTCGGTTGGGTTTAGTGTTTGCAGAAGTCAGAGTGCCCTGGGTGCTCAACCGTCATGTGTGAAGACCGCGGCCCCCAGCTGGGGAGAGAAACTATGCACAGACAAGCGCTGTGGGGCAGAGCCGCTGCCTTTGCCAGGCGGGAAAGGAGCACTGGTGGAACTGGCGCGCTGCAGGCATGACTCCCCTGGCTATCAGCAGGGTACACCGAAGCCTGAAAAACTCTGCATGACCCCGGCAGTCCCGGATACTTTTGGCAGACAGCGTGTGAACTGGAGGATGACGTGGCAGGTATTATTAGCAACGCGTTATGAGTGTATATGGGGCATGCTGCAGCTGAGCAGCAAAGTGCATTTGCCCTTAGTCCTTTGGCTCCTGCACAGCTAGGCACAAGGGCTGCAGCACAGTGTGTGCCTGCGGAGCACGTGCGCCTTCCCGGCCCGTGGGTGGTCGGCAGCGGGGTGGAGGGGATGCTCCTGCTCTCCCAGACACCCCTCCGCTGGTGTCCATGCAGCACAGCGAGCCACAAGCAACCGCAAATTCATTTGCTTGGCACCACATCTGATGGCAGCACAGAGACATTGTCTGAGCACAAGTGGGGTATGCAGTACTGCCCTGCTCTGAGACATGGCTTCTACCTAGATATTATGAGAAAACTGTCAAAAAGCCTCTCCTCCTACCAAAAAAAAAAAAAAAAAAGGAGCACCCGTAACTTTTGGGAAAGAGCTTGAGAGCAATGTTGGGATGGCCTTACACACTGTGCAGCTTACTGTGCACAGGGAGTGGTATGCCCACCTGCACTCTGTAATATATCATGAGAGAAGAGAAGCAGCCCAGAAACTCAGGTCTCCCTCCTGACGGCACCAGAAGCTTTCACTTGTGCTTTAAAGAGACCCAGAGTCACGCCCTGGGAATGGCTGGGCCTGGATAGACACCCTTTCTCCTCTGACAGATCCTTGGGCTCTGTGGTAGGGATGACTGATGTCCACAAAAGAGCTGGAACTCCTTGCAAAAGCCCTATCCAAACCCAGCTCCCCCTTCAAGAGGGAATCCAAAGTGACAAGCAGGTTTAAGCTGACACTAATCACAGAGTGGCGGCTTCGTTCCTCACTAAAAACACAGCAGCAGCCAGCTTCTGGGAAAAAACAAGGGAGAAAACAGCACAGTTGACTCTGGGGTGGAGTCTGCCAGGCTGCTCCCCAGGCTTATTCGCCCTGTGTGCTCCCAGGAGGCTGGCAGAGCAGCCAGTCCATCCCCAGCCCTCACCCCACTTCCCCAAAACGCCCCCCAGCAAACTGGGCAGGGGAAGCTGCCTCAGCGGCCAGCGCTCCCACGAGAGCCGGCCCCAGCGGCCGAGCCCCCATGGAGGTGCTGGCAGGAGCCGCTGCCAGCGGCATCGCTCCCACAGCTCCTGTCTCCTGCTTGAAAAGAAGCGGCACCCATTGAATCATTGTTCTTTAATCTGACTTTCTCAAGGAATGAACGCCACAAATAATGCTATCTGAACCCTGCAAGATAAAAACTGTGTGTTCAGGCAGTTGTATACCAATACATAAAAAGAGCCGGAGGCCGAGTGTTAGATAAACCAGCTGGACTCCTGCTTAAGGCCAAGAAGGTTTTCCATGTTTTCAGTTACTAGGTGAAGAGTCAGAATTTGGCCTGCTCTTTTTCTCTCTTCCAAACCTTTACGAAATTCCCAGGACCTTGTGTATATACTTGGCAAGGTGTCACATTAACTGAGGAACTCCTTACTGCAAGAGGCAGTAAGGGACCAGATTTATTGCAGGTTAAAGCACAATGCGAAAGTAGCTGGAAATCCAGCATAAGCCATGAGTCCTGATATTTTTTTTTTTAATTTTGTCAACCCCAAGGGAATTTTGCTTGTAGAAAGATTTTTTCTTTCTTTCTTTCTTTCTTTCTTTCTTTCTTTCTTTTTTTTCCTCTTCTTTTTTTTCCCCCTCCGTCCCCCACAAAGTAGCCTGTCTTTATACTTGCACAAAGCCTTGAGGTATGCTTGAACTAGCCAAATTTAGAGACAAGTTACCGCCCAGACAGGGCAGCAGGCCTAACCACGCTGGTGCTTCACATAGGCTTGGGCATGAATTCAATTACCTACCACCAAGTGCAGCACACTGCAAGCTTTTCTACTGCCCCTCTGACAAAAATTAGCGTGGCCAGGATAGGAGAAACACACACACACAAACTCAGATCAAGGGCCAGCAGCTTTGTTTAAACTGTCATCAAAATTGAGCTTAATCAAACTGCAACGTTTATCACCAAAACAGCCATGCGGAGGACTCAAGCCTTTGATGGCAGAGAGTTGATCAGACATTGAGTTTATTTTTATGAACTGCTGCTGCCAGATGCACTACGGCACCTCCCCTCAACATCTCACAGGTCTAGGACATTATTTTCTCAGGTAGAGAATATGAATTTCTTTCCACTTATGCAGCCAGGGCTTCCAAAGCAGAGTCAAGCATTGCAGGAGGAGCACGGTGCCTGACTTGGCTTTACTTACCTCTATACATGCCAAAGTAGCCTTCTGATCGGATTGTTTTAATGAGGCAGTCGGACCTGAAAGCCAAACAGAGAGAGAGATAAACCATGGAGCTCAAAGGTGGGTAGGGGCAGAGAAAACAAATCTCTCCAAGGGGTTTTCCATTTACGATCCGTCAGCAAACCCCAGAGCCGAGAATGGAACATGGTCAGCTGCTCAAAGTGCCATTGTTTGAGCTTGAGTTGGATTTCAGCCCCTAATTCACTGGGCTTTGAAACCCCCGGCTCACCCTACACGCGCACTGTCTGCTTTCTAACACAAAGGGAAAAATGTTACGACGAGGGCTATTTATCCAGGGTCCCCTGTGGCAAATGCACACAGGATGTTCTAACAATCGTATTCTCATGTGCCTGTTTTTAAATCTGGCTCTGCAGGGGGAAAGGCAGGGGCAGAAACCCCTAGAACACTTGACTTACTCCATGAAATGTGACACAGGGCACACAAACATTAGCTGACCCAAACACTCAGTCATCCGTGACCTCCTACTACAATTAAAAGTGCTTACTCTTAACGCACTGCCTCCACTGCAGGCGACAAGGGCAGTCGCCTTGGGGAGGGAGCGCCTGAGGGGAACCCATCACCTTCTTTTCTCTTAACTGTGTTTATTTTTAATTGGAAAACCCTGCAGAGCTCTGGAACTGCTCAAAGCCTGCTCAAAGCCTTTTGGGCAAGTGCTTCTGACACAGGCAGATCTGCGGTGCAGGACGGGCAGTGCAGGGGCTCCCCAGGCTGCCCAGGCTCACCAAGGCTGCCCGCTGCCTAGGGGTTGCTCTGTGGTTTTTTGGAAGGGGCGAGTGCTTGCCATGGCTGGAGGGAAGGGGTGCACATGCATGCACGTGTGCGTAATTCAGGAACAAAGGGTTCTTTTAAGTAGTAATAAAGGAAGTGTAACTGCCTGGAACATAGATACAACTTTGAGATATTTGTCAGGAGACGGAGAAATCTTTGTCCGTGCTCTGAAATGACAGCCCAGCCCCTGGGAGCTGGGCATTTGGCGCTCCAGCACAGCCTCTGCAGCCAGCACAGCCCCAGCTCTGCCTGGGCTCTCCTCAGCAGCCTCCCCTCTTCTGCTGAGGCAGGACACAGAAAGGCCCAGTGTTATCAAGAGGCTGTTACCATCATCATATCCTTACCTCTGCTGGCCCCTGAAGGGCTGCCCTCTTTCATCCATTGTGAACTTATCCCCACCAGCCCAAGCTCACTTTTCTGACAGCTACTACCAACCTCAGAGCAGCATCTTCTGTGAGACCTGTTTTTTCAGGCTGAGGGAGCTGGGCCTGTTCAGCCTGGAGAAGAGAAGGCTGAGAGGAGACCTGATCAGTGCACATAAATCCCTCAAGGGAGGCAGTGAGGAGGATGGTGCTGGCCTCTTTTCAGTGGTGGCCACTGGTAGAACTAAGGGAAATGGCCACAAACTAAAGCATCAAAAGTTCCACGGGAACTTAAGGAAAAAATTCTTAACAGTGAGGGTGACAGTGCAGTTGAACAGGCTGCCCAGAGAGGTTGTGGAGTCTCCTTCTCTGGAGATCTTCAAAACCTGCTTGGATGCAGTCCTGTGCCATGTGCTCTAGGTGACCCTGCATGTGCAGGGGGATTGGACTAGATGACCTCTAGAGGTCCCTTCCAACCTTAAGCATTCTATGATTCTATGATTTGTCTTGGGTTCCTTCAAGTGCCATCTCAAAAACACTAAGTAAATCCCCCTGTTCCTCAACAGCATCTCATCACACAGGCAGCTGGGCTCTGGTTTGCTCCAGAGGAGCTGTGGACTCACTTGCTGGAGATTAAAAGCCTCCCTCCTGCAGGGTTCCCTCCCAGACTGGAGGCACCCTTGAGTGGAGAGTTGGACTAACTGACCTCCAGAGGTCCCTTCCAGCCACAGCTATTCTGCAAGTCAGCAGTAGGAGCTCCTGACCACGGCTGCAGCACAGAGAAGTAGCGCAGAGAAAAGGCTGCTGAAGGACCATCGTTACCCTTGTAGCTCAGCTCCTGGCCTGAGCTCCCCTGCAGCTACTGCTTGCAAGGACCAGGCTCACTGACACCAAGTTCACTTCCACTGTAGCTGCAAGTGTGAACAAATCACTTGCTAAAGAATCAGCCCCATTTTTTAAGTCTCCCCTAGTTCCAAGCAGCTCCCAAAGTGGTCTCCATCATAACAATTCTCTGCACAGCTCTTGGTACCTCATCTCACCCCTTCCCATCCAGGGCAAGCTTTGCCAACTGTGCTAAACCTTAGCCCATGGAAGCAGCACGTCTCTTCATGCTGCCCACTTCCTTGCTGCATAGACGAATGCAGCAGGCAAAGAGCTGTCTTTCTGTGCATTTCTACTATCCGTGTGTCTTGCTAACAAAAGGATCTGGAGACATCCCCAAGGCTCTCTCGCATGCAGACCTAGCCCTGGAGACAGTGTTTCTATAGGAACCCAGCAAGTCTCTCCAACTATCCCTTGTGCATCTACTGATCATATTGCACCTCTCCCACACAGCAACACTCCCCTGGGGAAAGAGCAGCAAATAAACATTCCCTGTCCTTATGGGCCAAAAGGAGGAACCATCCAGGAACAGTACTGAACTTCTTGCCCCTTTCCCAGAGAGAATGTGTCATTCACACACCACCACAGGTCTGGGCAACAGCAGCTGCAGACACGCTGATGGGCATCAAACTCAAAAAGCGTGGCCAGAGCTCCAGCCTCCACTCAGGAGTAGCTTGAAGTGATACTACCCAGGAGCACCAGCCTCCTTTGCATCCTGTGCTAGGTGCTGTACCCGCTCTGACAGTGGACACACAGCCCTCCACATCTCTCAATCACAGGTGCATCTGTGGGCTGGGTACATTTGTGCCTTCGTTTCACACACTCTGCAGCATGTGATCTTTTGGACACAGAACTGATGGGGAAACTACAGTGTGTGCCAACCTGTGTTCCCTCAGAAGGGTTGCAGTGCCTCAGAACAGGAATGGGTGTGATGGTTTCCTTTTTTTTTAACTGACAAGGCAAAGGAAATGATTGTTGCATCCAATATGACAGTTATGGATGCAGGAGAGAGACAGAAATTCCCTCCTGCACCTGGCTGCAGCACAGCAGAGAAGCGAGACAGGCTCTTTGCATTTTGGCCCAGAGCCCTTCTGCCCTTTCAGCCCGTGCTGACAGCAGAGAATATGCTGCTCCCAAGTGCAAGACAAAATAATAGACATGCCCTCAGCAGAGGTCTCACCTGCTGAGAGAGCTCAGCAGCCTCAAGAACTGCTTTATTTGTTCTAGCAGCTTGTTTCAAACCCTGGCTTTCCCAGGCACAGTCCAGTTCCTAGAAATGCTGATCTCACGTGAACGCGGCAGCCAGGCAGTAGGACTGCCCGTGTGAGCCCCTGGGGAAGGTGCCCGTGCACGCAGAGGTACTCACATGCTGCTGTACATCCGCTGGCCATTCTGCTGGTTCTGCAGGCGCGTCTTTGCCAAGTCAATGGGAAATACACAGGTGACCCCGATGAGTCCAGCTATCCCTCCATTGATCAGCTTGGCAGGTAAACTGTAAGGGGAGGAAACACACAAAACCAGACGTATTGGCACTGAGATAACTTTAGGTGAGTGAAAGAGGAAACAATGCTGCCCTTTTACAACAAAAACAAACAAAAAAAAAACCACACTAACCCACAAGGATGCTGTCCCTCCCCAGCACACAGGGAGTTCTGCCTCAAGGCAGAGGCACGAGGCTGGCGCTTGCAGACCTGGGACTTATACACGTCGCTGTCTCCAAAGAGGAAGAGGCGATAGACTGTCTTTCCATCCTGTTTCGGCCCTGTGAATATGTCAAGACTCCCATGCTCCTAATGCCACAAGACACTTCTCAGACAAATACTCAAAATAAAAAACTCACATTAGCTGTAAGCACAGCATCACCAAGACTTGGCCTTGTCCCTCATCCCAGGGATGCCTGCAAAAGCTCAGAGCCACTGGCCTAGGGGACAGGGAAGGTGCAGAAGTATTGCTCCCAAATCCTCCCCGCTGGCCCTTTTCCAGGCAGCCTCCATCTCTGCTCCTTTCCTGCCATGGGACAGGGCCAACCCCACTCTGCTCTTGCAGCGCCCAGAGACCTGCTGAGAAAGAATCCTCCCTGCAAGCAGCAACGGGGATTCATTCTGTGAAGGAGAAAGGGGTGAGGTCCTAGTTAAACCTTTACATAACCCAGCAGGAACAGGGCCCATAAGAAGGGTTGGGCAACAAGGTACACAGGCCCAAGGTTAGAAAATCCTTTTGTTTCAGTCCTGACTTCATGAAATCTGGCATCACATCCAAACAACAGGGAGTGGGAAGAGAAATCTCCCCAGGACCTAAGGATTCCTGAAGTCTCTAGAGAAGAAAAACAGCGCTGGACCATGTACCAACTTCACATGGCATCATAGCCAGCAGTGCTGCAGGCGAACACGTTTCAGCACTGCAATCAGCTACACCCCTAAACGGCAGCTTACGACATGTCAACCGCTAACGTGGCATGGGAGGGCGCAGGCAGAAGCGCCCAGCTGGCGGACGAGGCGCAGGCGCCTGCCAAGCCAGGGAGCTGCTTCCCACTGCTCTGGGAGCCGTGGCCCAGGGCAGAGCATCCACGAGCTGACACCCCAGCCAAACTGCAGGGTGGGCTTGCGTGCAGATGCAGAAATGTGAGCTCAGACCTACGGGGGAAGGCAAAGCCTGGCACACATGCCAAAACATGGGGCTTTTTCCACCCGCCTTTCGATTCCCACAGGGAATTCTTGGAACCTGCCAGTGGCTCCAAGCTAGAGCCAGAGCAGTGAAACGCAAGCTCCCAGCAAATTCAATTATGCCAAACGCCCAGCATTTACATGCTCGATAAACCACCACGCACAGACACAAAGGCAGCCTGTTTGAGGCAGCTCCCTGCAATAAAGCCCAGGCCACGGCTCTGTGCACACAGGACGTGCTGGATATTAACCAGAAGGCTGACAGCCGGCCTTGATTGCAGCCGGGCGAGCAGGCTACAGCGATACCATGGGATTGCCTGCAAGGCCGAACCCTGCTGTTGCGGACCTGGTATGCTCCCTGCCACAACGGTGACATCTGCAACGTCCTGCTCCACATGGGGGCACAAGGAAAGCAGTGGCAAGACTGGCCACGATGCAATGGGCTGAGGCTCTGCAAGCATCGTCCACACAGAGGCCTTCTCACGGGCTCTGCAACGAGGCCAGTGGCAGAGGATCGATAACTGGCCATGTGGAAAGAGCCTCGCTGCTCCAGGCCTGGCAGAAAGGCAGGGTGTGAAGACTAAGGTTATAACTGGAGATCTCCCTGGAGGAAGCAGAGAGAATGACTGCAGAGAGAAGAGAAGAAAATATAATATATTAAAAAAAAATAAAAAAAAAAAAAAAAAAAAAAAAAAAAAAAAAAAAAAACTTGCCCACAAGTGCAAAGAGAGAGCTTGACCCTCCAGGAAATTCCCTGCATGCTCCTTTTGCAGCCAGTGCAAGTTGCTCCCTCCTCAGCACCCACGCTGATGCAGCTTGCACGTGCAGCCCTGGGGCTGACACAACTGGTGGAAGAGATGCTAACGATGGGCAGACAGACCAAAGCTCAGCCCCGACTCACAAGCGAGGCAGTGCTGACAAAGATTAAAACCAAGCCCAGCACGTTAGAAAGTCATGCCTAAATTAGTGTATGATCTCAGAGCTGTGCCATGCTCCAAGGTCTCACCCGCTCGAGACTGCTGCCTCAAGGATCTTTGCACTACAGCCTGAGAAGGAAACTTGTGAACTCCTCCGCTCATTTAATCTCAGGGTAAGGGAAAAGTTTAGCAAACAGTGGGCTTCACATCACAGCTTTCTCCTCATCTAACCCACAGCACAACTGAATGCTGAGGCCAGAGACCTGATGAAGGTCACATCAAGATGGAGACTCCGCTGGGAAGCAGGCATTTCAAACAGACTCTAGCCAGTGCACAGTGTCCATGCAGACCACACAAGATGGGATCTCATAGGATTGCCTAAGTTTAATTCCAAAGTCATTGCTGGCAGGTCACAGACTGCAAGTTACAAAAGCCATCAGGACCCCTCTCTGGTCTTGTTGCTGCCATGGCTTCTCTGTGAAACACCTGGAGCAGGCAGACACTTGCCTCTCCCTGCTTGTTCCAACAGCAAAATCATCACAGCATTTACATCAGGTGGGAGTGAGACACGGACTCGTGGCAAACATGCTGCCTGCTGGCACCGCAGGCGCAAAAGATTCCCCAATTTCAGCGCAGACCCCAACAAAAAAGGGGAATAGTCTGATGTGCCTGAGCAAGTCAAAGAAGTTGGAGCAACACAGGCTGCAGTGAGCCTCTCATCCTATCTGTGGATAAGAAATCCTTGTTTAACACTCCCACTGCAGCCGAATTCAACAATTTAGGTTCTCCCGTGAGGACTGCAGAGAGACTAGAACAGGCAAATAATGCGGCAGCACCTGGGGAACAGCTCTCCTCACGCTCAGATGAAGTAATATGGGCAGAACTGAGGAAACCCAATGCTCTTCATCTCACCTTGCAGAAAACTACTGCTGTGGATTTCGGTCTTTTGGTCTCAGTTTGCTAAGGGATGACGGACACAGGCTAGCAAACAAATAGAGCCACTTGCTCAGTTTTACACCAGAAGGAAGAGAAAGACATCTCTGTTCTCCTTATGCTCCCCTCAGCCCTTTAACCAGACCCCCTAGCCAGCAGGCTCCTGTTCCCACTGCCAGAAGCGCACTGGAAAGCTGGAGGAGATCCTGGAGGACACATCTCCCCTGCCTTAAAATACCTGGCTCCCCTCAGCGCCAAACAGCCGCAGACATCTGCTCCTTTCACTCTGCAGAGGCTATCAAAGCCCTGCACCCACCAGGCTTTACAGGGGTGAATCTCGGCCTTTGCTTTGGCGGTATAACTGAACAGTGCCAAGTGCTCCTGAAATCACATAGCTGATGACAGGCAAATCTAGGCACATAAACACTCTGTAACGCTGCCTTGTTATCAGTGTAGCTCAGGACTGCCTTCGTTCCCAGAAGAGAGAGGAGTGGGAAAAACAAAAGGGAAAAAAAAAAATTGTGGCAAACACTGAGCAGGGGCAGCTCTCCTTCCTATAACATTGAAGTGTTGCCAAATCCTGGCCCTCTGTCACCAGATATCATTCACCCACTGTGCTAGGCCACCTGCTTAGCTCCTGCCCTGAGGTGGTAACTCGGGAAGGTCGGAGTTAGAAGAGGGGCTCAGAAAAAGATGAATCCCAAGGCATGTAGGAATCATTTGTCTGGAGCAACTTCACAAGCAGCAGAAAGCAAAACCCACTCGCAGGACTGTGCAGATCTGACCCAGCTCCTAGGAAGCTAAGGACAGTGTCAGGGCAGCTAAGGGCAAGCAGGACACTTAGCAGTGTCTTTTCTACAAAGACATCCCAATTCACATCCAGGGGGAACTCACATCCAGCCTTTACGTGTGCTAGGACCAAGGCTCTTACATTCCTGCGGTGCAGTCGAGTGTCACCAGCTATTTTAAGCTTGGCAACAGCCACACGTTGGTACTTCACGTTCCTACAATCACTCAAGCCATCAACGGCTTTAGAGGAACGGGACAAGTAAGCATCTCTGTGGAGATTGCAGTTAAAAGCATCAGATAATCAGCTGGTCAAAGAGCTTGGCTTTGCTCCCTCAAAGGCTGAAGTCAGCAGGTCAACCAGACCTTTGAAAGGCGAAGTGAAAAGGAACTCGGGCATGCAACAGAAAAAGCAAAGGGAAAAAAGAAATGAGCAGTGAGAAGAAAGAGCTGAAGAAAACAGAAATGTGAGAACATGAGCAAGACAAACAACAGGAGAGAAGCAAAGACTGGGAAAAAAAACAGTTGAGAGAGAAGCAAAGAAGGAATCAGAGCAGTTTACAGCAAGAAGAAATTATCAAGGGATCGCCTCTAGCCTCCTTTATCACAAAAGAGATTGAGTTTGAAAGCCTAGAAAATAAAAATCTAATAATAATAATAGACAATTAAAAAGAAATTACCTGATCTGTTTATCAGCCATTTAATTCAAACTTGAACTTGTTATGAAATGGGTTTGTTCTTTCCGGTGGCTCCTTAACTTCCTCTTCAGTCACTGCTTCTTAAGGGCTCAGGGTTTCTTCCTAGGAACAGAGACCAAGGAGACAGAAGTTGAGAACTAGCCACTTGCACAGTCCTGAAGCTCAGGTCCTTCTGGGCAGGCTGTGCAAAAAGTGACTCAGAAGAGCACCCAGTCTATCTCCTGGCTCCAATGGGGAGGACTGGCCAGAAGCCGTGTTCTGTCAGCTTCAGAGAGGAAAACAGGTCAATCACACAGCTCGCTCTTAAGAGAGACAGACCTTCCCAAAGAGGCCTTCTTGCTGCTACAAAGAGAAAAGCCACTCCAGAACAAGGCAGGGTCCAGCATGAGGACAGGAAGCAGCAAGGCAGCACCTGAGCTCTGTGTGGCACCATGCGCAGCAGGGCCGCCCGCAGCCTCTCATTTCCCACCCAACTGGACAGCCCATGTCCCAGCCCATGCCCAGTCTTGTGCCAACATGGTCTTGGAATTAGCACCCAATTCTCCTCACTATAATTACACAATTTTGCACTTTGCACCCTTCCTTGCGAATGGGTGCCTGCTGGCACTGTACCAACACTACAAGTCCGAAGGAAACTGTTCTCTGGAGGATGCACAGTGACTTGTTTTTCCAAGGGAAACTGGCAGATGTCATCTGGCTGGTCTCCAAAGTGCTGCTCCTGAGCCAGCAGAGGAGGAAATCTCTTTTTTCTCGGCCTCAGGAATGAAATTTGTGGCCCCTTGACCACAGAAGCTTTCCTAGGCCATGGTGGTTCAGCAAGGTGGCTTTCAGGCTTCAGCTCTTGGATTAAGCAGGACTAAACCTCCCTTTCCACTTGGGTTCCCATATTTCTCCTCATTTACACCATGCTACTCTCCTCTCTCTCCTTGCCTGATCCCCTTCTGCCAGTTTCTTCCCTGCTCTCGAGCAGGCTGAAGAAGCATACCTTAAAAATCTCTAGAGATCAGCTAAGATCGTAAGATCTGCACTTTTTGAGGGAAATAAAAAAAATCACATAAGCCTTTCTCTGCACATTTTTTTCAAATGCATATCCACAAGAGCAGTTTGTTTCCCTCACAATTTAATCAGAATAAGACCCCAATATAAAAACAAACACACACAGAGACCTGCGAGACCAGTTATTGTTTTAAGTCTGCAACCCTGGCACATACAAGCCCTGAACCATGAAAACTCACTTGATAACATCTCTGCCCCGAATAGGATATTTGTGTTTACTGATGCAGCAACTCTGGACAAAATCTCTGCAGAGAGCAGAACTCCCAGCCTGCTCCTGGCATCCCACGGTATCGACTGCCTCGGTGCGGCGCACCCAGATCCAGACAGGGAAGAGGCTGCACAGCCACCAAATGCCCCCACTAAATATTGTCCCCCCTAGCACAGGTAACAGCTAGTGGGTGAGCAAGGGCAAGGAAACGGGGGCATTTCATAGCGAACACAACCACTTGATTAATGCTTACATGGCCCCTGACAGGGCCCACAGATTTTAATGCAGTTGGGGATTTCCACTAGGGTGGAAAACTGATTTGAGCTCTGTTTAGACAGAGCTACAAGAGAGCTCTGTTTGCAAAACAAACCCAAAGCCCCTGCAAACTCCACCCGAGCACCTTGCTGGGCACAACAATTCCTCTAATCCTTCAAAAACTGGCAACCAGTGAAGCCTCAGGTGCCCTGGCTAGATGGGTTCTCACCAGACCCCAGTCCCTCTCATGGCAGGGAAAATAGCTACTATCGTAGCTATACACTATACATTTATCCTAAGTAGCTATACACTATATGTAGCTAAAACACTATACATTTATCCTAAGTGGAAAGAGATTAGGCAGAGACTGAGGAATATCCTCCCAGGAATGTAATGCTCTTTGGAGCCAAAAAATGCAAAGAAAAGTGGCCAAGCAGCATTTTTTCAGCCAAAAAGGTTCAAAACTTTATTTATTTATTTAATAATAATAATAAAAAAGAGGAGCAAGGTCTGTGGGGAGGTCTAGCCTAATCCTGGGAAGCCTCCAAACAGCACCTGGACCAGCATCCAGAAGTTCCCACCTGAAAATCTCTGCATTAGGGCCACACGGATGAGGGCACTGCTGGAACCCTGCACAAGTAACGCAGGTGTCTGGAGGAAACTGGTAGCAGGGGGGCAAGAAAACCGAAAAACATCAGAGGCCTTCCCTAAATTGAAAGAGATTGGGAAGCCCTAACAGAAGGGGATTCCTAAATTGTATGAGCTGTAATTAAGAGAGCAAGAGCTGCAGAGACGATGAATTATGTGGCATTAATTCCTTCCTAGAGTGCTGTTAACACAGCGAGGCATGGATTAATGCCCCATTACCCACACGCCAGGATCTCCCTTCGACATTTATTAAAATGATGGAGCAAATTAGTTTTAGGAGGATGTGCGCATGGCAGCATGGGGAAGCACCTCAGCGCTAGGTGGAGAAGCCGCACAGCCAGCCTGGACCGATGCTAAATGAGAGCCACGTTGCCCTGTGCCCAGAAGCCCCCCTTGCTCAGACAGGGTCTCAAGTCCAGGGAAGCATCCGTACTAACACCCTGTGCTGGATGCGAGAAGTCAGACAGTCCTCTGCTTCCAAACCAAAATATCCCTCTGCTTTGCCTCAGCCCTTCCAAAGCTCAGGAGCCTTCTTAGGCCAGTCTCTTCCTGCTCCCAGCTCCTTGGCTCCCAAACAGCCAGGCCCAGAGATGGGGCCAGTATATCCAGCTGCCTCAGGGGGTACCACAACCAGTCTGGGCCTGGTGCTCAGAACCTCTGACACTGGCAAAAGCGTCGTTTTTGCTCCCATTCCTTGCCCACACACCACAGGCTCCCTGCACCTACCTTGCTCAGCTGTCTCCTCCCTGCCTGTAAGTAGGCCTCCTTCAGCATGGCCAACCTTCGCACACCTCAGACCAGCTGTACGGTACTAACTGCCAGCGCACAGGGCTGGACTATTAACCTTTGTTTCTTCTAGTCTTATCACCTGAAGGAAAAGCGCTTATCAGAGAATTACAGCCCCTTCTGGGGCATGGACCGGGTGCAGTCCCACCAAGCAAAGAGAGGGAACAAGGCAAAAAAAATGCCTGGGAGATGTCTCTGCCTTCAGGAGGAGTCCAAATTTGGGTGTCCCTGTCCCCATTCATCCCTGGGGCCCTGCTCTTCCATTAGACACATGTTCAGGGTATGCAGACAGCCAAACCAGGACCTCCACGAGACCCATTGTTGTAAAGCCACTGTTTTGGGGGTGTTTTTTAGACCCATACGCCTATGGTGAAACAGGGAAACAATTAGGACCCTCTCTTGAAGCACTGCAAGTGGCACTGGAGTCAGCTCCTTCCAGAGCTCCCATCTGGCCCTATCAAGCATGGGACTAACACATGGATGTCACGAGTCCCTCTCCCTGCATATTTAGGCGCAGCTACAAAGAGTGAAATGTGAGCTTTGGTCAGCAACCCTGGCTGCCTGCAGCACCCACAAAGTCTGGGTAGAAATACAGGCACCCAGTGTCTCCAGGAGCTGAGGCATCCATCCTGCACCACCCTGCTCCCTTGCAGGCTCCCTCCTTGCCAGCAGCCTCGCAGCAGAGCTCGAGACTGGCATGTGCTGGAGCCATCACCGAAAACAGGCCCTCAGACTACCACTTCACTTGCAAATAAACGGCACAAGGGAAAAATGGACTCACTTGCAGAAATTCCCACGTGCCTTGAGAGCAGATGCAAACTCAGCCCAGGGCAGCAGCCCTGCTTACCTCAGGTAGATGGCAGGCCAAAGTCCTGGGGGAGGCACCGTGCTGCTGGCCTGTCTCATTGGCCACACACAGTGCAGGGCATGGGCCTGAGCCTGCCTGGAGAGCAAGCATGCTAAGCCCCAGGAACTTGCAGCCCCTAGACACGTGGCACAATCCCCAGGACAAGGGCAGGTTACCAAAGCATTTGGCTTTGTGAACACGTGAGGTGGCAACCCAGATTCACCTGGATGTCCACAAAGAGGGGGGAAGCAGCAGGTACTGCAGGAAAGGAAGGGAGAAAAGCAGGGAAGGAGGTGGGGATGGCTCCTACTTCCAGGCAGCAGCAGCAGGAACACACCCAGTTCTCCCACACTCTCCCCTGTGGGCTCTCCATCCGAGTCGTGCAACAGGCTGGCCTTCATTCCCAGTACATTTAATCCTGCCTGCTTTGCCAAGAGACCTTAAGTGATAACTCTAGACAGTGAGTACCTACTGTTATCTCCGAGAGCTGGAGCTTGGAGAAACACCAAGGCCCTGAAAGCATTGAAAACTGCAAGAGAAATAAATGCCTTTCTGCCTGGGAGAACCTCCCTGCCTGGGACTGATAAAGCCAATGCCCCTCCTGTTGCCTGAGGAGGGCCAAACGGCCAGTGGCTTGTTTAGATTTGTGTGGAAACTGCTTGCTGCGGTACGAGCTGTCTGACTGCTAAACAAGGGGAGTCCCAGAGAGGCCTCTGCTTGCACCAGCACCACCTCCTCCTCACACCCCTCTGCTCTGCGCAATGACAGCCCAGGAAAGGGAGTCCGGGTCACGGACTCCAAAATAACTCCCCAAAGAGTTCCTTGGGCACACACCTCTCCTGCTGGGCAGCCAGGTGTGCAAAGGGTGACCCATCACCTGCGTAATGCCAAGGCGCTCACACTCAAGTCAGACATGGAAAGACTGGAGGAGCAGGTCTGTGCCGACCAGGAGCCAGAGCCAAATACACCCTTAACTTTACATGTCTTGGGAAACCGCCCTGGACTGAGAGGTGGAAAGATGGTATTTGTCTTAAAGCAGGGCTTATATCTCCACATTGCAGCAGAACCCAGATCTAAGACCTTTTATGCCAGAGGCTGCTCTGACCTTTAGTGAAGAGCAGTTCCTGTCCTGAGGTTTTGCAGTCTAATGATGAGACTGGATGTGCGACGACAGGCATTAGTGCAAGTGAGTCATCAGGGCCCACAGAGCAAGGCCAAGGGCTCCGGTTGTCCCAGGCACCAGGGCTGCCGAGCCGAAAGGACCAGAGGGGAGACTGTAGAAGGACAAATGACCTTGAAGTCATCTCCCTGAGCTCATGTAGCAGAGTCCTGCTCCACAAAAGGACATATTAAAATGCTCCTGAAGGAAATAGCACCTTCCTCCTCCAGGAAAAAAGCCCAGCAAAACTGAGTAGAGGCAAGAAAACCAAGGGGAGCTGAACATTTTAGAATGACACAAATGGGTGCATATTGCCCCGATCCCCCTTCCAAGTGCCACATGAGATAGCATGTCCTCATACAGTGAGCTGGATCCATTCAAACTAATTTTAAATCCATGCTACTCTGGATCTGTTCTCAATGCCAGCTTTAATGTAACTATAGCCTAAGAGAAAGGCAGCATTGGATGGAGGAAGAGGACAGGTTAACAGAGAAGCTGAAGTTTGGCAGATGGGAGACAGGACTGGGAAAGTGACCAAAATTTATATAAAACAAATAAGAAAGAACATTTCCTTTTCAGTGTTGTGAAATGGCCTTGTCTACAGAGAAAAGGCAGAACCAGAACCGACGGTGATGACCGGCCAAACCAGTCCTTTGATCTGGAAGGGCTTTCCATGCACAGAGAAGCAAAGTTGCACAGATCACTCAGGTACTCTGCCAAGAGACTGGCAGAACAGAAAAAAAGCTTCCTTCTCCACTTCCCCTTGGGTTTAAAATAATCACCATTTACAAAGCAGTAATAAAAAAAAATAGCTGAAGGGAAAGAAAAGAGTTGAATGTGAGCTCGCTCAGTAGGAGTGAGGCAGACAGGGCTGAGCTGAGGTCCTGGGCTGTGAAAGGGGCCATTCAGTCCCCATTGTCGACAAAAATAAAGCTCCTGGCTCTCAGCACATTGCTGTCCTCTAAAGAGCCGGGCTTCAGTGGCTCTGCGGGGAAGACCAAACACCTCTTCCAGCCCAAACCGTGGCATTGCCTCATCAGAACAACACGCAAGCTCTCCTAGAGCTGCTCCTGTTCCAGGGTAGGAAGCGAGTCCTTTTGGGTTGGTGCTTGTTCACAATGGCCAAACCCAAAGCCACAACGGGGAAAATTCCCCCTATACTGCGTTTCTTCAAGGCAGATGTTAAACAAAATGATTGCCTGAAATAGCCTGAACTTTAGCTATTTCAGGGCTATAAATCAAGCTGCATCCCATCCAGCCCAGCGGCCAGCAAGGGGCCTTCTGAGTCAGCTCAGACACATGTCTCTCCTGCTGTACAGCAGCAGGACAGAGGCAGATGACGTCTTCACATTAAACTCAGGCTGGTCAAGGCCATTGCCTCCTTTCCCAAACTCTTTGAGCCAGGGAACGGAGCATGGGGATCTCACTGGCAAAAGCTTTTTTCAGCTGTACCCTCCTCGCAGCAAATTCTCCCCCTCCTGATGTGCACCGAGCATCCAAGAGCTACAAGCCAGCGGAATGCTCCAGACCCAGAGGTGAAGCTGCTGAACGACAAAGCCTAGCAGTGCCCCTTTCCAGCACAGGAAAAGCTACTCACCTCTGATCAGCACCTGGTTTCTGCTGCGCTGCCTACGGCAGTTTGGAGCTGCACGTGGGTACTTCTGTACCAGCAGCACGACGCACACCTGCACTGCTCCTATCTATCCAGGGCACGCCATGGGGGATGCCAGCGCTGCCACAAATGCTGCGGGCAGCCCTGCTCGCCACATCCCCATGCTGAAGGCCAGCAAGCCAGCGGCTTTCTGAAACTCCAGTTCAACCACCAAGGCAGCTTTGTTCACAGGGCCTGTGAGGGAGTGGGGCTTTCTTAAAAACAGACTAAGAGAAACAAACTTAACTGTTCCAATGTGTTCCACACAGGCTCTTGTTCGCCCCATCGTCCCACTGAGATCTTGTGGAGTCCTTTCCTCCTCCTGCTGCGCTCTCCAGGAGGGCCAGATCTTTGGCTCACGTAAGCCAGGACAGCTCTGCTGTCCTTGCAGAAGCCAAGGCCTTGGTCCCCCACCAGCTGCAGTCAGAGGGCACACTATCACAGGCACACACACACTTCTGCACTATGTCATGGGCTTGCCCTGCTTAGCTGCCCGTAACCACCTCATCTTCTCAATGATGCTCCTGCACGAGCTCATCATGACAGGGAACAGCTTCAGCCTCTACAGCCCCAGCTTGCCAATTCTTGCAGGCAGAGAAAGAGCAAAGGGAAACAGAAATAAGAGGGAGGGCAAGCAGTGGGGATCTTGCATCTCTGCCCCACCAGCTGCTTGCAGAAAGACTTGCCTACACAGCTGGCAAACACACCAGCTCCCTCCAGCACCTGTACTCTCCTCATCCACTCCCCTCCTACTAGTGCTTACCACAAAGAGCACAGTCCACAATCAGTGCTGCCATGGAAAGAAGAGATGCAGGAAGCCTCTTTTGTGTGTTCACTAATCTTGGCTGAAAAGAAGTCCCCAGATGAATAACTCACTAGTTTTAGAAGTGATGCAAGGTTTTACTGTTCCACAGGAATAGGAAGACCCACAGCACCATCTGAGACTCACAGTCCACATCACACTAGGGTGGGGGAACACAAACTGGCATCCACCCTTGATCTTCTGGAGAAAAAAAAAAAAAAAAAACAGTCCCAGATGTCTCAGGAAGGTCCCACCAGACCTAGCTCAGCTTTGCACGTGGCATCACTCAGACCTGCAGTAGAGTAGGAATGGAGGACTGCATTTCCGCAGAGAATGAAACTGCTTGCAACTGTTTTGTGTCCTTTTGCCTCTTACTCTTTCTTGGGCTGAATTATGAGCAGCACCAATGAGCAGCAATAGCCTCTACCAGCCACTTTCCGAAGTCAGCTACTACCTCTGCTAGAAGAGTCACTGAGGGGAAATGCATAAAAAAAAAAAAAAAGGCAAATACATTCCAGAAGACCTAGTTCATAGCACTGCCAAAGCCGAGCTAAAGTGTCGATTGCTAAAGCCGATTTTCCCCTCCCCAGTCTGGGTCATACAGGATATCAGGCTGATTCACTCTACAGCTCCTTTTCTGCATACAGGATAGAGCATAGGAAATAGCCAGGGCTGACTGCTTAGCAAGCCTGCACCGAGAGCTTCCTTCCACCTACCATGCCTGCTGCTAATTCCCTTCGCAGCCATGCTCATTAATAAAAACACAACATAATAAATGGGAACCACACACACACACACACACACACACCTTGCCCAAATTCCTTCAATACTGCCTGATCCTGAGTCATCCCCAGCGAGTAACTGTTGCCACGCAAGGAGGAGGACACGGTTATTAAATTAATAGGGGCTGCTTAACATGGCTACAAATATAACCAAGTTCTTTGTGCCTTAGTGAGCTAATAAGGCATGTGCTAATTGCATTAATTCAGACAAGCCCAGCGTGCCCGAAGGGCAAAGAGAGAGAAGGGCACAGCAAACCAGGCTCTTTTGCAAGAGCTGGGCAGGAGCAGGAGGTACTTGCCTTGACACGGCTTCAGGAGGAGCAGTGAGGGGGCACGGCGAGGCGCGCTCTACTGCCTGGTTATCACACCGCCTAGTTAACATGCCTTGTTCCGTCATCCCTGCCTCGTGACGGGATGCCCTCCCCAAGGAGCGAGCTGGCTTGTCCCTTCTTCCCCTCCCCGTCCCAAGCACGTGGCAAGCCCTCGGCTGGCTCCTGCATGTGCCCCGAGCGAGGTGGATGCGCAGCTGCACAGGCGGCATGACGGAGCGATGCCAGCTCGTCAGCGTGAGCCTGACCTGGTCGAGCAATGCCAGCAGTTCTGCAAACCCATCTGGCAGCAGGAGAGGAAGGGGGGGTTTCAGCGTTCACCTCCCACATCCAAGCAGGAAGGGGCTCTTCAAACAGCAGAAGAGGGGAAAGCCACAGTAGGGAGAAACAGAAGGATGGCAGGAAAGAGAGAAGCTTGATCCAGGCATGGTTCGGAGCTGCTCTGAGAGCAGCCTCTCGCCCCCGCAGCCCAGCAGGCCCCAGAGCCCTCACCTCGGCCATGCTGGAGAGGAGCCCCTGCGGCGTCAGCCCTGCTCGCGCTGTGTCTGCTGGGCGCTGCCACCGCCTCCTGGCCGCGTGGGAGGGAGGGGAAGAGGAAGAGCAGAGGAAGTCGGTCGTATTTCTTTGCATTGCCAAGGACACGTGCTCGCCAAGCACTTTCTAAAGCCTGCGCGTGTTCCTGCAGACACTAGGGGACTGTGTTGGAGCAAAACGAAAGTCTTTTCCCCACTCTGTCCCCCTTTATCTTGACACCAGGGGCATCTGGCCATGCACATAGCTGGCCCCAGGAGGCCTGAGAATCATCACCTCCCACCAGGGATTTAGCCATCACCATGCCAGGCATTTTTAACCCCCAGGAAGTGCTTCTCTCTCAGTCCATGTGATTCTCTTTCCCAACCGAGGCTGTGGCTGCCCAGTCACTCTAGTCTAGCATAAATCCAGGCTACTGACAGAAAGCAGGGAGCTCTTCCTTCCGCCAGCAGCTGGAGTACCTCCTTTTCAGCAGGGCCTATCCCCAGTGCGGCTGCACACGTGGCTGTGCTGGAGCAAGTCAAGAGGCATGCACGGGGCCCGGGACAGCTCAGCAGCAGCACAGACATACAGCCCATGAAGGGACCAGGTACCTCACCTTGCACACTGACTGATGGAGCCCTGGCACAACCCACAACAAAATATCACCAAACCACCTCTGCTGAGAGCCTTGGAAGCAAGGAGCAGCCTTCGGCTCCCATCTGCTGAACAAAAATGACATAGGTGGCCTAGGAAAGAAACGGGGCATTTGGAGGGCACCTTCCCAGATTTCTAAATCCTTTGCAACAGCTCCGGTTAGGACACATCTTTCCTGGGAAGCTGCCTTATGCCATTACATCCCACTGCTGAAAGCCGAGTGTGACTCATGCTCTTGCTGCACTAGAAGAAATGCCAGTTAAACGGCATGTTAAAGCAACGTGCTTTGTCTCTCTGCCACAGGCCAGCACGGGACACGGCTGCTGATGCCAGTCCCTCTGCTGCATGGGTACATGAACGTATCCACTCCACTCCTGCATCAAAAAGCACGTTTCTCTCCTCCCATCCTGGCTACTTCCTCATGCCAAGAGAGGTTGAAACTGCTCACAATAGAGCAAAAAGTTCCTTGCTAAACACACACCAGCAGTGTCAAGACAGGTCACACTCTTCCTAAAGAGGTTAGCGCTTCCTCAGGGGAAACTTGTTGGTACTCCCCGATGAGCTAGGAAGCACCGAGGGCGCTGTGACCACCACCTGGCAGTCACGCAGTGCGTGGCACAATCCAGTACCCGTCTCACCTAGAGTGCTGTGAGTCAGTGGAGACTCCAGCTGGCTGTGAGGAGCTCCCAGCATGGAGCAACAGGCTTAGGAGGCTAAAGGCAAATAATAAAAATAATAATAAAGACACACACACGATCTTGGCTGCACAGAGCAGCAGCAGGTAATGCAGGAAAGGAAAAAGGGGGAAGGAAAAAAAAAAAAAAAAGTGAAATGAGTCAAATCTGGAAAGTCATTGTCTGTATGCTAAACAAGTCCTATAAGGCTACTCCCAACGTGCAGTCCAACACCGGTCCCTGGAGTTTGACAGCTCTCACATAAACGAGGGGTGTTCAAACAACACACGGAGCAGCAGATGCTCTTTGCCACAGCTTACGCAGTTGCTCCTGGCTCTGGACCACCCCAATCTGCGCTGTCACATTTGCAGGTACCTTCCAGCGTGAGGGATAGTCCCAGGTCAGACCGCACGGCAGCCTCTACTCGGCTAAGAGGCAGCTCCCCAGCTGCGCATCGACTCCGCCGCCTCGCTCCCGCAAAGCGGCCCCGGACCCCAGCACGTCGCTCGGCCTGCCTGAGAGCCGCCTGGCAGCACGCGCCCACACACGGCTCCGCAGCAGCCGCGCATGTTCCTTCCTCTCTCCAGAGCCAAATTCAGACCATCTGTTGAAGTATTTCTGCAAATCATCTTTCCCTCAGGAAGGGCCAGGGGCTGAGTTTTGTTATTTATATAGTGTCTGGCATTTCTGTAGCACTTATCACTTCAGTACCCAAGCTATTTCCTTTCAGCTCTGAAGAACCAATGCAAGGCACCAGCGAGTCTTCACGATAAGTTTTCTGCAAAATAAGTAATACCACAAGTGCCTGACCTGAGCAGTTGTCATGTTTTGCTGCTAACAAAGCGAGTAGGGCTGTTCATGCAAAGGCCAACACAATATGTTTTATATCCTTTAGAAGAATTACTAACCATATAAAATAGTCTCCATAAACAACAGCTGTTCCCAGAGAACAAGATGAACCAACAAGTGTTCCCATTGCCTTGCGGAGGCGAGCACTGCTTATCCAGAACGTGGAGAAGGAAGCTATGCTCGTGCTTGAAAAGACTGACATAAAACCAAAAGGGAAAAGGAAGCACCCAGAAGGAGATGCTGTTTATTATGGAGGATCGCACGGCCTTGACACTGCTGTTTGCAGACAAGTGGCAAAGCCCTGAAAGGCAAGTACAGCTCTCCCTATCAGATGGCAGGAGGCAAGGTCAGAGATGGATGTTTTAGCACTTATCCAAGGTCGTGCTCCAAGGCTGCAGCAAAAGAGAGGGTAGCACCCAAACTCAGGGTTAGACCCTGAAGCATCCTGCCCCTAAAAAGCACCTTCCGCCTCCTTTTCTTCCATATCCATTCTGAACCACCGTGCTACAAGGAACACAGAGCTGAAAAGAGCACCAAACTCACTTCCAGTTTGCACATAACCTTGGGAAGGTGTTTCTCTCCCATCCGCTACCCAGCAGGAAACAGGGAAGTGCACACCTCTGTGTCCCAGCATTGCAAGCAGCACACCTGGCAAGGGGGCACAGGGGCTCAGGCACTGTGGTGATGAGGGTGGCAGTGCTCAGCAGCAGTGACAGATGTGCTCTTCTAGGACAGACACGTCACATGCTACCACCTCCATGTATGCAGTTATCCAAGCAAATCCTGTGCTCATCCTAGCTATGAGCTTTGAGATGGCCCAGCACAGCCCCTTTTATTTTATGTTAAAATAAAAAGAATCTACTGGAAGTTGCGACTAAACTCAAAAATGAGGAATCAGAGGAACAAGATGAGCTTCTTCCTTGACTCAAACTCAAGAGATCACTCTTAGAGCACCTCTCTCCTAGCAAAATGACCTGCCAAAGGTCCCATATCCTTGTGCC
Organism: Tinamus guttatus; assembly: GCF_000705375.1. Next base: position 296,505 of record NW_010586853.1, on the reverse strand, counting down.
GTAACTAAATGGCATGCAGCCTCCCTCCCCAAGCACAGAAAGGAGAGGAAGTTCTGCAGCAGAATATCCTCCTCCCTTTTATAACCTGGTTTGAAAATCCAAGCAAAGGCCAGCTGCAAGACCTGTCTTCTCCACTTTCTGTCAGCTTCTGCCTCCTTTCCCCAGGCACATGCTTCCTCCCAGATTGGACAGGACACGAGGTAAAGCTGTGGGTTTACACTGCCTCAGACGCTAGGAAAAAGTCTCCTTGGAAAGAGAAGAAAAAAAATATAGAAGATGCAGCATAAATGGCTTCACCAAAACAGCCTTGCCAAGACGGCCATGACTCAGCGCAGACTGCTCTCGCGTGGGGAGCAGCACCATGACACAGTCAAGAAATTCATTTATTTAAAAAGGTGGCACATGCATGCATCAGTGGAGAATGCACCTCACCCAGGTTGAAGTCAGCCTCCCTCCTCCTGGTCACTGGATAAATGCCACAGAGCCAGGAACAAAAAGACATGCGCACAGCACTCACAGTACCCACACGCTAGCACAGCACCAAAGGAAAGAGCGGAGCACGGGGAGGCATGACGGGGCACAGCCATCCGGCTACAACAGCACCTGCGTGGGCACCGCTCGTGAAAAGGCTTTACAAAATAAACTTAAGATTCCATTCCTGTGAACAGCTCACTACAGACCCCCTTAAACAAAGATCCAAACAGACCCCCCAGGTTAAATAAACTGCATCCCATCACATTTCCTCCGACACAGGAAACAAACATCCCTGCCTGGGTACCTTTCCCCTTCTCAAGCAAATAAATTCCATGGGGACAGCCGTCAAGAGAGCGCAAATATTCAACATTTTTATTTGCAGATGCATGAGAGGTAACTGCAAGACAGAAATCCAAACTGCCCAGAGTGACAAGGTCTTCCCACTGGGTTTGTTTGGGTTTTTGACTTGTTTCTAAAGCCTTTGCACCCCTGTTGCTTTATCTTAACAACTGGAACAACCCGCAATCAATATTGCAAGGTTAAAACAACACCCAGTTTTGTATTGGGTAACTCAATTCCCCTCCTCCATCATGCTATCTTTGTGCTGGAAGGCAAACAGAAGGGGGCAGGAAAAAGTTATTTATCTCCTGGTAGGATTAGCTGGAGCAACTCAGCGTCAGCTCTAGCACCCTGCCATGCTGCCAGGTAGGGGCTCTTTGCTGGATATCAATGCCCCTTCTGATAAGACACAGCAGAGGGCTCAGCATCACAGAAGGCTTCCCGTAGCTGCGGCGCCAGCAGAGCAGACATGCATCGTCACAGCAGACGCGGGCACCTCTTCTGCGGCCGACTGTCACTTTCAGTCATGCCTCGCTCCGGAAATACCTTTGCTGCAGATGGTCAAGACAACTGGCTCCAGTGAGGCTAGAGTCCATGCAGCCATTCATGAGAAATGCACAATAAAGTGTATGCACTGTGTACGGCACATTCACGAGCAGGAGAAATAAAACCAGCACGCTGGCTCACACAGCCAACATTTGTAGCTCATTTGCCATTGTAAGTGATTGCTGTTTCCATTTCTAACTTTCTGGGAGTGCAGATGTTTGGATACAGCAAAGACAGCCCGATGCTGCCAACAAAGGGGTTAAAGGGGTCAAAGCATTTCCCCAAAACACACCAAATTAGAGAAGCAGGGGAACATACACCCAGAGGCAGAAGGCATAACCACTCCTCATTTACCTGTAATAGCAGGAGGCAGGACACAGGAGCCAGGTAGATCCTTCCCCATTCTGCATTGCTATTACTGAAGGAAAACCAGATATACACCTCATTACGCATTACTACGTATTTAAACAGGTGAGCAGAGCTACACAGGCAGCTAGCAGATAAGCACGGCCTTGCAGGATATTAATAAACTTATAAATGACAGGCTAAAGAGGCTCCATGCCTGGACTTTTCATGTAGCCCGAGGGCTCGCACATCGCAGCCCAGGCTCAGCTGCTGCAAGCTGAAGTGCTCCACTGCCTTTGGCTCAACTACATTAATTCACTCCCATCACTGGCCAAGGTGCACAGCTCCAGGACGCTGTGGACTGGAGGGACAGCGGGAGGGAAGCGGAACAAAACCAAAACAAAACAGCAAAAAACAGACACGCTCCAAAAAAAAAGGAGGGCTGGGAAGAAGGCAGGCTTAGGAGAGATGCCTATCTTTGCTGAAACAACCCATGCGGGGAGAAGCCACAGAAACTCCCTTGATCAGGCGTTTGCATCCTAATGTGACACACGTGATCTACAGCGAGCGGGATTGCAAGGAAACTCGCTTGTCTCAGCTGCCCCAAACCTGGTTTGGTTACACATTACCTTTCCAGGATCTCCTGAAAACACAACAAAAAGTATTTTGCATTTCCTTCCCCACCCCTCCTCCTCCACCCTTGGGGCCTAATTCAAAGCCGTTTGATGTCATTCTGGCAGCAGTGTGGTTTTTAGGTAGATGGAAACAGCCCGTTATAGATGCACACTGTGCACAGGGTCTTGACGGCACTGGAAAGTTGGCGGCATAAGCACCTTGCAGCTTCCTGCCCCGACGCTGGCCCAAGAATCAAGTGACAAAAGTCAGCATCACGCTGGGATGAGGCAGACTGGCCACTGGCCAGCGCCAGGCAACACGATCCCCTCCACAGCCCCGCTCAATCCCCTTCACAGCCCAACTCACTGCTGCTGCTCCCCATGCATCCAGCCCCACCAGCCTTCAGCCCTAGAAATCTCCCAAGAACATCCTGCTTTTCAGCGGCTACTATGAATTTGGCCATCACCCACCAATAGCAGTGTATTGCCAAAAGACACGTAGTCAGGGGAAGGAGACAGCGGAGAGGTTTGGCAGCATCCGTAAAATGAGCGCCACTCTGGCCGGTCCTGCAGCAAAGCTGGCTCCTGCTCCTGCCCTTGGAGATGAGCAGAAAGGATGATATTTCAGTGCTACGCCACACCTAGGCGCTCCTTGCTGAACTGGGAGAGATTCATTAGTCACTCCTGGGAGAGACTCCTCAATTCTGGCTGGCTGCAGATTATTCAAATAAAATCCAGTGTGTCAAGGAACCATTAACCATTTTCTAGGTGTTGCATGGTCATCACAAAGTGAGGCAGTTTCCCATACCAGGCATAGTCCCTACCTTACTGCAACCACTGTTTCTAGGGAAGCTGCTGGGTCCCTAGTCAGAGGCAGTTCAGATGCTGGCTGTAAATGTGGTTAACTCCACCCGGACATGACACAATTGCACCTCTGAACAAAACAGCAAAAAAAAAAAAAAAAAGAAAGAAAAAAAAAGAAAAAAAAAATCCCTGCTGCTCTCCAGAAAAGCTCTTCCTTCCCAATATATTTCACAAGCCTTGGCATGAAGTTACACAAAAAAATCACTGTATAGGCGCGTGAAACACCTCAGGCATGTGAAACACCTATGGGAGGCTCTCCCCACTGCAAGGCTGTGGCAAATGGAGCACGGGTCCAGCCAGGCCTCCAGGGCACGGCAAACCCCAGCGGCTTTGCCACAGGCCACGGGTCACCTTGGCCCTGCTGGGGACATGCAGCGGGAAGCCCACGCAGGCATGGGGGCTGCTTCCACGTGCAGCCATCAGGGCCTGTAGGTGTTCACCCTCACTCCTGTCCACTCACTTGAATTTTGGCAGGAAAAGGGGAGCAAACGGCCCCCATCCGAT
>NW_010586853.1:273480-291846 GCF_000705375.1 Tinamus guttatus | reverse complement strand
AGGCTGAGCAATTTTTTTTTTCTCCACTAGGAAACGATGCTGGCAGGTGCTCGTAGTGAGATGTGGAAAGCAGAGCTTTGCCTGGCTCCTGCTGGCAACCCAGGCCGAAAGGGCTCCTCGTTTGCTGGGGAATCAGAGCCATCTGTTAGAGTCCTAACAGGGAACAACAACAAAACCAAATACACCCGGTGAACATGGGTAAAACACAAATGCTTCTTGAGCTGTTGGTGTTTTATTCACAACGCACCAATCTCCTGGTCCCTCCATATGGGAATGCGCTCGCTTCTCCATGTCCTTTTGTCTCCTAACGGCACTTTTTTTTCTTTTTTTTTTCCATTCTTTTTTCCACTACTGGGTATATCCAGTTACCTTCCGAACACATTTATATTTTAGCCCCATAACCTCTTCTGGCAACAAGCCAGCGCCGGGGACCTGTGCAGTGCTGTGAAAACAGCGTTTCCTTTGGCGTAGGCACAGCTGCTGCGGGGTGGTTTCGTTTGGTGCCACCTAGTCGGGAAAAGGGGGATGGCACCTCCCGTTCGCTTCCTTGGCCCCATCGGAGCCGATGCGATACTCCGTGCTCTGGGGCAAAGAGTAAAAACTCTCTGCACTGCTCTTCTCGGAGCATCTCCCTCGCCCTTTGCACCTGCGGCCAACGGGGTGCCATGACAGCTCGCAGCGGGCACGCTGAGCGGCACCATCCTCGCCTCGGCCCCCCAAAACAGCCCCGGCAGGAGCTACCTGCGACCCGCGGCGAGGTGGGAAGGACTGGGGCAGGGCTGCGACGCCTGGCTGCGTTCTGCACAGAGCTGCACGGCAAATCTCTTCACAGGGATTTACAGAGAAACGTTGGTTGAAGCATGTGCAGTTTGTTTCTGCAGTCTGGAAAACGGGCACGCGCTCATTGGCACCAAAAGCTGTTGTTTTCTTACCAACATGCAACTAGCAGGCATATTGGGCTCACCTGCAGGTGACAGGCCACCAGAATGACTTTCCCTCTTAAACGCAAGAGTGGCATAACCCTGTTGATTACGGTCATGATAGGGGAAGGAAAAACATAGGGTACTGATCTTCAGGAAATCTGCTTGATGGATAGGATGTCACTCATGCTCCCTCCACCTCATGTCACGCTCTGGGGTTCCTTGGCTGGATCATCCAGCCCTCAGCACAGTGTTCGTGTCGCCTCTTCAAAACCTTTCCCTGAGCGGGGCAGCCGATGATGTGCCAAAATTCTACAGTGTTATCTGGCCACAGCAAACAGAGGAGCTGGAAGCAGCCCCCTTTGGCTCACTGCCACCAAGTTACCTGCAGGCCCTTTACTAGGAATTGCACAGCAGTCTTATTGCTGTGACAGTGCAGGCAGTTTAAAACCCCTTGAGGATATATTCAGGTTTTGAGTGTGTCGTTACATAATTAATAAACTGATCTGAGCTTTGCCTGGGCTTTCATTACTCAGTAATTTCTTTTATTAATCTCTAAACCTCGCAAGGGCTGGGAAGACTTTGTCTGGAGCTATTGGCCCCCTGGCAGTTAGAGGACTGGCCTAGTTAGCAGAAGCTGCAAGTGGAAATGCCCTGCTTGCCTCCCAGGGTCTGGCAGCAATGGTCTTTCTGCTTGAGGTCTGCAAGTTTATGAGGCAGGAGAGGGTCTCAGAGAAGAACTTGCAGTCACATATGGATTGCAAACAATGTTCCGTCCCCTGGAATTTTTCTTTAAGTTTCAGTTCTTTCTGAGAAGTCTTTTTTAGTTGAAATAGTTCAAATATGTTCGGGGGAATTTTAGACAGGCTGTACTGTGCATGCTGAAAACCACAGTTTCTACCAAATTGTCAGTGGGACACTAAGGTGCTGAGCAGGTCCGTGGCCTCATACAGGAACAGACATCCCCGTCCCCCACATTGTCTGTCTGTTTCTGGCACCAGCACCTTTCTGCTCGTTTCAAAGCCGGGAGCCAGGGGCAGCCCAGAAGATAAATATCACATCTCCTTTACTGCAGGTTCAACCATCTACGGCAACAGTCACCAGGGTTTCCTGGCCATAGCAACACAGACCTACAGGCTTAAGAAAGAGTTACTGCAACTCAAAGAGATTACGGATAAAGATAACACACCTGGAAATAACACACTGTTCATTGACTTACATCCAGCTCTAATATTTGCCACCAAGTCAGCTACAGAAAAGAGCAGTCGGAGGCTCGTGCTGCTTCCCCTCGAGCCCCTCCGTGCTTTCAGCTGAGCACTTCATCCACCACCAGCAAGGAGAAAACCAGCTGCCACCGAGGCCGCCCAGCCCCAGCAGCGGGGGAGAAGGACTAAAGACAACACTTGTCTGGGGCAGTTACTTGACTTCCCCTGCCCCAGTCAAGTGCCCACAAATTCCAGTCTTATTCCAGCAAAGCTAAGCCCTGCCTGTGTGTTTCCTAGCTTAGCCCCAGTGTAGCACAGCAAAACTGGGCAACAGTCGTGCCATTTGCCTAGGGGCACTCCGTGCTGCCCTGTGTAGCTGGGGGTGCTCAGGCACGGCCTCTCTTACCCGTCTCCATGCAGAACAGCCAAGCTCACCTGTAGTCCTGTCTGCAGCTTTAAAGGGACTAGGCTGTGTCTTACACACCTCAGGGGGTGCATGGATCAGCAGACCGCACAGAGCCGTGGAACAGTCAAGTGCTGATTTTATTCCCAGCGGGAGCAATATGCCCAAATACATCTCTCCAAAACAGGAGCATATACCTCATTGGTACACATTGAAATGACAGGCAAGTACATCTGACACAGGTACAGGCGAGCATGGAACACACTCATTCAGAAGAGGACTGTTGACTCAAGCCTGGCATGACACTTGAGGGGCAGGGGGCCTAAAAAACCAGATCTGAGTCAGTCCCTAGGACCAAGGCGACAAGTCAAGTCTGCAAGCCCTTGCCCAGTGCTCCAGGACCTCTGTGGCCTGACAGTTTGGAATTTCCCTTTTTAAAAAAAAGAAAGAGAGAGGAACAATTTTATGTATCTGTGAGTAGCACTTCTAGCATTTCTGAGAAACTGCATCATGGAAATCACTGAAGGAGACATTGCACAAAGCAAATAAAAAGGAGGAAAAGAACAAAAAAAGGAGGGAGAAGAAAACAAAGATTTTCTCAAAGCTGAAGCTGCAGGTTGACTTTGGGTGTTGCAACCTGGCATTTTCATGTAGTGCTCCAGTTTTCAGACTGAAATATTTAAATACTGCTAAGCAGGTGGGATGTACTGAATCCAAAGCTGTCTTGAATGGCTTGAGTATACAGTGTATCTGTACTTGAGTATATAGTGTATCCTCCCAAATAGTTTGCATAAAACTTTCCACTACCACTAGTGTGCCAATAGATGAGGCCCAGTATTAGATGGTTACACTTCCAGAGACAGTGTAGCTAAAAAGTAATAAACATCTACAGTCTTAGAACACATTCCGATACTCAGATTGCCAAACTGGAAGGCTGACTCAGGTGAGAGTCTGTTCAGAACACCGGGTTAAAGATTTTTACTCATTTGTAAATAGCTAAAAAGTAATAAACATCTACAGTTTTAGAAGACATTCAGACACTCAGATTGCGAAACTGGAAGGCTGACTCAGGTTAGAGTCTGTTCAGAACACCAGGGTTAAAGATTTTTACTCATTTGTAACTAAAATTGGAACTTTGCTAAAGACCACCAATACGTAGGTCTCATCTAAAAGTGTGCCAGGTGCAGGGGCCTGTGAGATTTTATTTGTTCTAAAATAGTTTTTGGAGAACAAACACACAAAAAAGGAGCAATTTTGCCAGAAATTCTTTTCATCTTTCCCTCTCCTACCCAATACTTAGGTTTTGTTTTGGTCTTGATGAAGCACAAAGAGCTCTGGCATAAAATAGAAAAGATTTGTATGGAGAATTTGGAGATCGAATGGGGAGACATTTTCCACTTCATCTTTTCCACACAAAAGACTCTGAAGTGCTTGGGCATTACAGGACTGTGAGCAATACATGGAATTAACAGAAATAGATGAACACCCTGCACTGCACCAGGGAACTTCATAACATGTTTGCACCCCCACTTTCCCACCAAGCCTGGAGCACAAGCAGAGCCATGAGCAAGGCTCACGCTGTATTTCTAGTTTCTAGCAGAGGAATAAGTTCACAAATAAGTTATATATAAATATATCTGTCTTGAGTGTTAATTCATGAAAGGCTACTTCAACCATGACTCAACTGACAGCCACTTGAGGCTCTGAACTTCTCTGCATTCCTGAAATCTAAGGCTCAAAGTCAGGAAGTGGAAGTACAGAAACGGCTCAGGAACATGCTGTAAACTTTCTGGGTTTAGCAGAAGGAACACTTGAGCCGAGCCCTAGCAGAGTGTGGCCGTCTGCTCGCAAGTAAATCAGTGTCTACCACCTTGGGAGGATATTGGCCCTTGAGCGGGAGCAGCCCCCAGCTGCTGTCACTCCGGGCCCGCAGAGGCATCTCCATAGGAAGGTGTTGTGTGTGTGAGGTGCTACACCATGGCTATAGCAGAGTCCTCAGTGCTGCTCTCCTGCTCCAAGCCCACGCGGCGGATGGATTCCCTGTATTTCTGCCGTCCCAGCTCGATGATGGCTTCAATCTCATCAGCAATGTCCTGGCGGCCACTCTCCTTCATGGCTGTGATCAGCTTTTCCACACACTCAGGATCCTCAGAGTTTTGCTTAGCCCATGAGAAAAGCATGTCCAGGATCTGTTTATCAAGGTCCTCTCTAAAGAAATGGAGGAACAGAGAAGTCACCAACACACTCTCCTTACCAGCAACCCAAATTGGTCAGCCCATGTTTGGAGCACTGAAGGAGTCATCCAGACACACACAAAGCACTCAGTGAGCCGACGTCTTCTCCTTTTCTCTACATTTTTTTTTCTAACAGAATTTTCAAATTAAAGCATTCTGATTTTTAATGTGACTGCAAAGCCCCACAGTTCTCTTCTACCACCTGGTCAGACTACATGTCCCGTGATATACCACGATCTCTTCTTAAATAAAGATAATGTTCCCAATTAAAGGCCTGAACCTCACTGTGGGAGATAGAGTCCAGTCAGGAATCCAGATCACAGAACAGGAATACGATACCTAACCTGCAAAGCTCCTGAGGTTTGTTATTTCCAAACTTTGCTGTTCAAACAGTATACTTTATTTTTCAACAGCAAAAGAAAACAATCCGTTTCCCATGGAAAAGGTAATGTATTGAGAACTGTTAGTCAATCTGCCCTTCATCCAATGAAACAATTCCAGCAGCAAAACTTCCAACCAGCCCAGCATGAGTCAGGATTATTGCACTGCAGTCGTATGTGGCTGTCCATTCCCATGTCCCACCTTACCTGTGGTTGTACCCGATGCGCTCAATCTGTTGATAGGTCAAGCCCAGGTTCAAGCCGATGGTCTGCCAGTCGCCTCCCACACGCCTGGCAATGCTCAGCAGGTTGGCCTGAGTCAGGTAGCCAGTCTCAGCGTTTCCCAGGTTCAGTGGAGGGAAGGAGAAGCTGTTCAGAGCACTGGAATTGTCACCCGAGCGGGATTTCAATCTCTGTTTCATAGGGAAAAAAGAAGAGAGATATAACTTGCTAAATACATTTTCTTAGAAGAGGACAGTGTTTGGTCATTCAGTCTCTACACTGAAACTTGCTTCCTCATACTGAGAAGGAAGGAAGATATTAATTCAAGGCAGAAAAGTCAGGCATTAAGAAGCAGTGAGCACTCTAACCTGCAAGACTGGCAATGCTCTGTACCTCTGAAAAATATCAAATTATTATGCTCATAGTCACAGCTCACACTGGGAAATTTCTTTCCTGTCTTTAGAGATATTTTTTTAATGAACCATTTCCCCAAAACCTATTTGCTTCAGCAGCAAGAGACCACATAGTCTTGATTTTTAGTTGAGGCTGCATGTGTCAGAAAGCGATGGGAGATCATGGCACATGATTTGAAGGGAAATGTTCAGCACACAGAGACATTTTCAAGTTTAAGTTCCTCAAAAACAATTAGATTACATAAGAGAAAGTAACTTTTCTCTCAGTAACACATGACCTGTCTTTTAAAGGCCAGTGACTCACACCAGAATACTTTCACCCCAAATCTGTAATCAAATCCAGCTGAACTACCTCATCCAAGACCCTTCTATTTTCTTGCCCTTGTAATTGGGGTGACACTGAAATTTATGTTCAAAACAGAACCTTCTCTTAATTAAAGCCAGCTTCCAATTATGCTTCAGTGATTTTTCCTCATAGCACTACCCTACACTTCATTTACAGAAAACTAATACCTCCCCCTACACTCACAGAATACTTAAAAGGGAGAGAAGTTGCTTTCCTTTCCTTTGTGCAATTGGGCAGCAATTTCTTGTAGTCATTCATGAGAGGGGAGAAAATTAGCCCAGCAGGAAGGGCCATCTCTTTCGCTATCTAAACTCATTTTTCTGTAGGGGACAAAATAACTCACAGGCAGTTTGATTGGCAGAGTAGCAAGCCAGAGCGAGTCTGGTCCTTTCCTCCTCCTGCTGGCGCCTTCAGGAATGCTCTCAGGAACTGCCCCTCGGTAGAAAGAGACCTTTGCAAACAGAGAGCATGCAGTGAGACCCAGGTGCAAGCACATTGGCAAACCCGCTTTTCTGTCTGGGAAAGGAGGGATCTGGCATTTCCCGCCTATCCTCAGACCCTAAATATGCCCTCCCACACCCCATTAGAGTGTAACTGAGAGGGGCACTGAGGTTATGCCGTAACTGCTAGACTCCCTCCCATTTCTGCTAGTACCCCAACGGCTAAGGCCAGAGAGAGATTGTGGGGAGTGATCATTCCACATCTTCTCTTTCTGCACATTCAGGGTTCAGTCAATGAAACAAAAAGCCAAGGAAAAGAGAAAAGGAAGAGAGTGATGCACCGTGTGCAGACACTGAGGTGAGGAGCACCATAAAAAGAGTAATAATGATAAAGGAGGGCAAAAAAGTCCTTGCACAATTATCACTGGTTGCTTACCTGGCCTTTTACAGCTTGGCCTTTCCTGTCTACAGGTGAGGTCACATAGATTTCTTTCATGTTCTTCAAGTGCGAATAAAATATGAATGAGAGACGTCCATCCACACAGTCAGGACGATCTGTATTAGAGAAACAGCAGCAATTCAACTTGTGCAGAGAAATGTGCATGCTTTAAAGCCTGGACAACAGTCCATCATCCATAGGAAGCCTCCAGGCTACAATCTCCTCCTCCTCCTAATCAGGCCTGAACCAATTCCCCTTCTCCTTTGGGTGACACAGGAGAGCAGGTCCAGCAGATGAAGAAGGAGAATGACCACAAGGTGGAGATAAAGTTCAATAAGGCAAGGCAAGCCAGGGCAAGGACAGAATCAGCTGCAACAGTACTCTGTAATGCACAAAAACAGATCATCTAGTTCTTCACCATTTTAACTGTGCAAGAGGAAATAGGAATGGAGACTAAGGGAAAAATATATAAACAGGTATAACATTCATATACATAACTGTGTTGAGTTATATGTAAGTTACAGTCCCGCCTAAATCCGGATAAAGGGACAGATTCCAGGCTCATCAACTCCATTGCAAATCCAGTGCACTTTATTATTCTTGATAGAGTTGTCTTAATTTACACCACTGAAACTGAGCTGTATATTCAGGTTTTGCAGAAGGTGGCTCAGTTTGCAGCTGTAATAGATTCAGATACACTGGATCATAAAACACCATCCTGGGTTTTAGTCCTGCTCCCTCTTTCTATCTCTTCTAAAAACTCCATTGGGGAATAGGACTAAAAGGTTTACGAAAAGGGAGAGCATGGAATTTGGTAATAGAATTCTCTGCTCTGGATCATTTCAGAATCTCTTCTCCAGAGAGATATCTTTAAGTAAGTTTTCCCAGAAATGGACAACATGAATTAGATCCCTATGGGCATCCCATAGCAGTGTCTGAGATGCCAAGGAAAGGACATAACTGGCTGCACAAGCAGATCAGTCACAAAACAAACACCCCTTTGTAGATCCTTCTGCAGGCTACAGCAGCCTGAGAGGGAACAGGAGCCAGGGTAGGGCCAGCAAGGAGCCCAGCGCAGCCATACCCATATCGATGCTGATGCCTCGCTCAAAGGCGGCGAAGAACTGCTCTCCCTCAAACATCTCGACCATGTCAGACGGTTCGGGGCCTCGGTAGCGGTCCTGCAGCTTCTTCAGCACTGGGTCGACCTGATGAGGATGACAACATAGGAGCCTCGGGTTTGGTCTGAAGCAATTAATGTCTGTCCCCAGATCTGAATCCCCAAGCCCATAATGTTCATTCACTTTCAAAAGGGAAAGTTTATTTTCTGTGGAAAAGAAAAACAAATGAATGAACATCTAGCCACTCCCATTGTAGACACATTCACTAAAGGAAGAAGTCTTGCTCTGAGTCTTTGGACTTCCCTATTACTGCTCTTGAGTAAAAAGCAGAAAAGCCTGTGTGGATTAACAAAGATAGGCCATCCCAAAGCTGCCCCTAAAAGGTATAATCTCTTCACTGTCCTTTTAACACATCAGTGACCTTCAAGAGCAGAGTGTTATTTGGCCCCTTTCTCTCCTAATAGTCTGCAAAATGCACAAGCTGCAGCAGCACACAGCTGGGGACACCAGAAGGCTTATTTTGGCATAGCAGCCTGTAGTATCTTAACTCTGTGAGCCTTGTGGTTCCAGAGGCAGTGCAAGGGTTAGCCTAGAGTTATGATGTCTATCCTTCTTCACATTTAGAGCAGTGAACCCTATCTCCAACCTCACTGGCAGAAAAACATCACCTTGATTGTGCTGTGAGTGCTATTGCTCTATCTCCTGGATACAGAATCTGAGACCCTTGTTTTTTGGTGGTGGTGGTGTTTTTTTTTTTTTTTTTTTTAGCCACATGTCATTTTGATGGGCAGGAGCAAATAAAGACAAGAGGGAGCAATCAGGCCAGAAGATTAATCCGAGACCTGGACATGCAGCCCAGCTCCAACAGTTTGATGAATGAAGCCTCCCTGAGAAGCACTGCCTTGCAGGGTGCACACTCTCCAAATCCAGAATTGCTTTTACTTTGTGGACATCTGAAGCAGCACTGCTGAGGGATGATACCAGCGGTGGGCAGAGAGGGTAGAAGAGCTGCCTAAGTGCTTTCCATCTCCTTCAGGACAAAGTTAGACAACTTAGCTCAAATCACCCTCCCTGAGAGCATATGCTGACCTGGTATTGCACTGAAGCAGACCGAGGAGATTTTTCTGTCCATGCTATGAGCCTGCTTCCCAGTGAGTTGGCATCACAGTACCAACATAGTGTGGTGACAACTAACCCTAACCACAACCCCAAGGCAGTGAGCAGGACCATGTAGTGCCCTGCTGTCCTTACATCCTGCAAAGAAAGGCCCCAGGAGCTCAGAAGCTGGACAATGCAGCCTATATCAGACCTTGTGTTTGGGGACACACTGAAGCAAGACTTGCTCAGGATCTTTCTTCCTCTGCAGAGCAATGAAGTTGACCTGGTACATACGCAGCCGCTCGTAGACTTTCTTGGCAATGCCTCCAATGTAGGTCTTGGTGGTGTACCACAGCCAGTACCTAAAAATGATGGGTAAAGAGAATGTCTTAAGATGGGCTTGAACTCCAAAGGAGAAGTGGAATAGGCAGGATTAATGGAATGATCTCTGGCTAGAGGACAGAAAAAGCAAGATGAAGAAACATCCCATCCCTTCCTCAAGATCAATTTCCCACTTACCAGGAGAAGTGGGTGACTTCAAAGATTGCATAAAGATGGGTGAATTCCAGCACCACCTGACTGGTAATGTCATTCCAGGTTTGGCCCTGCAGGTCACCGTGGAGAAGGTGCAGCCTTGACCGATCCAAGTTTAGCCCTAAAAACAAAAATCAAGACGCATGCTGTTCAGCAGAAAGCTTTAGTTTGAGATGCACAGGGGCTTCTTCCTTCCACCTTCTATTCATGGATTTACAAATCCGGACATGGTTCAGGGTGATTCACCTTTTTTTTTTTTTTTTAAAGCCAAATTAAGTGTCATGCCCTTCTCTTCGGCATCCAGGACAGGATTTTGTTTTAAGAAGAGTAGCAGTAAAAGGATTCGGCTACCCAAAGGCTTCCAGGAAAATCTCAGGCACAATATGCAGTCGTAAAACTGGCAGTGTACTGATCTCCACCAACACAGATTCACTGTGTGACCCCCATCACCAGCATTTAGGGGTTAAGGAAGTTCTGTCTCTTTCTAAACGTAAAGCCCAGAGACTTTTCAATGTCGACTCACTCCAACCATACAAATACCAGGTAGTCTTGGAAAGAAGGCCAAGCCAATACTGAAAAATATGTTACTTCCTCATAAGAAAGCCAGGGGAGGCCAAAGAAAACAGACATCAGTAGGTGCAGGGCACTCCACATGCAGACAGGGGAATTCCTGGCAAGTCAGCTATTGGACTGAGTCTGTTCATGGCACAGTATTCAGAGCAGGAGGTGGCTCAGTGTGTGGTGCTACAGTATTAACTGCAGCAGCTGATTCCTGAGCTGGAAGCAAGGGAGAAGGCAGCCCCCTGGAGGCAGCATCTCTGTGTCTGCTTCAAGTCATCCTATTCCCAATCACGAATCAGAGGCCTGTTAGGATACATCTCCTGAGCATACACAAGTGCCTCTCCCACCCATCCCACCAAACCCAGCAGGCTAAGCACAAACGCGGGCCAGCAGGGAAACCCATTTGCCAGGGCCATTCTCCTGCTGCTCTTTTGCTGTGACTTGCTTCTCCTCTTCCCCTGCAGGACCAGCAGCTCAGTGCTACTTTGCTAAGAGATCTGAATTGCCACTGCTCTCTCTGCCACCCTGCACTAGCACCTCGCCACGATGCTTTTCCTGCACACAAAGCAATAAGCATTACTAGTAAGAGAAAAAAAAAAAAAAAAAAAGCCCAGCTTGCCACTTGTGGTTTTCCACACACAGAGTTTCTCTTGGCCAATTTTGGGAATAAACTGACCTGTGACCCCAAGTGGGAGGGGGAGCTGAATTCTCACTGGCCTGAGAAAATCCACGGGGCGATCCTGGGAGAGGCAGAGCAGGGGGCTGGCTCGGCAGGCCGCGTCGGCCGTGATTTCCTCTACCTCCTCTGCAGAGATCGGCAGCACCTGGACGTGGAGCGCGGCGCCGTGAGTCGGGCAGCTGGGCACTCACATCCCCCGTCAGCAGCGCGGACCCCCAGCGCCCAGCGGGCAAATGCTGTGCTTGGCTCAGGGTGCAGTGGGAAAAGGGAGCCCAGTGCCGGGCCACCCTCTGCTCTAATACTGGTGCCAACCCGGCAAGCAGGCGCAGGTCTGCCAAGACTTGCTCTGCCAAATCATTATTCTTTGCAACGGAGCAAGAGGCAAAAGCTTCTTCCTGTTCCATTCCCAGCAGCTGATGCAGCAGGAGGAGCAGTGGCAGAGCTGTGAGCAGATCCTCTCTCCATTTTGCAGGCAGGGAAACTAAGGCAGGAAGTGATCTGAGATGGGCCAGCCCATGGCACATCCATGTCAGACCCGAACTAGCCTAGGGCAGCCAGCTCAGCTTCTGACCTGCTACTCAGCATGGGTCAGCAGTCACAGCAAAGCTCACCATTTATTTATTTTAAGCACACATACCTGCATTTTGACACTGCGAGTCTCTTCGGTGACTCCAGGAGGGAAGATCACTTTAATGTCTGGATCCACACTAGAAAAAAGCAATGTCCCCTCCGCTGGCACTTTGCATTCATTCTCTACAAGCCGAGAAACAACTAGGAACCAGGAGAAGTGAAGGACACTACAACAAGCCACATGCTTCTGTAACAGAAGACAAGGAAGAAGAGAAAACATGCAGGCATATAACATAACACAAGAATAGCAAGAAAAGCAGGGAAAAAAAAAAAAGCAGTAAACCCCCAGCAGATCAAAATGCCCAATACTAGAACAGGAATGAACCGTGGCATGCTTTAACTTACCAGCTTTAGGAGACATATTTCCACGAGAGTGCAAACCCATAGCCAAAACCCACTCCATTTTATGGACACAACACTTCTCACAAGATGCTTCACAAACTGTTTCAGGCAAAACACACGAGGGGAATAGGAGTGATAAATGTGTACCTGCTTACCTTTGACTTCTTCTGCTCCACTTTTGTTCTCAGGTCGCTCCAGCTCTGCCCGCTGAAGGTCCGAACGACCACCTCACGCTGGTGCAGGGTTTGAGGAGAGGCAAAGGGCATCCAGATCTCCACCTCCTGGAACGGAGCCAGTACAACAAGACATTCCCAGAAGACACCAACAGAAGGGACAAAACCAAGCCCTGATCTGGGTCTCCTGTGCCCTCCCGTGCAAAGGAGAAGGGGGGCAAAGTATGGCCTGTGGGGGGGAGTTGGGGAGGAGCTGGGAGCCTGATCTGGGCTGCAGGTCCCACGTGAGGACAGAGGATGTCAAGCACACAGTGTATTGTAACTGTAGAGAAAATGCAGCAGTTTGTGGGCAGCAAAAACAACCTTTCGGCTGAGCTGTTGTCAGCAGTGCAGTGCTGGTGGTATAAGTACTCAGGAGCCTGCAACAGAACCACCCAATTGGACTTTTAGGGAAATCCCAAGCTGCTTGCAAAGTGAAGTCAAATGCAGGAACAGTGGGGAAAATCAAGGAGAGAGGCCGATTCCGTGCCAGAAAGACTGGCTGTGTCCTTCCTGTGTCTTTGCAGTGGGGCTTTTTTGACAGCCAGTCAAACAGCTACTGAAAACCAGCAGTGTCAAGTGCAGCTGGCACCCCAGTCCCAAAGGACTCTGCCACGCTGCTGGGTGGTGGCAGAGGCCGCTGGCTCTGCAGGCGGCCTGGACGTGCCCTCACCTGCTGGAATTCCAGCCCATGGGGCTGCAGCTCCAGGACCGTGCTCAGCAGGACGTCGTGGTGCCGCAGCCTCACCCAGCGCGGGTCCGGCGCCAGCGTGCGGAAGTGGATGCGCAGCGGGACGGAGGCAGCTCCCGGGGGAAAGTAGAAACGGATGCCACAGGCCAGGACTACTTTGCAGCCTTCAGAGGTCACGGTAAAGCTTCCGGAAAACAAACAAAAAAAACATGTATGAATGTACGACACCGTGCAATGACTTCAGCACTCCAAAAATCAAGAGAAGAAATCTCCCACCTTCTCTGACCGGCCTACTGAGCCCCTAAATTCTCTGTGTACATCTGTATGCCTACCAGGCAATCATGTCTGGGACCTTGTAACACTACTGTAACTTAAGTTATTAAAAACAGAGGCATACCTGTCCTCTCCTGATGCAAGGAACAGTCTTTGCAGCCTTCTGGCACTGGGTTCATCTGCAATAAGAAAGGTTGGGTAGCAGAAGCAGACAGAGGTTGTTTAGATCAGGGTAAACAAGAAAAATTGAACTTACATTTGGTTTTTGGTTTAATCCTAACGTGATAGAAACCACTAAAGAAACCATGTTCCAGGGGTGTTCAGATCAAGGAGCAGGTGGAGGATGGGAAGCAGCCTAGGGGTCCCCAGATGCACTGGGAATACTGACTGCCCCCTCCAGAAAAGCTCCAAGCAGCTCCCCATCCACCTCCCGTGCAGCTCCCAGGGCTAGGAATGAGCACCTGAGGCCGCTCCTGGGAATGTGAGCAGCCCTGGGAATCTCACCCCGACTCCTGCTTCATTGCCTTTGCCTCAGAGATCGAGCTGCCCTCCTACAGATGGGCCAAGGGCAAAGCCGGGGTAATCATGCTGCTGCATCACCTCCTGTTGCCCTCTCTGTTTCCCGTCAATTCCATTTTCACCTCTACTTCCCTAATAGCGGTCCAAACAAGCCCACCCCCAGGACTCCGAGCCCTTCAGAAGCGGCTGAGCTCAGGAGCTCCAGAACCAGCACTGCTGCATCCTTACAAATTAATCCTTACGCCAGACAAAGAAATACTGATCTAATTCCCCCCTGCTTCTCCTCCCTACCCCAAATCCATTCCCACCATCACGGGCACGGCAAGGGAGCAGCTGGGCAGGCCCAACACGAGACAAGCCGGGCCATTACCGGGCGGCGGGGCGGGCTCGCTCTGCCCCAGGGGGTTGCCGCGGAGGCGCGCGCACGGCGAGCTCTGGATCTCGGGGGGCACGGCGCGGAGACGGTTGTTCTGCAGATCCAGCCTGGACAAGTTGGGCAGGCTGGCGAGCGACGCGGGCACCGTCACCAGGAGATTGCTGTGGAGATGCAGCCGCCGCAGACACTTCAAATTGGCTGCAAGTTAGAACAAGACGTGACTCCCCATCCGGGCTGTTAATTGTACTGAGCATCAGCCCCAGGCCCCCCTCCCCACTCTCTGCACCACAAATACACACACACTCCTGCTGCTGAGTGATGGATCTTCACCCCAGTCGCACACGCCGTACGGGAAAAGCTAAGCGCTTCTCGTATCTTTATTTCACCAAATAAAGGGGACCAGTGAATTAGATGAGAGGCACCGCAGCCTTTTTTGCCTTGTGCTTTACAGCACTCAGCTATGAGATGCTTCCAAAGGACAGCAGCGTCACTGACAACCCCTGTGCACAAAATCAAGCAGGACCCAAGAGTCAACAAAGCTGCTGAGCAGCAGAAAGCAGGGCCTAGCTCCATGGGCTGGTCCATATCTGACAACCACTGTTTCAAGCCCAGATTTCCAGCTATACCATTAGTCCCAGCATTTTTGTCTCCAGTGCTGGATGCTACCCAAAAGCAGCCAGGATTCTGAAAAATAGATAGAAATTTAGGAGTATCCTACTGATGAGTGAAAACACAGCCCAGAGATCCCTTAGTGGGCACTAAAGGGACTGCCTGAACCTGGCATGTTGCTCCGTGATATCCCCTCCACCCAGACGCCAGCAAAACGGACAATTCCCTCTAACAACTCTATGGGGACAGAGACTGAGGGTCATCTTCTTTTCCTCAGAGCAATATTTACCTAACGAGTCTGGGATGCTTGATAACCGATTCCCAGAAAGATCTAGTTCCGTGCAGCTGTGCAGATTCCCAACTTCTTCAGGAAGGTGTTCCAGGGCATTTCCTGAGAGATCAAGGTCCTGCAGTGCTGCCAGCTCCCCAATGCTCCGTGGTAAGCTCTTCAGCTGGTTGCTCATAGCAGAGAAGAACGTCAGTTTGCGCAGGCAGCCGAAGTTCTCAGGCAGGGCCTCGAGGCTGTTGTGGCTCACCAGGAGCGCGCGGAGGCTCTGCAGGTGGGGGATGCAGCTGGGCAAGGTGGAGAGGCGATTGAAGCTGAGGTCCAGGTGAGTGAGACACCTCAGGCTCCCCAGGTCTGGTGGCAAGCTTGTCAGCAAGCCTGGCTGCCACGAGCCGAACTCGTCGCGGGCATGGCCACCTGCGGGGAGGAAACACAAGGACAGGTCACCGAGCTCGCTCTGAAGAACCAGTGCTCAGGAGGTGGAGAGCTGCTGACCACTATGAGAAACGCTGACCACAAAGGACAGCTGGATATGTCCTTTTTCTGCTCTTTTCCTCAGTTTCCCCATCTGTGATGGGGGCATAACAGTGAGAAAATCCAGACTGCCGTGGTTGACTCAGAGAGCTCCCCTAAAGGCATCGGGAGTCAAAGCTCAGGAGCAGCCAGGCCACTCCACACCAAAGCACCACTGACAGGGTGGCCACTACCCCTCCAAGCCTCCCACCCTCCATCCCCATCTTAGACAATAAACACTGCCGGGGCTCTCCTCACCCTCTGAGGGATGAACAACCCCGAGGACTGAGACTGGCAGGACAGGAGAGGGATCCTGGGCAACCCCTGGGGAAGCAGACACGAGGAAGGCAGTGAAAATGTGCCCAAAAGGCAGGTGCTTCATTAGCAGGGTTCAGAGGACACAGAGGGGAGGATGCAACAGCCCGTCCCCCGCGCCGGCTTGAGAAACTCCAGCTGGGGAATCGTTGTGCCCAGGAAAAAGAAGTCGGGCAAGGAAACACAAACTTGCCCCATGCTCGATTTCCTCATGGCTTCCCCCTGCCCTTCCACTGCTGCCCATCTGTAAGAGCTTAGAGCAAAGGGCACCAAAAATATTCATGGTGTATAATGGTAAAAATATATATAGAATCAAAGTGCACCTTGCACATAAGAAAATCCCAGTGAACTACTTTATACCCCTTCAGGATGAGCAAGGTACATCTCACAGGCAAGTGTGGCAAAAGGCATTACTGTTATCACCACTTTACTGAAGGGAAAAAAGATAAACAAAATGATCCGCACGAGATTTTTAAGAGAAATCTGCAGCAGATGCAGAAATGAACCTCAGTCTTTCACATTTTAAGCTCAAATGTTGAAGCCTGGCCACAAACCCACTCTTTTCTCTCATGCATTTTAAATTCCACCTCCTAAAGACCAAATGATTCAGTCTGCTATAAAAATCTCATCACTCATATTAAGATCTTCCTGCAATAAAGAGAGAGAAAGTCAAAGCAGGATTTAATATTTCTATGTAACTGTTATTTCAGCATGCCAAATTCCAGGCACACCCTGAATCATACTTTTGGATACTCCTCTGGTTGATCTTGAATGCTTCTAAACTCATCCCATTGCCGACATTAAGTAAGTATCAAGCTGGGATTTATTCTGAGCAACCTGCAGCAAAAAGAACTCATTAACATTTCCAAAAATAAAAGAGGGGCTGAACACCTACCTCCAAAAATCTATCACCTGTCAACCCCTCTCTCTATACATAACTGTGCCAAAAAAATCCCTCTTTCCAGGGGATGGATAAAGTCGAGCGTCAACCTGACTAGACTCCACACGCTGATGCCCCAGCAGCTGCAGAAGCGAAATGGGGGAACGGGAGTCTCCACAAGCTGCATCTTGGAAATGGGCAGACAGCTTTGAGCAAGACAAAGAGCCACAGCTCACTGGTACAAAAAAGAAAAAAAGCAAAACAAAACAAAACCACATGCGAAGGTATTTTGTCCTGCTGATGGAGAGAGAAGGAAAAATGAATAAAGCTGAGCTTAGAGAAGCAGGTAGTGATGGGTCCAGGAATTTACCTTTGAGCACCAGGGACTTGAGGCTCTGCAGGCGAGGGAGGATGTCCAGCGCGGTGCCGAGGAGGTGGTCGTTGCTGCTGAGCCGGACGAACTCCACCTGGGCCAGGTCTCCTTGGTGCTGCTCGAGCAGCTGGAGGAAGTGGCTGCAGCCGTCAGGATAAACATCCAGATTGAGCCTGTTGTCGGCCAGGCAGGGGCTGGCGAGCGCAGGAGCCCCTGGAGCGCCCTCCCCGCGCTCGTCCCCGAGCCCCGGCGGCTCTGCCATCTCCTGCGCCTCGGCGGTGCTGGGACATGCTCCGACTTGCCAGGCGGGGAGGCACCGGCGGCACCACGAGGCAGCCGGGACCAGGCGCGAGGACGGCTCTGAAAGGGAGCACAAAGACAGGCTGAAGGCCTCGTACAGGAGTCCAGGAGGGCTGCAGGCAGCCTGTAACCACTGCAATGGGGCAGAGGGGATTGCAGGTGTGTAACGGGCAGAGGGCATGGAAATGGAGCACAAGGGCCTCCAGGAGGCTTCTCTCTCTTTGGGAAAACCTCTGCATTTCCCCAGGCTTCAAGGAGCAAAGTAGCTACCCAACTACTGTCACGACAAACAGCAAGATTAGCTTGGAGAGACCTGACGGCTAACGGCAAAGCCTCGCGCAGAAGTGATGGAAATGGGTGCATTGCAAAGTGCCTCCGTGAGACATTCCGGAGGTTCCTCAGCAAAAGGGGAGAGCGGGCAGAGAGAGCGGGACCAGGCACAGAGCCTGCGGTCCTCGCGGGCAGCAAGTGAGGGGCCTGGTGCGCAGCCGGGAGCCAGGGGATAAACACGAGTGCAGCTGGAAGCAGGCAAGGGGCTGTGGAGCAAACACGGCCAGGATGGGCAGCGAAGGGACCTGCCCCGCGAGTGAGCACAGTGACGAGCGGCTTCCCGGCTTCCACCCCGCGCAGCACCCGCGGGACAAGGAGAAGAGGGCGCACAGGCATCGTGCCACGGGGGGCAGCGCTCGGGGAGCACTGCTAGCACATGAGAACAAATTAATTACGGCACAACTTCTTACAACCTACAGCCAGGACCAATGAAAGCAGTTACTGTTGTCCTGGCACATGGTCAACACAAAGGCCAGCACCGGTACTCCCTTTCTGCCAGTGGTTACCCACTTCTAAGTCCCCAGTTTTGTGTCATTTCCACTTTCTTTATCTTTTTAAACTCCTGAGCTTGGCAATGAAAGAAGCTTAAGGACACGAGTTCCAGGAGGTTTATGTTTAACACCCAGCCTCGCATGGAAGAGCTGAACAAAAGTGCCTTTCGAGTGCGAGATGTGGAACCTCCTCACAGCCCCCGCGGCCAGCAGGAGCAGCGCTGTCCACGG
>NW_010586853.1:234625-260223 GCF_000705375.1 Tinamus guttatus | reverse complement strand
GCATATGTCTCTGATGGGAAATGCTCAAAGGCAACTGAGCTGGTTTCAGAAAGTGAAAGGGGGACAGGTGCCTGGTTGGGGCTTGGTATCTCTGCACTTTGTCCCTGCTGTAAACCCTCCTGACGCTGCAGGTTGCAGAGCGAGGGTCAGGGGTTGGAGTGAGATCATGGCAGGGAAGGGGTGGTGGTGAGAGGAGGAGACCTGCAGCCTGTCCTGGGGAAGCAGCTCAGCCTTCTGCGGGCTGTGCTGGGGTCCTGAATACCTGAGTTTGCTGGTTGCCATCAGGGAGTAGGTGTAACAGCCTGAGGACTTTAGAGGTTACAGTGACTGCTAGCCTGTGCTGCCTGTTGCGTTGTCAAATGGGAGTATTAAATAGTATCTTTTGCTGGGTGGCAAGGGGAGGGGAGTTCTGCAGAAGCCTTGCTGTTTGGGGTGCGTGTAGATAGAGTTAGTGCTTTCCTGCGTCTAAGCTCTGTGACATTCCACTGACCTAAGAAAAATCCTTGCTGGATAGGACTGCAGAGCACTTTTCCTTTGTGGTGTTGTTTGGCCTCAATCCTTCTGGAGACCCTGATCAAAGGGAACAGAAATTTTCCTGGACTTTGGAGCGTAAGCTCATGTGTAAAACTTCTTCAGCTTCGGAGCCTGTGCTCTGGCCTCTGCTTCTGTGCAGCTTGCCTCCGAGCTGACCTGCCGTTTCCCTGGGTGGGGAGCAGTCTCTCGTTATTTGTGCATGGCACTAAGGCTTCGCTCTGTGCTCACGTTGAACTGAAAGCCCTGACAAAATCATTGGCGCTGTAAGAGCTCGGTGTAGAGCTTGGAGGCACATGTGAGAATACCCAGGAAAAGAGCAGCAGGCATGCGTTAGTTAGACAGAGGGCCTCATATTGAAATAAGAGACCAGGAGTTATTTATGGGCTGTTACGACCTTGGCTAGCCCTTGCTAAGCACTTTACCATTAGGGATCTTGGATTTATTCTCCAGGGTTACAGCTTTTGAAGTGCCCTCTCAAGCTTCGAGGTGCATTGCCGTGAAATGCATTGACGCTTTTCCCCCAGGAATCCTCTGTATGGACATCAAGCTGTTGTGCTGGAGACACAAAGTCTTTTAAGTGTTTGAGTCACTCGCATGTGCCTACTCCAGTTTTGTAACATGAACCACTTCTTGTGGTGTTTTTCCAAGTAACAGGCAAGATGGATGTCTCTGAAGTCTGTGTGTCTCCTCTTGGGGCTGCTAGAGCCCTTCGTGTTAGGGAATGCACCTGTATTGGCCAAACAACCAAGAATGCTTTTTGTGCCAGCTGTGCAGAGCCCCTTTCTTACACTCAGGAGAACAGCTAAACATCTTCAGATAGTGTAGCTTTAACAGCCAGCTTTGCCTCTGACAGCAAAACCCACCTCCTCCCTGCAAAAGACAAGTGGATCCTGTGGCTTTCCACAAACTTGGATTTGAAGATCTACAGGCTTCTACAGACTCTTACCCATTTGAGGAAATCCTGGGCTGGTCAGTGGGCCTGCGTGAGTACAACTGCCTGTGTGACACTGTAAGACTGTCCTTGTTTCAGTTGCTAATGATGGTAAAATGCAGCTAGTGCCCGGTTCCTGAATCCTTAATACACAGTGGCACTAAGGTCTTTGTAAAGGGCCTGGACTCATCCCACTCCAGTGAGAGTCATGGGGCTTGGTGCCCGCTTTGGAAGCGTAGGTGCTGTGTGGACCTGTGATTGCTGACAAGCTTGTTTTGATCTGATGGGCAGGCGCAGGCTTCACTTGTGACTTTTGTGACTGTTGGTTAACCAACAGCATCAGCATTGTCCATAAAGCAGGCGAATATTCTGCCCTTTGCAGCCTCATGTGGAAGGATAAGTTGGGACTGTCGAATTGCTTTTCTTTTTTTTGCAGGGTAAAAAAAATGGATCCTGCTGTCAGAGGCACAGCTGGATATTGGACCGTCCCCATGTGGGGGCGCTCAGCTATTCTTCTGTAACCTAAATCATGTCAGGGTAAGCAGAAAGGCCAAAGCAAGCTGAGGGGATGCTCATTGTATGAAGAATGCAGAAAGGAAGCCAAACATCTGCCCAAGAGCAGGACTGCTTGGGGGATCCTTTGAGAAGCTGGTTGTGTACAACCTTTATTAGTGTCTTAGGTAGAACTCTGTCCCGGTCTTGACCTGGGATGAAGTAATGGTTCTTTGTCATTCAGGTTTACTTATCACCTGTCATTATGTGACCATCAGGAAATGCACTCCTGAACTCTAGGGAATTTTTCCCTCAGGTAGCGCTCTTCTCTCTGTTTTTATTTTTGTCCTCCCCCTTCCCCTCTTTCCTTTTGATATTGAGGTCAATTAACAATAGTGACCACTTATATATTGTGCTCCCAAAATTTGATTATGTCATGAAAAGGCTTAAGGACTGATCACAGAGGCTATTTTGTGAGTATGGAGTGTAACTCCAAAGCCCAGATTGAGCAAGGGGAATAAATCGGCTTAGTGTTCAGGGAATCCTCAGAGCAATGCCAGTTTATATTGACCGAAGTGCGAGTCTTGAAGCCCCACCTAGGCGAGTGATAGTGTCCACAGCAGTGAGCTGGCAGCCAAGCAGAGTACCCTGCAGCTACTGTTGCTGGGGAGCTTATTCCCGCTTGCCTTTAATAAGGAAGCTTCCCTGGGAACAGTGCTCTCTCAGGCATCTTCTTGGATGACTCCATGGGAAGCCAAGCAGCTGCTTTTAGCAACAGACATAGTCAAAGCCATATGTATGTTTTTCCTCTTGTCACACACAACTGTGGCAACAGCAAGGTGCCCAGCCAACCCCGTCAGCTGCACCAGCCGTGTGACGTCGAGAGCAGCAGCGCAAGTGGTCTGTGCTTGGTCTCTCCTCTGACCCAGAATTTCAGCCTTACGTAGAGTCTAGGCTCTCCTCCTTTTTTTCTGCTCCTTCTCTTATCTGCAGAAGGATAGATCCCTCAAGGTTCCTGCGGATTCTCCCCATAAAATAGGAAATGCAGTCATGCGTTTTTTCTGGGTCATTTGTCTGGTTATGATTAGGTTTGAAAGATAACTTTAATCCTGCCAAGTCAAAAACCTTCTTCTGATTCCTGGCTCCCACTCTCTCTCTCTTAGTGGTCAGGTTTGTTTTGCCCATGTGTTTGGTGGTGCTTGTCTCGCTTGTGCCGACCTCATTCCTGTCCCCACAGCTGTGCTGATCTGCAGTACAACATGTCCAGGAGAGCTGCCCTCTGTGTTCCTAAGAAAGGGACCCTCCTGAACTGAAATGCTCAGAAGAAAAACAAAATCTGTATGATCCCAGTGGAAATTGGTCTAGTTGTGCTGCTTGTGTTATTTTCCTTGGCACTCGGGTGTAAGGTAACCCTTTGAAATCAGTTTGCAGAAGCTGCACCATTGCCAAGGATCAGCTTGTTGGTGTTGCTCCCCTGGACAAGTAAAGGAGAAGCTCACTGGACCATGTGCATCATTCGCTCCCTTGAGGCCTTATTAGCAGTCTGAGGCTTTACAAACTCCTCTTTCATCACTGCTGGCCCCATTTGTCTAGGATGGCGCTTGGAGAGAAATCAAAGCAGAGACTTCTCCTTTCATGTCATGTTTTTCTGCAGCGTGCCCACTTCTGTTGTCACTGTGTTGTCCCTGTGCTGGGAAGCTGATGGTTTTAGTGGAACCTGGGGCTTTGGACATAGCCCAGCCCCGAAGCCCTGGTCTTTCCAGTTCAGGGGAGGGCCAGAGTGATGCTGGTGGCTTCCATCTGAAGAGTCCTCTAGAATCATGAAGCTTTTATGGGGCTTTGCAGTAGTTCTGAGGATGAACCTCCTTCTGTTCCTTTAAGGCAGTCTCTTTGGATAGATGCTGATTTTGAAAGCCTTTCGTTCAGGGTTAGACTTTAAAGACTTGAGTACTCTTTTGGCATTGCCAGTTCAGCAGTGTCTCTGCCACCACTCTTGGGTTATCTAGTTTAGCATTTTATGATGATGGCAGGAGCGGAGGGTGGAAATGAATCAGGGAGCCCTTTAAACGTGTTAATTTGTAGCCAGCTCTTTAGTTGAGGACCCTCATTTGAATGCTGCTGATTCAGGGCTTGTCCCTGCAATTATTACTCTGGTATATAATGAGGCAGGGTGGGGATGCAGATTACTGTAGTTATGCATAGAGAAAGTTCGATATGGAGCAGACTGTCAGCACAGGGGCAGTGCTATCTGTTTTTTCTAGCCTGGTGTTGCAATGGTAGTTTTAATTGAAACTTTTTTTTTATGGAGGAAAAACTAGCCATTTAACTACTAACTGTACTTATGCCTGTGGGTTGGTTTTTGGCTGTGTTAACTCCTACATTGCTGCATGTGACTTGCTACCCTCCTTGTTCTGCGCTGTTCAGCCTTGCGGGAAGGATTAAGTGGGATCTTTTCCTTCAGGGGGGTCTGTGCAAGGCTCTGCCAGCTTCTTCTGTCCCGGCCACGTGTCTGGTTGCAGAACTTCAGTCACCTCAACACTCGAGGCTTGTGGCTGTTGGGCTGGATGTCTGTGGGGAAGAGGTAGTGTGGGTCTCTAGATGCTCTTGTGCCTCAGGCCCCAGGAATGCCTTTTGACCTTCCTGAGACCCCTTTCCAAATAAGCTCCTTCATGCAGGAAGAGATTCCTCCCAGATGAAAAAGCATCTGGGCTTCCTGTCTTTTGCTGAGGACCCCTTTGGAACAAAACTTCTCCTTCCCGCTTCCTTGCAGGTGGCCCGCTCTGCCAGCACCGCGGCAAGGTGGGAGAAGTTCAGGGTGTTGCTGGGTGTCTCCTCACATGTGTGCGGTGGAAGGGCACGGTGAGCCGTGTGCCGCAGGCGTGCGGGGAAGCGCTTGCCTGGTGCTGAGCAGTTGGCCAGCAGCGCGAGCATGAGGGAGCCGGGCATCACGGGAGGCTCCAGAGGGCTCCCGTGGGTCTGTGCCAGGGCCGGCCGTGCTCTAGCAGCTGTGCGAGTGTACAGTAAGTGAGGATGGGCAGAAGGGAGGCGGGCTGCCCTTCTGTGAATGATGGAGCCAGCTGTGTTTCTGGTAACATCTCTGGGGCCCCCAGCGGTCCCTGCCTCGCTGCAGGAGGGCATGTGGCAGGGTTGTGCTGAGAGCTGCAGGCAGCTCTGCATGGGCCACTGTGGTGCTCTGCTGTGTGAGCCTGCCGAGGGCGATGGCTGACACCACAGCGCTCGCTCTTGCCCCTGCACCGTGTGTGCCTCAGTGCAGGGCAGTGGAGAAGGGCTCTTCAGCCTTCCTGGGAGAAGCATGTGTTTTTATTTCTACCCCAGCTCTTGTTTCTTCCCTCCCCTGTCTTTCTTGCTGAGATTTGGTTTAAAGGATGACTTGGGAACCAACATCGCTCGGCTCAGAGTAAGCAGCAGAGATCTGAGCTGGACCAGCTTCCTGAATCCCTTTCTGCCTTCTCCTCTCCAGCGCAGCCTGAACTGTGCTGTAGGACTGACATGGATGGATGGATGAAGACAGGATGTGGCTTTCACTGCAGCCTTCCCAGCATCCTGAGCAACCTCTCCTCTTCATGTGCTCTTATGCTCTTTAACTCCTTTACCATAATGAAAACAAATGCCAAATTAAGCTTTGTATTAGGGTGTTACAGTGGAAAAAGATTAGGCTCGTGGGGATTGCTGTTGTGGTTGTGACAGAGATCCTGGCTGGCTGCCTGCCCTGAGCCGCCTCTTGGCATCGCTTAGATGGTTTCCCAGTAGCAGCCGCTCTCTTCTCAGGCCTGTGTTGCAAGCGCTGGTCCTGGGCACGGGAACAAAGCGGGCTGTGGCTCGCAGGACGTCAGTAGGTGGTGAGGCTTCCGTTTGCTCCCTCGAGTCCAGCACAGAGCCCCAGAGGGCACTGCAAAGGTTTCCCTGGGAGATTGACCCAGCCTGGCAGCTCTCCTGTCCATTCTCACAGAGCAATTTTGCTTGTGTCCTGAGGAGACCCACTTGCTTCATGGGACATGAGCTGGTGCATCTGCTCTGCAGCTTCCACGAGCGCCTGCCCTGTGGAAGCCCGTGCGAGGACAGGCAGGCACAGTCACTGTGAGCTGCCCTGTGCAAGTGGGGAAAATGGGTGACGTAAATGCAGGTATTCTCCTTATCTGCTCCCCACGCCCAGGACACGGTTGTAGTTCTGTTATCTCTTAACTGGTGCCCTGAACAACACAAGGTGACTATTGGTTTGGCTTAGAGGGGAAAGGGACTCCTTTCATTGTGGATTTACTTAATTTAATACATTTGTGCTTTTTGAAGTTTTCTTCTAAGTAGAAAAGAAACATCTTTGGCACAAATACATTAGCAAGAGGGAGGGTCCTGGTTCTGCAACCGTTGCAGATGCCTGTGCTTTCCTTTCTTCCCACTGCAACCTGCATCCTGGCACTGCTCACACCTCGGCTTTGCAGTGCTGAGCAGGGTGAAGCCGGGCCGGGACGTGTGATGGACTGAGCCCTTCCTTCAGCAGCTGCCTCTGTCTGCAGGAGCTGGTCCTACCTGAACAGCTATCGCTCCATCTTGCTGCTTCCTCTGCCCCGCCTGTAAAGCGAGGCTAGGCATCCCTTGTAGCAGCTGATGGGGGTTCCTAGGAGCTAATTCTGATATCATATGTTTCATTGCCCTTCTCTCTGGCCAGCCTTGGAGAACCTGCCCTCACAGTCGTTTGTTTGTCAAGCTTTGAGGTTTGTGTTTGCATCAGCATGGGGGAAAACTTCCTCTCTGTATCCATAATCTGGAGCTGTTTCTTGTTATCTGATGGCAAGATAGTTGGAGAGAAGGAATGAGTGAAAGCCTCAAAATAAACAGCTAAATATACCTCAAAACAACAGAAAATAAGGAAGTCCCAGAACACTTTGTTCTGCTGCATGGCATTTCTCAATATTTGAGGAAGATATGCACAGATGTGAAAGTAATTGGTGACTTCGGAGGGTTCATGTTAGCTGCCTTCCCTCAGGCTGACATGCTCCAAAATGGGCAGCTTTTTCATTGAGCAATATACACATTCTGGCAAGTGAGGGACAGATTTCTCTACGTGCACACAAGTTTTGTTGACACATCTATCTTTAAGATTTCACACTGGAAATTAAACCAGAGAACTCTAGTCTGTCTGGGGTCTGCCTGTCACTTGGAAGTGTCTTAGCAGGGCATAGTAAATTCTTGCTTTGTTTTCTACAGACATGGGTTTATCTTTGGGTCCCCTTTTGACATTCGTCTAAATGCTCCATTCCTCCCTGGTAGGCAGTCAGAGAACATCTTGGGTCAGGCTCCCACTTAGCATAAACCGGTCTGTGAAGACCTGACTGTTTTTTGCTCCCTTGGGGTAATGAATAGAAACTACCTTGCTTCAGCGTGAGCATGGGCAGGGGCACAGCCAGCCAGCCAGCCAAGCAGAGAGTATCTTCCACAAACTGAGGCCACTGCCCACGAGAATGAGTTGTCCTTGGATCATGGGGCCTCTTGCTCTGTGGTTTTTCTTCTGGTGAGCATGTAGGCACTTCTGAGCTGCCTGTGAGGAAATATCGTTTTTTTTGTTCCTAATTGTTTGTTTACAAATTTTGTTTCAGTGCCTCTTGCTTACAGCCTTGCACTCTCAGGCTGACCACAGGACTGCGTTAGTGTCCTCGTGGGAGAGACCAGGCAGGAAGAACTCGTGTGCTGCTTGACTTCGTGGGTTTTGGGGAGGAATCCCGGATCGCTGTGCTCCAACTTGCATCTTGGCTGTTAGCTCTTCAAAGATGAGGTGCTGGAACAGGTTCCCAGGTGGAGCAGTAAGGGATAAGCAGCCAAACTAGACTAGCCTGGAGTGAGATCATGCCGGTGGCTGCCTTCTGGTTCAGCTGTTCCCAAGTTCAGGCCTGGACAGGGATCTGCTGGTAGGAAACGTTGACAGCTCCAGTGATGCTGCAGCGAGTGTCTGAGCCAAGAGCAAGTGCAGAGGCAGAGACTGCAGCTGGCAGCTCTAGCATGGAGCATCATGCTTGGTACCATGCAAACCTCTTTCCACGTAGCTGCCTGGGGCTGCACCCTGCTCGCAGTGCATGGGAGCTGCCTTCTGAGCTGAGGAACTTGCAGCCTAAATCCTGCACTAGTATGGTGTTAAGCTCTCCTGGAACTGGGGCAATGTCAAAAGCACCTGCAGTTCCTTCCGCTGCTTGGCTTGCCTTCAAAGTTTTCAGTGTCTGCGTGTCTGGCCAGTTTGGAGTCGTAGCTTGGTGATGGGACTGCAGAGAGGAGCGGTACCTTGGGTGTAGCTGATGCGTGGGAAGGAGTTTGTCTGGATTTTTGTTGGTGCTGCGTGAGACGTGGGAATAACATGGATCTATGGGGGCTGTGCAGTTCCCTGCCCGCTCCGTTAGCTCAGGCACCTGCGGTCCGGAGTGTCGCTGCCCGAGCTCCTCACTGCAGGACACTGTAGTTTGGGTAGCAGAGGCGGCTCTCTGAGGAGCCCAAAGGAATTGCCACCTCTACTGTCTGAACTACAGGGACTGTCGCCTCCACGACACCAGCAGGCAGCAGGAGGGCCTTAAAAGAGTCTGGAAAGAGGCGTTAGACCTGCTCCAAGAGACCCTTGAGCTAGGGCAAGGCAAATCTGGGGCAGGAGGGCTGGCTTAGACACTGCCGCAAGTATAGTAATGTCCTGAAGCTCCTTGGGATGCAGTCGCCACTGGCTTCCCCATATGTCCCTTTTGTCAGCCGGAAGGGGAGATGCTGCCTTGGCATTGTCGCCATCCATGCTGTCCTTCATTTTCCATCCCTGTTTGGATGCCTTACACTCTTGTTTACTGCTTCATTCTCTGGGGGAGCAGAAATGTCCCTGACGCAGGCAGTGATCTTTGTACTGACATGGAGCCTTTCCAGAGGGAGCCGCAATGTCACTGGTGAGCCGAGCTGCTGGGTGGAATGTCCCGAGGGCCCCCTCCCTCCCCACCACTCTGCTCCTATTTTTGTTCAGTGTGTCCTGGAGGTCTGTTTCCACCTGCCTCTCTTGAAATGCTTTATGGATCAGCTGTCCTTACGCTGACTGGAAAACTGGTGATATTGGGTGGTCTTGCGTCAACAGGCGAGATGCAATGTGCGTGCAGTGCAAGAGCACAGCCAAAGCCCTCCTGCCTGAAGAGACAGGTCTGAAAAGGCCCGATTTCCCTTCCCACCACCCCTCCTGCAGCTTCCCAAGAAGGTGCATGGAGCACTCAGCCCTTGTGGTCCTCGCCTGTGTGTGTTGCACAGGAGTAACCGTCCTGTTCCATCTGGCTGGGAACATCGCTCGCCTCAGCTGGCATCAGTCAGGTGGCTGCTCTGGCTGGGGGTGCTTGTGTGCAGCTGTGAACAGCACGTGCTCCTGAGTGCTCCTCAGGGGAGGGAAAGGTGCTTTAGCGGAATGAGCCTGCAGAAGGAAAGCTGTTGAGGTTTGCAGTGGGTCATAGTTCCTTTGGGTTCTTGAAATAGCTTGGGGATCTGCTTTGTCCTGCTCCTCTTGGAGAGGTGGGACCGGTGCCTTGTTCTGGTTCTGTCCTGTGCTGGGCAACCCTACTGAGCATGCAGGGCACTTGGTACTTGGTAACTGGGCTGTTTCGGAGTCAAACATGACTGGTGGAAGTGACAGCTTCCACTTTTTTAAATGTGCTACCTTGCCATGCCAGTTAGTTAATGGCTGGTGTGACGTAGCTAGAAAACAACTTAGGAGCTGGCAGTCACCCTCAGGTTGTTTCCCCTGGGTGAGGGTACCAGGCCCCTTGCAGAGGATCCAGGCTGGAGTGGCAGACGGGTGCCCTGGCCTCCCTTGCTCCGTGGGGACCTAGCCACTATGTTTAGGACTGTCTGACTGTCTCCACCCAGGCCCTGATGAGTCACAACTGCCCTGCTGCATTTGGGCTTGTGTTGACAAAACATGCTGTGGAGAAGAAGGACTTTTCAAAAGGAAATGAAATATTTACTGTATTATCCTTTAAGAGGAATGTTTGGTTTAGTAAATCTGTATGGGGAGAAGTGCTGGGTGACTTGGCTGGTGGGAGAAGAAGGAAGCGTTTCTCAGCAGGCAACGTAGCTGCTAATGATTGTCTGTGTCCCCTGGCTCATACCCCAGAAACGAAAAGGAACTTAGCTCATGTTTTTCATGTGACCTGTGTCCTGAATCACCAGGTCTATCAAAACCCATGGGAATCTTTTCTGTGGACTGGAGTTGGCACTGGATTAGTCCCAGTAAGTGGCAGCTTTTGGCTGACCCCTGCGGGACTCGTCTCTGTTCCCTCTTATTTAGCAGGTCCCTCTGGCAGCCTCTGCAAAATCCAATTGGGATTTGCACTGCTTTTCCTGGAATGGCTCTTCTGGTAGTTGTGAGACTAAAGCACTTTCACCTCCTCTTCCTCCTCCCAATTTTTTTTCCAAGAGGCCTTGTGATGGACCCAGCTATGTAAACCTGGCTCCTCCAGCTGAGCCCTGAGCTGGCCCCATTTCCAGGAATGCTGGAGATGCTGCAAATCCACACTGCCACCAGCATGAGGGAGTCAGCAACTCTGGTCGCATTGCAGCTGCCCTTCGTGTAGAATAACCCAAAGCTGCTTGTGCATAATCTCTGTATGGGTGTACACACATGTATAAAATAAAAGAATGTGTCAAAGGAGGAAGTTGCTAACTTGAAATGTCTTGTTTTGTCCCCTTGTTCTCCCCTGCACTGAGCTGTGTGTAGATAGAGTAGGCAGCTGCAATGTCCATCCTCAAATAGTGGGGCAGTCTGTTCTTGGCGTAGTTGGGACTTTGCTGTTCCAACTTGTTTAAATGTTTAAGCAATTGCCACCTTAGATTTTTAGCTCTAGTGTTAGTCACTAGCTGAACTTAATTGCAGTTGTTATCAGTGTTGTTATTAAGTATTTCTACATGCTAATATGTGTAGTCTGGAAGCACCTCTTTCTAAGCACCATCTGTCAGGTCTTAGGGAGCACTAAGTAGGGTTCCCCTGGCATGAAGTGTCAGTCACTGTGAGGCTGGCTCCCCTCCTGTTAGGAAGGGTGTTGAACCATGCACCTACTAGGGCCCAATGGCCTGCTGCTGGTTGAGTAGAGAAGATCAGAGTTAGGCTGCTATACATGGCTCCAGGATGGAGCAGAAGACCAGGGACATGATGCTGAAAATTCTTTCAAAAAGGGAACTTGTGTTTTCTGCTAAGTAGTCACTTCTCAGTACCTAAAACCCTCACTCCAGATCTGTGGTTGTACTCCGTGGCCTGGTTCTGTGCTTGCTGGATCTAGCGGTGGTGGCGGCTTTCCTGACATAACATCGCATTCCCATGCGGTGCTGCTGGAAAACATGCTGCTGTAGCACACGTCTTGCAAAAGAATGGGCTGTGTCAGAATAATGCTGAGGGTGTTGCTCTTATCTCTATTTATTAACCTAGGTCTAACTTGGCTTATTCCCTTCCCTTTTTGTGGTTGCAAGACGGGGTGGGGAAGAGAGAAACTTGGACTTGAACTGAGAGGCTGTTTCATCTTTGTCCAGGAATAACTTCAGTCTTATTGGAGAGAAATCATCATTTGAGAGAGCACGGCTGCTTTCCCCTCCTCCCCTTACTGCTCTGGGCTGTATGTTCCCTGTGTCCCGGGAGGGCAGTGGCTGCCTGGCGCCCAGGAATTTGGTGTTGCCTCTCGTGCTGCCTGGGAGACAGGCCTGGAGGCAGCAGTCAGTGTGTGCAGAGGGCAGCATGCTGGTGCTGAGGCGTTGGCTGCGCTTGGTGTTGTTGTTTGAGCTCTGTTTTCTTTTCCTCTCCATTCTATCTTCCCCTCCCCAGTGCAGAGCCCTGATGTGCTTGCCAGATTGGGTTCCTAGTGACTGTGAGATAACGGGCTTAGATGCCTTTCCTTTTGCACAGATGGGATGTGTCTTTTCCCTCCAACCCCAGCTGGGTCACTATGTGAAAGTGTAAAACATCACACGTCTTGAATCCTGCTCACTGCCAGGGCCTGTTTTAGTGCAACGGAAAGGGACTCGGTGCAGGGAACGATGCACCAAAGTCTCCCCGAGTGTCCCTAGGTCACTCCTTCACTAATGGAGCATAGCAGACAGAGTCCTAGTCAAGATGGTGATCTTGACTCAGCTCCTCAAAAGGCCTCTCTCCTTTCACTCTACCTATATGGGATAGGAGATGTGGTTTGGGAATGATGCTCAACCAGTGCTGATAGAATACAGTAGCCCTTCAAAAAACTCAGGAAAGCTCTGCTTCCATTTTACTTGCCTGAAACGTGGCTGAGATGTGCAAGAGAGCCGTTGACAACTGATTAGCTGGAAAGCAGTAGTGCTTCTGTGTACTGATAGGTGATTTGCTTCAAGTTAGAAAAACAGGTGTTTGCTAGAAAAGTTTTGGTGGAAGGTGTTTTGGAGTGGGTTTAGCCACAAGCTCAAAGCTGTAAAGCAGTGTCCTTGTGTGTGTGTGTGTTTTGTCTTTCTGTCGGTCCTGCATTGATCAGTGAAGCAGCATCTAGTGAAGATCTTTCCTGGACTTTACGTAGTGTGTAAGGTGATGGATGACAGTGAGCAAGTGTGAGAGCCATCAGCTCTCACACTTCTGTGACTTTTCTAACACTGTTCCTTGCAGCTTTTCATCTCAAGTTATATCAACAGGTGGAATAAACCTCTGTGTAAAGCCGGATAAGGCTTTCCTATACCTGATTTTAAGAAGGCTGTTTTGTCTAACGTTTCACGTTGCATTTCTCTGTCATTGCAGGTGAGGCTGGTGCCAGTATCATTCGAGTGTCAAAAGAGGCACGGAAGAGGTTCTTGGGCCCACTCCACCCATCTTTCAACTTGGTGAAAACCATTCGGATCTG
The DNA here is from genome assembly GCF_000705375.1 of Tinamus guttatus. The sequence goes on along the minus strand of NW_010586853.1, from coordinate 247,401 downwards.
CCTGTCCAAGACTGTGCCAGAGAATGGGCATGAGGTAGCAGCAGGGCGCTTGGGCATCTCCCTCACACGGGTCTCTGATGGAGAAAATGTGATACTGTCTGACTTCAAGTCCAAGGAGGAGCTAATCCAGGTGAATGGGAACATACATCAGAGGGGGGAGGAGCTGCAAGCTGTTTTGTTTTGTCTTGGTTTATAAGTGTTCTTAGTAATGGAATATAATTGTCAGGATGTGCCAGTGTGGTACTCTGAGAAGAGTAATAGGTTCAGTAGGCTTTGACCTGGTTCTAACTCGAAGGGTTACATGCTGGATCTCTTTCTCCCTCAGGCCTGTGTCTGCAGCACTTTTATCCCTGTCTATTGTGGGCTGATACCTCCAACCTTACGTGGTGTGGTAAGTAAGACTCTAAGATACTCTTTCATTAAATCATGTGCTAACGAATGAGAACTCAGAAATGCTAGTGCTCAATTTTGACAGTCCTGCTGCCTGCCTGCTGGCAGTAACTAGCTTGAAGAGGCTCGGGAGATGTCCAGATAAATAGCTTCAATGACACAGCATCTTGGCTGTGAACTGACAAATCTTGGCTTTATAAAACATGAGACTTGGGGTTCTCCACTGCATGTACCTGCCTTTCAGTGCTGCCTGCAGTTGGCTGAAAATTGCCCAAAGATCTGAAGATTCAACAGAATAATGGTTGGTCTTTGGAAAATGTTTAGAGGAGTGAAGGCTGGAGGCAGGAAATGTTCACTGGCTAATAGTACTTAAAGTTATACTGCAGAGCCACAGGCTGCTGCTGCAGGATGGTGGGGCAGGATTGTGCTGGCAATGACAGGGAAGGATAACTCCCTGATCCGCTACACAGGGAAGACTGGGGGTCCTGCAGTGCTCATACAGTTCCCTAACAAACACTGCCTCTCTTCCATGAAGCTGTTATGCTTTCTACTGAGCGTAGTGCTCTGCTGCCTGATAGAGCTTTAAAAGGTACCCACTGCTTTTGAACTGCTTCCTCTCGAGGACCATCTGCAGTAACCCCTTCCTTCTCTGTCGAAAGGTTTCAAAGTACCCAGAGCTGGAACAAGTGTTGGGGTGTCTCTGCATTTGTGCTGTAGGGCCTCAGCTGAGCTTGGACTCCCATTCTCCTACACAAGTTAATGCACACATTAAAAAGCAGTCTGTCTGCAAACTAGTCAGAGGGAACTGTTAACCTACATATGTCTTGGTTTCTCCTCGAGGGACCTGGCCAAGATGCCACAGTCTGACAGAGCAGGGCATTGAATTTCTTCCCATTGCTCCCTGTGTCCTAACATTGAGTCGTTTTTGTTCCTGCATAATACATAGTTTGGCCGTTTTTGTCTTGTGCAAACATATTGGGCTGGGAAGTGATCTAGAGTAAACACAATTAGAGGAAATGTTTTCAGAGAAGTGACAAATTTGGTAACACTCCAGTGTTTGCTCAACAGCTGTAGCCTGGGACCCTGCCCCACAGCTGGTGGGAGTGTGTTTAGTGGTGGCTCTTTCAGGGGATCTCTTGGGAGCCCACTAAGGTCAGCTTGGCCTGAGAAAAATACCCCTTCTCAAGTGCATACAGCATCGGGGTTTCTGGAATTTGCAACTGCCCAGGCACACCAAGGCAGTATCTCCTGTGTCAGCACTCTCTCTGGGAGAAGAAAGGGAGGAGAAAAAAAAAAAAAAGGAATATGATGAGAACATTAATTCTTCTCCCTCCCCTAGAAAATAATGGCCCTTTCCTCCTTTGAAGGAGGGGCTGGTGAGGGGAGAGGGTAGGAGACTGCAAAAAGACTTTGAAGCTGGACTGTATAGCTCCTAGCTCTCCTGCAGTTACTGTGTTTACCATGGGACAGACTTGCAGGCTAATCAAAGTATGACAAGCAGTTTTCATGGCATTCAAAAGCTTTGTGGGCAAAGTAAAATCAAATCCTGCCTTCTTCCTAAGCTTTCTCCAGTGCTCACTTCAAAGTTATGTAGCCCCGAAAGGGGAAGATGAGGAGTGTGGGGGTATGTGTGAACACTTCTTTCTGATGATATGTGTTCACTTATGCTGCCACCCTCAGGGAAACTTATGCTTCTGCATCCTGGCCATAAAATGTGCATTTTTCTAGAAAAGCCACAAAAACATTTGCTTCCATCTTCTATAGCCAGCATGGTTGTCTGGCACTCAGGCTGCTTGCATTGCTGTGTCCTCTTCCCGCTGCTCCTCTCTGGGTCTCCTCCCTGCACTGGGAGCAGCCAGACCTTTCCTACTGGGGCTCTGAGCCCCAGAGCCCGTGAGGTCCTCTCTGGGCTCACAGGAGCTGATCAAAGAGGTCCCTCCCTGTCTCTTTTCCAGAGCAAAAGAGAACAAAGCATAAAGCACCCTCTGACCCAAATGGGAAGGATTTTTCTAGGCATTGTGCAATAAAAGACCAATGTCAGTTCTTGGTCTGCCTGTGAGAGAGCAGTGCAGTGGGCAGGATGAAGGAGCTGCTCTTGCTATCAGCATTCCCCTGCTTTGCTGGGTTCAGCCTCTGCCAGCTTTGCCTTGTGCCTGCTCACCTCTGACCACCAGAGCGAGCTGCCACATGGGTTCCTCTTTGGCTTTGCTGCAGCTGCTGCTGATAGGACTGTGCAAGCCATCCAAAGGGATGGTCAAAAACAGGCACTAAAAATGAGGACCAACTCTGCTGTGAAATTGGTAGAAGTCTCCTGCAACAAGGATGCACCAGAGCTGGAGTTGTTGACCTGCAAGGGTTTCAAACTTGCTACTCCTTCAGCCTTGCCCATGAACCCTTCCTTTTTATCTCCTGCATGTTGCTTGCTCTGCCAGAGGCTTGTGATAGGGATTGTTTTGCTCAGCTCCTTGTGCAACTGTGCTGCTTTAAAGAGTTCTTTGAATCGTGTCCACACTGCCAGGGTTGTCCCTCCTGCAGGGATAGCACAAATGTATTTATGGTACGTATGTACAGAACATTCTCTGATAATAGGGTGGCTGCTGGGGCAAAACCCAAGTCCCTTGTACTCTGTTATCATGCCAAAGCTCACGGCTTCCGAATGTGTATGCAGGTGCTGGGACTGCTGTCTGCTAAGCCTGCTCGCAACAGACAGCTGCTTTTGTTCTCCATTAACAGCCTGTCCTCTAGTGGGACCTGTGTCTGAGCTCTTTAATTTTAAAAACAAGTTGAGAATGGTCTGAGTGGCTCAGTGCCACTGTGGCAACTGAGACCAGTGTGCATTTGCCATGTAAGGGGTTGTTGGGGTGTCTTTATTTAGTTGGATGGTGAATCATGCCTTCCTCGCGGAGAACCCAGGGGAGCAAAACACAGTACGAGGGGAAAAAAGCACATAACAGAAGAGTTTATAGACAATACAGCTGTGATATCACTGCTTTTAATTCCTCCAGGGCTGGTGGATGTTCTCCATTCTCTTCCCAAGTTGTTGGCTCACACATGAACAGCAACACTGAGAAAAGAAAAGCTGCTTAATCAGTTATGAATGAGGCTGCTTTGTTTGTCTTTATTGCAGAGATATGTGGACGGAGGGATTTCTGATAACTTGCCCCGCTATGAGCTGAAGAACACAATCACAGTGTCTCCGTTTTCAGGGGAGAGTGATATCTGTCCCCGGGACAGTTCCACAAACATGCACGAGCTCAGAGTCACCAATACAAGCATCCAGTTCAACCTCCGCAACCTCTATCGCCTTTCCAAGGCCCTCTTCCCTCCAGAGCCACAGGTGAGATTCCTGGCAGTGCCAAGGTTTAGGGACAGTGGATAGACACTGGCAGTGCAGTGCAGCTCAACAGAAGAGGATTCTAGACACTACACTATTTCTGTATCTCTTGTTTGTCTGTTTTTTCACCTTGACAGTAGTAACTCGGTGACTTGGCAAACCTTAGCCATCTGCACAAAGCTGTATAGACATCTTGGCTTTCTCTTGCTTCTGGAAGATCTGAACTTTAGGTGCTAGCAGTTGCTTGGAAAATATTGCCATGTGGCTCTCTAAATTGGCATTTGTCAGGAAGCCAGCCCTACTTCTAAACAAGGATGTATAAGCTCTCTGAAACAATATGCTCTCAGGCTTCTTAAGGTCAGGTGGGAGCTGCCAGCCTGAAGCCAGTGACAGTCTCCTAAAATGTGCCAGTAGAACAGGTGACACTCTAAACAGCTCTGTGTGCCTCTCCTCTGAGGAAGGCCAATTCAGCATTAGAGAGCCCTGGCACTGCAGCGCAACAAGCAGGAGTCCGTGTGCTGAATCACTTGGACAAGTTTCTCCTTGTCCCCTCCCCACTCCCCTTCCCTTTCAGCCCACGTTGTCTGCAAACACCCTGTGGCCCTTCCTGGCATCTGCTGGGAAGTTTCTGTGCTGGTTGCTCCTCAGGTGGCTTCCTAAAGGCTCCCTACAGTAAATTCAGCTCTAAATGGGCAATTGTCCAAATCTAAGCCCATGTACACATAGGATCTGCCCATTCCGACCTGAATTATCCTGCGATTCCCTTATCAAAGGCATTTGTGTTATGCCTCCTATTCCAGCACAAAGCCTGTGAAGGGCTGGCGAGAGCTTTGTGCTTGGTGTAGCTTGGGAGTGCGGAGAGTTCCTGTAAAGCCAGCCTTGAACAGGGTGTTTGCTCTGCTCAGCCAGAGCCTCTCCAGGTGACCTGTGCTCCCCTGTCCCTTCGCACAGGTGCTGCGGGATATGTGCAAGCAGGGATACCGGGATGCGCTGCACTTCCTGAAGAAGAACGGTAAGGCCCTGGGGGCAGCTCCGGCGCCCGCTCTGCGCGGGCTCGCAGGGAGCTGGCAGTGTGTGGGGCAGAGCTGATCTGGGGCATGTGGGAGGGAGAGGTTCACCTCGGATGTGGGGAATATGGAAGTTCTAAAAAGAAGTAGATTTTAGCACTTGGGGAAGCAGAAGCAGAGTGGACATGGCTCCCTATACAGGGTGCTACAGAAGGACTCTAACAGCTCTGAGACCAGAGCCACGGTGGCTTTGGCACAACTGGGCAAGGAGGCCGCTTAGCCCAACATGGTTGTTGGGCACCAGCAGGGCTCATGCAGGTGCCCTGCTCCTTTTTAGGTGTAACTAGGACTTGTGGAAGGTGGCACAGGTGAGCACTGTCCACAGGGCCTGGCAGTGGGAGCTCCTGTGTGCCTCCTTTTTATGTTCTGGACTTTCTTGTCTCCCACAGCTGTTGTAGCATGTGTGTTTGTGGTGCTGCCCAGCGTCACCTGCAGCAGGTCAAGTGTATTTGTTTGCTCTGTGCTGCAATACCTTCCTGGAATAAGAGCAATCATGCAGCTGTATTTATGGATTAAGCTGCAGGAGGGGAATCCTGCCTGAAAAATTGGTATTCACTGGTAGAATATGTAGCAATTAAATGTCACCAAACTGCATTCTTCAGTGCTTGTAAGAGAGATGTTAGAATTTCTGGCAGGGAAAGACAAGGTGATGTTAAAGCAGCCAGATTTAAGTCTGTGGCAGTAAACATCGCAATAGATATAACCTAAACAGGCTGGGTGCGATGTCTGTCTGGCTGAGGAGTGTGTTAGGGTGAAGCAAGGCCTAACACTCCAAAGGCCAGGCAGGCAGAGCAGCTAGTTTGCATCATGCTGATTGCTTGACTTCTCTCTCAGGTCTCCTTCATCGTCCAAGTCCTGCCCGTCCTCTCCTTGCCATAGAAGCTCCTCCAGGAGAGAAGAAAGAGGAAGAAACAGAAGCTGAGGACCAGCTGGAGGACAATGCTGCCCTTGCTGCAGTTGAAGAGCACATCTTTGAACACTTGCCTCCCAGACTGAACCAAGGTATGATCCCGAGGGAGAGAGTCCAGGCTTCCTGGGCCCCAGGGGATTGCTGGGATGTGGATATTTGTGACCATGCTTTCCTGGATCCCATTCCCGTGACTGAGCTTAGCAGCAGCTTGTGCTTAACTGGAGTCTGAACCTCTTAGATAAATGTGTGGCTTGGCCTGTGGAGGCAGAGCTGCAAGAGGGTCACTTATTTGAGACTCCTGCTTGGTGAGGAAAGGATGAGGATCTTGGTGCTTGTTCCTTTGGGACCCTGATAAAACATAAGGTGATGCTACTCCTCATCTATGCTCAGAAAATGATTCCCCTGAGCAAAACTTTCTTAAGAACTAGAAGTGGAGAGGAGAGATCCCAGAGTAGGTACTGCTCTGGTAGTAACTCCAAGGATACGGGAGGGAAGGAAACAGCCCTGCTGGGAGAATTCAACTACATTCTCTCTGTATTCAGCTCTTATGGAGGCTTGTGCTGAAAGAAGAGGGTTTTTGACTGGTATCTCCAACATGCTGCCTATACGTGTGGCTACTGCAATGATGGTCCCCTACATGCTGCCTCTGGAGTCTGCCGTTTCCTTCACAGTCAGGTAGGCCTTCAGCTGGTGCTGCCCTTGGTGGCTTTCTTGACAGTGGAGTCAAGTGTTTGGTATAGCTGGTGGAACATGAATGGAGAGGGAGGTAGGATCCTTTCCAACTCTGCAGTGCAGACTTCCTGGCAAAAGTGTTCGTGCCAGTTATGAGCCACACGAAAAAATCATTCTCCCCTCCCCATGTCACTTGGCTACAGCCAATACTTTCAGCATAAAGAAAGATGGTTGCATACTGGAGCTTGCCCTAGGGGTTACTGATAAGCTTCAGAGCCTGGAGGAAAAACTTCTGAATTGAAAGTGCGGGGATCAAAATAGGAACAACACAAGAGACCTCGTTCCTCTGAGGGTAGGGGTAGAGTAGTCCTAGTTCTCTGCAGCTCTGCACTGTACATCTGGGAAGGCAGATCCATCAGAGACTTGTTCTTTAGGCAGAGTACTCCATGAAAAGTTTCTTGGAGGGAGGCAGTATGTGGTAGAAAGCAGTTTATGGTACAAAGCATTAGAGGAAAAACATTTTCCAAATCTGGAAAGGATGGAGAGTACATTTTGTAGCTGCACTTTCCATAAAGGTAAGTTCTGAGCTATTTTTCTCCTTCACAGCTGCTCCCCCTCAGTTCTGTGAATGGTGGTGGAAAGACCTCTTGCTGCACTTGTTTCTAAAAATAATGAGTAACTTATTTCTAGGAAGCAAAACTAGGTGTCTTTCGATTGGAAGAAAAAGAAGTGTTAACATTTAAAACCATTGCATAGAATGTATTTCTCTTCTCTCCCCCAACAACTCGTATCTCGGCCCATTGGACAGGAAGTAAAGCTCTAGTGGTTCGGCTCCCTGCTATCCTTTGTGCGGTCCAACTAATGGCTGTGTCCTGTCTCCCAGGTTGCTGGAATGGTTACCAGATATCCCTGAGGATATCAGATGGATGAGGGAGCAAATGACTGAAATCTGCAACTACCTTGTGAAGAAAGCCAAAAAGAAACTGGGCAGTCACCTTTCAGCCAGGTATGGCTGTTTCCCTCCACTGCACTGCTCTGGAGGAGAACAGTCTCTGTCCCTCCCTTCTATAGAATCTACTCAATGAGAGCAGAGCAACTAAGGCACAAATGGACTGGAAGGATTTACTGCCCAACTTAAAATGTTAATCTGGTTCATGGTCTTTTGGCCTTCTTAACTGTTGGATGGACTCAGGACATCATCCTCTTCCTTCCTCCCAGAGAGACCTTGTAATGAAGCTTTTTGTTACCAAAGCAATAGGGCAGAAGATGCAGGTATAACTAAAACACTATGCTAACTTCTTGGTAGAAAACAGATGTGTGTGGTGCTTGCCAGCCCAGGATCCCTTAGATTGTCCCTCTCAAGGATATTTGAGTTCAAAATGACCTTTTCTGCTTAGGAGTGTAAGCCTGGTTTGGGCTGCAGAGGCAGTGTGTTGGCCAGGAGGCATCAGATGGGCTCCACGTGGAGCAGAGAGCTTTGGCTGCTCACGTGTGCCTTGGCTCTGACCTGTGCCTTGGCTCTGACCTGTGCCTCTGAACTGAAATCCTTGCTGCAGGCTGTAGCTTGAGGCTGAGGTAAGACTCTCCTGCACAGATGAGGACAGGAAACTCTGTATTACAGTAGTAGTCAGAGGTCCTAGCAGTGATCAGGATGTTGGTAAAAGTGATGATTCTTACCCACAAGAGTTCATGGCTTGAATAATCGAGAGATGTGAGGGCAGAAATGGGCACACAGAAGAGATCCTTAAAATCATGCAGTTAATGGCAGAACAAAAGCACTTGGTGGTTTCTGAAGCTCTGATCTGGTGAAGCTTTCCATGTACTGATTCCGTGTGTGTGTTTACCTTTCAGGCTTTACTATCACCTTGAGCTTGGAGGGACCCAGACCCTGCCCATCTCTTCGGCAGCTGCATGTGGTGATGCACTGCCCATGTGGATGAGAAGTAACCGTTCCCTGTCCGACGTCATGCTGAAGTGGGAGGAGTACCAGCGGCAGCTCATGATGGGCTTGCTCTGCATCAACGTGGACATGCAGGCGTCCCTCTTCCCGCAGGAAGGGTTTCTGATGAAGCTTCCACCTCTAGACTATGCAAAGGAGTGCCTGCCGCTCTTCTGAGCCTGCTGCCGGGGGGGAACGGGGTGGGTGGGAAGGGGGGCCACGCAGCGTGGGACCAGCCTCAGCCCCTGGCAGCCTGCTGCCCTGTGCTCCCAAATATGCTGCAAAGGGAATTTCCCAGGGACGGAGACTGGTGGAGATGACTGTAGCCATTTGTTGCCTGCTGGGCCAGGCAGGGGGTCTCTGCGTTCGAGGAAGCGCGTGAGCAGGCACCTTGCTTTAGACTCTTGCCTGGCCATTTCCCATGGCCATGCTGATGCTGGCCCAGCTGGGCTCTCCCAAATAATGCACTTTGAATTGCCATTAGGGATTTGCCACCAAATAATCAGGATATAGCTGACACTCTGGAGTTCATATAGCTTTAGCTTCCTTCTGTTTTTGGAGCTCATAGGCATATATATATCTATATTTTTTTGAACAATCTGACATTATTTAGCTCTTTATGCTACTTAAAGATTAAGTAGCCTCTATTGCCAAACCAGTTTTCCTCTTTGCTTCCAAGCTTCCCCTTGACTTTCTTTGCTGAAGGACATCCTTTCCTCTGTCCCTACGCTACATCCCCACTGGAAGCCAGAGCTGGTCCTGCTGCAGTCCACACCGGGACTGCAGAAATGTAGGAAAACTCTGTATTTACCTTGATTAACGTTGTGATTGCTCCCTAAGTGACTTTTGTCCTGATTTAACACTGAACTGAGTGTTAAATCACTGAGCTTATTTTGAAGAACTAGGTTAGGCTAAGCTATTTTTTGTTTTGGTTTTCCCGATAAAAGCATAGAGTTTGAGGCCCCATTCCTGTCAGTGTGAATGGGGTTAGTGTGGGGTTGCTTTGGAAAAGCTCGACTTAGCTCTCTCAGGATTGTCCGAGCAGCTGACATTGGGGAGGGAATGTGAAGTGTCTGTGGGAAGGTGAGATTGTGTGGGGCATGTTTTATTTGAGAGGCTTGTGGTGGCAGGTCACAGCAAGAGCAGGGAAGGGGCTGCCTCTCACAGGGGTCAAGCTTTGCTCCTTAAGGGACCACGCAGCTGGAACTCCGAGGGGTACCACAGCAGGCTCCAGTCTGTCCTGGCTTGGAAGAGTTTGGGCACTGCGGTTAGGGGCGATGGGGATGCCGGCCTCCTGCTCTGTCGGCCCCTTGGCAGCCCTGCCTCGTGGCGCACAACTCGGGCTGCAGTGCAGCTGGCACAGCAGGAGCACGAGAAGTGGGAGTGAATTCAGGAGTGTCGGTGCATGCACAGCCTTCTAGGAATGGCTACGCTTGTCTCTTAAAAGCCCAGAGCTGGTAGGTTTATAGCAGGGCAGGACTCTGCCTTATAAATTACTGCCTTCTCTGTAGCAGCCTGGTTGTAACTTGCTCTGTAGAAACAAACTCTTTGATCTCACCAGGGTGAGACCTGGCTTCCTGTGGGGATTGCACATACTTAAGCTTAAGCTCTTGCATTGGGACACAAAACCAATGCCTGGTCGCCTTTTTTTTTTTTTCTGCAGCTTCCTTAGGGTTGGAGAAAGAGCAGTAAATCTATTCACTCCCTGCAACAGCAGGTCACCAAGAGTGGAAGAGAAAAATGGACGATTTTGAAAGCACAAGTTAGTAATACTGGGTTATAAAACAAGTTGCTCCAAGATGCAACACTGTCTGAAGCCTGCAGAAGGAGCTCACTACTAGATGGATGTAACTGTAGTCGAGCTGAACCAGCAACAGCGGTTCTGTGGCAGCAGGGTGAATCTGATGGAACTTGGCAGGAAAAGGGGTGTTTATTTTGGTTTGGTGTGGGCTCCTCCCCACTGCCTCCCCCTCCACGGCTCTGCGCTGCCTTCTTTGGGGGAAGGGGACAGGCACTCGTGCTTAGCTCCACAAATGGTATCTCTGCTCCTCCTACCTATTGAACATGTAGATATTCACTAGCATAGAATGAAGGTATTTCATCCAGAAGCAAAAAATCCATGAGGGGCAGAGCCAGGAGATGGGAAAATCTTCATCTAATCTGTGCTTAGATGCTGCTGCCCTCTTGACTCTGCCTTGCTTGTGTTAGCAGATGGGTGGAGAGAATGAGGCAACTTTTTTTTTTTTAATCCCTTCTTCCTGGACTGGTAAAACCACTAACCACTATATGATTATGTAAACCACTAAAAACTCCCTTGGTAATATAATGTGCTAAGAAATCACGGCTTGGCATGCCTGTCCTCTGCATCCTCTCTGGCCTTTCATCAGAACCGACTGGACTGGTGCCACCCTGTCCCAGTGCTTGGACCCAGACACATGCTGGTTCTGGTCCATCCGTTTCAACAGACTGACTGCTGTGGTCAGTGAAAGGCCCAAGTTTTGATCTTTATTTAACCTCGTCCTTCCTTAGTTACACTAAGCTCCCCAAAGAACCTTTGCATGCCTCAGACTGTACTCACACACCAAAGCTAGGGCCAATCCCTCAGCGAGGAAGCTCTTGCTTTCCCTCTGCCAATTTGCAGAGTGTGAGCAGAGAGGGGGGGAGCACTGCTCCGCCCTAAGCCTTTCTTTGCCTGTGTTTATCTCCCAGCCAGCACCGTGGATGCTGTGATAGCTTGTTGTCTTACGTGCATGTATATTTTTAACTGTGATAAAAGAACAGTAGATCTGTCCAAACAAACAAAAAAACAAAAACCAAAACCAAAACATCTTCGTGCTACTCCTTAAAAGAAGTTTCAAGGGCCTGCCTAGCCTTTGTGCTGCTCATTCTTCACACTTCTCAAAGGATGAGAAGAGTAGGAAAGATCCAGCCCAGCCTTTGTTGTGCGATGGTCTTGTGGCATGTGTTAGCTGCTGAGCACAACTACTAGTTAACACATGTTTATCAAGTTCACCTTGTGCCCACAATCACCTTTAGTGGCTGGTCCCTTCAGGGGAGTGTGTGGCTGGGCAGCCCAGGGAGTGCTCGTCAGGGCCTGTCTGCTCCCCAGGATATGGTGTTTGAGAGCTGAGAACCTGGACCAAGAGTTCATTGAGCAGGTCCTGTCCAAAAGCCCCCATGACATTCACCTGAACTCCTCAAGGGTCCAGACCCTTGTACTTTCCACTGATCTACATAAATGGTCTTTGCATTCGGACACCCACTTAATTTTTTCCCCCTCCTTCCTGTGATACAGCTATTACTCACGGCTTTTAACGGGGCTAACAGTGACCTTCTTGTGCATCTAACCCTCTCCTAACCCGTGCAGGCTGCCGGGCTGTGACACAGCAGCGTGCATCTCCGGCGTGCTCCGCAAGCCACAGGGAGCGTGCGCAGGCCAGGTTTGGTCTGCTGCCTGCCCTCCTGCCGCTATTACTGCTGCAAGCTCATTTCCAAGGAGGAGGAGGAAGTTCCAGCTTCTGACCAGTCTTTGTAAGACCTAGGAATTGCTTTCTCATGAGTCTGGGAGGACTATGTACCTGCAGCTCCAAGACCAGGGAATAAATGAAGACTTGCTTTCTCCCAGCACTGGGGTGTCCCCAGTATATATCCTATATTCCCCATTACTTTTGATTATTTTTTTTTTTATGAATCTAGTGATGAAGCTTTCACTCCTTCCCTAGAGAGGGAAGCTCACTATCGCTAAAGGATCTGTGGGGGAAACACCCCAAACTAACGGGTTTTTCTTTTATTTTATGCTGCACTGTGCAGTCTTGGTGTGCTTGTTCTGTGGTGGAAGAGGTGGCAGGGCCGCACGTTGCCAAAGTTGGAGCTTTGCCAACATGGTTCTTAAGCGCTTTGCTTTGTTTTTCCATCCCCTTTTTCTCCTCGTAAGTCTTTAGGACCATGTCCACTGGCTCCTGCGTGAGCTGCTCTGTGCCAGACTCGCCCCGTGCCTTTGCCTGCAGCCCTCCGTACCCCCGGGGCGGCTGTACCTGTCGCAGCAGCACCTCGGCCCTCTCCTCCTCCTCCCGGCCCCTTGTCCCTGCCACCCGGGGTGGGACGCTGCTGCTTCCAGTCTGCATGTGGCTCCGCGGGGACGGTTTCCACCTGAGAGCGTCCGTCTCCCTGCATGGATCTGCACAGGGAGGGAAGGACCAGCAATCCCAAGCGGCGACGCGGAGCCTTGGGCAGCGCCGGGGTCGGAGTTACGCGGCAGCGTCCTTCGGTAATTCTCAGAGTCACTTTGGTGGTTCAGTATTAAATTTGTTGACACTTTATTTCCCTCTCTCCCTTTTCTCTTTTTCTAATACTTTGCTGAAAAAGAAATGTCACTATTTATTTTAGCAGAAATGTATCTTCTAATAAAAATAAAAAAAATATAAAAAAAACTTTCTCAACACGCTCGCCTTGCCCGTTGCGGGT
>NW_010586853.1:188729-220889 GCF_000705375.1 Tinamus guttatus | reverse complement strand
AAAAAAAAAAAAAAAAAGAAGCAGCCGGCTGCTGCACACATCAGAACCCGGCTGGGGGAGCTGACAATGCTGCTGGCATAGGCAGGTGACAGGACTTATCTGTCTGGGGCCATATGGCAAGCTGAGTCAGGGCTAGAATTCAGGTCTTGTGATTTCCCCAACAAGTGCCTTGCCCAGAGGATCCGGCTGACTTTCTTTGCACAAGACAAACTACACCTTTATGTCTCAGGTGGTTAAAATAGGCCTGGATGTAGTGCTGGTCAGAGTTACCTTGGTGTGGGCATGCGAGGCGGCAGTGCTGGGCACCTTTCCTCATAGCTGATTTCCCAATTGTGGACTTTGTCTGAGATGGCCCATATTTGCTTTCTGGGTCCTGTAAATACTGGGAAACTGCCATGTACATGCAGGTCGGATTTTGCTTCCTGGGCCCCAGGAGATGCTATTGGTAGCTCTGCCAGTGCCTTGGAGATGAGCTCTGTCCTCTGCCACTGCTCCTGCGTGTGAAGGTGCTGGGAGCACTTGTTTGGTCTGATGCAGGGACTCTGCGCTCTGTTGTGGGGCAGATGCGTTTCAAACTGTGCAGCAGGCACACAGAAAACTGGAATAATCCTGTGAAGCTCTGTCAATACCGTATAGTTCTAGCAGACACATGATTTGTATCTGCAGCTCTTGGTCCCATCACAGGGCTCATGGGGGCGGTGAATATTTTTACTCAGATTCAGAGAAACTGGAAAAGTGTTTTGGAAGATAAATCTGTTCAGGAAAGAACCACATGGCACTTCTGGCCCCAGAATTTCCCAGAGAAGAAAGTGGTAGAGGCCAGTGGAGTGAGTCCATTGGGGAAGTCTTTTCTGTGCTTCCCCTGCTGTTGCTCTTCTGTCAGCTGCTGTTTATGGCCACTGCAGAGGGTGAGATTTTGGGCCAAACAAACTTTGCTGTGCCCATAATGGATGTTCTTGCAATGGAAATCAATAGCCTGAGGTATAGATATGGTCCTGACACCAGTCTGGCTGTGGAAATTAATGCTTAGCTGGTATGGCCTCAATGACCATCTTCTGCCATGTGAGATCTGGAAAAATGAATCCTGGCCAGTCTTCTCTTGCAAAACTTCAGTAGCAACCTGGGAGCTGTCACAGGGAGGTGACATGCTCTGACTTGGCTTGTGACCTGCCACTGAGGGAAGGTTTGTCCTTACCTGTCTTCTCTGGCTCCTCCACATGTTTCAGACAAATGTGGCTCTTGCAAAGCTGAGCCTTTGCCCTTGAGCTGCTCTTCTGGCCTGTCTGGGGCCCATGCTTATACCGTACTTTACAAACACCGTGTTCTTACAAATGGGAGCACAGAAGGAAAGGCCTTTGGGAGAGGAGTCCATCTGAAAGCTGCACTGTATCTTGCTTGCTGGACTCTATCTTATTTGCAGCTTTATTTCTCTGAAAGGTCATCCTGCCTTTGAGAGAGGTGCATCTGTCTTCAAGCTGCTTGAGCAACCTGGGAGCTGTCACAGGGAGGTGACATGCTCTGACTTGGCTTGTGACCTGCCACTGAGGGAAGGTTTGTCCTTACCTGTCTTCTCTGGCTCCTCCACATGTTTCAGACAAATGTGGCTCTTGCAAAGCTGAGCCTTTGCCCTTGAGCTGCTCTTCTGGCCTGTCTGGGGCCCATGCTTATACCGTACTTTACAAACACCGTGTTCTTACAAATGGGAGCACAGAAGGAAAGGCCTTTGGGAGAGGAGTCCATCTGAAAGCTGCACTGTATCTTGCTTGCTGGGCTCTCTCTTATTTGCAGCTTTATTTCTCTGCAAGGTCATCCTGCCTTTGAGAGAGTCGCATCTGGCTTCAAGCTGCTTCAAGCAGCCTGAACAAGAGATGCTCAATGTTGAATTAATGGGCTTGGTCTTTTACCTGCTTGAGTCAAATCCTTTCAGATTCGTGGCCCCCAGCAACTCTAATGAAGAGGCTCTTAGCTCAGCTAATGTTTTAGATCTGCAATACAGCAGGGCTTTTGATAAAAGGAGATACTAGAGGTAGGGATGTAATGTGCCTCCAAGAGAACAGAACATCCTGGTACAACTCATTGCTGCAGCGGAGCTGGGGAGATGTTGCCTGTGTGTGCTCCCCTGGCTTTTGAAACAAAAATGAAGAATTTGCTTTCCTTCTTTTCCCCTTTAACCCCTAGAATTCCACAAAGCTTGAGTCCTAGATCTGTGCTCATGACTTGCCTTGCATGTCTACCTGACTAGAAGGCAAATATAGAGTACTAATTTCTAGATTGTCCTCTGCAGTGTTTCAAATAAACAAGTCTTCAAGTGACGCTGAACTGAGGTGCCATGGAAAAAATACTCCTTTGAAAAGGGGGAGTGAAGCAATCTAGTTGTTCTCTGGAGCAGAACCACCCTCTTGCTCACCAGACAGCTGTAATGAACAGAGTCAAATATCACGGTACATAATTGCCTTCTCCTTTTGTATTAGTTTCATACGTTTCATGCTTGTGACATTCTTTTCGGCCATGATGTTCTCTATCCTTCTAGTGCCCCAGTAGTGCAAACAGAATTAACTTGGCTGTTATCGCGGCATCTGTACTTGGCTTTTATTTCCTGGTGATTAAAAAAAAAAAAAAAACCACACGCCTTGGGTCACACTGTTTAAATCTGCTCTCAGCTTGCCTCTCAGCTCACTGTGCCCCACACCGCAGACCGTGGATCCGCAGGAGGAGAAGCCTAGAGCAGTCGGTGCAGCAGGGCTTTGAAAAGTGGTGCTGTTGCAGAAGACAAGCTGTCTGGAGGGTGTTATGTTGGATCAGTAAGTCGGAAGGTGGGTTGGGGTAGGGTTATGTTGTACTCGTCTTTACAGGCACAGTGCTGTTCTTGGAGGGGGGCTCTCATTCCCAGCGTTTTTGCTTTGGGTACTTGTAAATAATGGGAATTATTTTCTTTGGCATCTGATGTATCTTCATGATCGGGTAGTTTCCTTCCTTCAAAGGTGAACATTTCAGATTAAAATTCTGTTGGCAGCTTATAAGCTTTCAAAACAGAGGCTGGGAGGCAAGAGGAGAAGGAATGCCCAGCTTATTAAATTTTTCCCAGCTTATATCTCAGTGTAGGAATTTTCTGACCTTTCTTTGTGCTGTAATAAGATGAGATGGAATTGCTCTTTGGGAAATGTTAACAGGAAAATGTCAGAGGTGGAAGGTCAGCTGGGGGACCTGGGTGGGAGTGTGCTGGGAGAAACATTCCTCCTGCTCTCTGCTCTGTTGCTCGCTCTTGCCAGTGGGATTTTCCAGTTTCCCTATAGATCTGAGCCAGAGGAGGAGTGGTGGCAATAGCATCCTGGCTAGATGCGTGGTCTGGACCCGTCAGTGTGCCAGGTTACAGCTCTGTGGCAGGTTCACATCCGCCCCGTTCGGCAGGGACTGCGCCTCTGGGGCAACCTCTGCTCATAGTGTCTGTCTCCCCCTACTCCTCGGTAACGGCTATGGATGCTGAACGTTGTCCTTTCACACCACATGGAACTGGGTGATGTGTGGGATGGGGGTGGAAGAACATATTTGATGGGGATTTCTCTGTTTCCTGCCCACAGCTCTTCCGTTTGCCTCCACCCTGGGGGGAAAGACTTTGAGAAGATGGAGAACCAGAGGGGAGCACTGCCGGGATATGGCCGCTGGGAAGGAGAAGAGGGGGACGAGGAGGATGAGGTGGCTCCCGGTGCTTCTCCTTCCAGCCAAATGAGTGAGCTGGAGGATGTACAGGTGGAGATGCTCGAGAAGGCAAGGGAGCTCTTCCAGCTATGTGACAAGGACGAGAAGGGCTTTATCACCAAGGTGGACATGCAGGTGAGGTAAAAATCCTTCCCTATTCAGCTTTAACAGCTTCTTTCCCCTTATAGCACCTCCCAAGCACTTGTACAGTCAGGGGAGCCAGAAGAGGGGGAGCCTGAGACTGGCACGTCTTCACCTTGGCAAACGTGGGCATGTGCACAGGCTCTGTGTGATCTCATTTCCTGAAGCTGGACTTTGCCACAGCCAGCTGCTAGGAATCAAAAATTCCGATTTATTTATTTGTCCCAAATTCTTCGGACAAGGGAAACTGCGATTGCAAATTTTTAAGGGATGCATAACATCACAATCTTTGCAATACTCCCTACAAACATTAGGCATGCAGCAGGATGGATGGGAAATCTGGAAGTGTAGGCACTGTGGTTTAGTTAAAATACAAGAAACCACTACCAACAGAAAAACTATCCACAACAACAAAGAAACTGTATTTTTTTATTATCTGTTTTTCAACAGAATCTCTAGTTATTTGTGTCTTTTTTAACAACTTACTTTACTGGGAAGATTACATATGAATTATCTTTCTTCTGTCCAATCTTTCTCTCCATGTGTAATTATCACTTGGCAGGGCCTCTTTAATAAGTAAAAGCTGGATTAATCACGGATTTGCTTTGTTTTGGGTTGTGTGATGCCTAATTCTGTGTACTTATGCTAATAGATATTTTTTAAGCCTTACCTACAGCTCTGTGTTAGACAGTAGTGGTATTTTAGCTGTACTTGTTACATGGAAGCACTGTAGGGGAGCCCTTCATGCTAAATACCCATTTACTGCAAGGGAAATTTGCCTGCTCCTTCTCTGTATGTTGGGAATAATGATACGATCCTGCAGACAGGCGGTGACCGCCTCAGGCCGAGCGGCGCCCGGGCGCCTTGCGGGCCCCCGCTCAGCGCCGTGAGCGGGTGGCAGCCGCTCTGCGCTGGGGGAGCTCCCTGTGCAGTGCTGGTTGAATCAGCCGGTAATGGGAAGCATTGCCGTGTCAGGGCCCCCAACGGGCGCTTGTGCCGTGACTCAGCTGTCCTGGTAGGCTGTCACATTCCATCTCGGATGCACCCGGATAAGGGCACCTTGCCGGGGAAAGCGAGGGCAGAGTGAATCACATGGAAGACTTGAGTTGTGCCTTCATCTCCCTTCTTCGGTCTTTCTAGCGGCTCCAGAACGAGCTCCCCCTTACGCCTGAGCAGCTGGAGACTGTTTTTGATAGCTTGGAACAGAACAATAACGGATACCTGACGCCTGTGGAGTTCAGCATGGGACTAGGTAAGAACTGTTCGGAAACAGAAGTAGGGAAAAGCCTGTCTATGTGAAGCTCTCAGGAAACTTGTGCCTCCTGCCCCTTCCTTAGTCGAGCTTCTTGGACCCGTGGAGTCATTACTGGCGTCTGGATCAGAGTGTAGCAAATGGACGTACATGGTCTAGGATTCTTAGAAACGGTTAAGGAGGCTCTTGAGTTGCCACGTCCCAATTGCTCAGGCTGCTGAGGGCTGTCTCCCAACCACGTCTTTCTTTTTGGTGCTTCAGTTTGAATAACCAGAAACAGCCACCTCTGAAAGGAGAAGCTTATAAAGATTTCCTCAGAGTAAACGTAGAAATCCTTATCTTAGGCCAGTTTATTCTGGGAATGTGCAAATGCACAGCATGCATGTTTCTACTACCTGCTGCAGGTGTGAAGGTTTGTTGTGTGGTGCTTCTTCAGAAACAAGAGTCATCTTGACAGCATGGGCTTTTCCACCCTGCTCTGTGCGGAAGGTAAACGGGGGCCATTTGGGCACCTTGGCATCTCCTGGGCCTTCTACACTGTGACTCAAACAAATGTTGTTTGAGATGTTTGCCATAGTCATGGACAGGCATCGTAAGAGCACCTGCCTCAGTGCTGCTGCAGGCAGACAGGATTCCTCTTTGTGCCAGTCGTCCTGGCTGACCATTCTGACTCAGCCTGAAGTGGAACAAGTTGTCAGGCTGTGTTGGCAGCCTAACTCCATGGGATTTACTTCAGTCTAGACAAAACAATTTCTGCCCTTCTTTTCTTTACAGTCACCCTTTTTGTCTGGCTTTCCAGAATCCTTTTCAGGCTTTGCCTCTAACTCACAAGTTTTCCCTGGCATATTACTGTTCAAAGCAATTTCTGAGATCCTTCTGGGATGTCAAACCAATTTTCAGATCATTCTCTACCTCAGTTTACCCAGCTGTAGAAGAGTAAAGATAACTCAATCTTTAAAACATGTTCTAAATGGCTAATCCAAACCCGTGTCCTTAATTAATTGTCCAAGCCTTCAAATTTTAAACAGAAGTAAGGCCTGTCTGTCTATGTTGCAACTTTTTTTTAACAGTACACAGTTAAGAGAGCGAGAGAGAAGGTTCCAGGTCCTCCATCCCGTTGCATTACTCCCTGTATCAAGAGAAATCCATTGCAAATCCAAGCAACCTGCATGTGTCAGCGCACAAACAGAAGAAAGATGAGGAGGGAAAAAGGAGCTCACGTGAACTAAACCTCTGCATTCTTCTTTTACAGATGACTTTCATATGCAGAGTTTCATATGCAGATAGGAGAGGGAGCTCACGTGAACTAAACCTCTGCATTCTTTTTTTACAGATGACTTTCATATGCAGATAGGAGAGGGAATGTGGTTATGAGATTTAGTTTGGAGCCAGGAGTGGTGGAGTTAAGTGATTTGAAGTACACAGATTTTGGACTTTTTCCTCTAAGAGCAGCTTCATGTTCTCATCCGTGTTCTGAAAGTCCTTGGCGCCTGGCCCTGTGGCTTGGATGTCACCTCTGCCTTACGGAGCAAGCAGATTTATTTTAGAAAGTAAGGGTAGTTCTCAATGAAGATCTGGTCTCTGTATACCAGACTAGTGCTGGCTCCTGGAGAGGATTGCTTGCTCTGTTTCTTTAAGCAGAATTTGTCCCCCAGTACCAATATTTGTCTCATTCCTTGAACAGCATGAAGTTCTCATGGCATTAGTATCTCAGCATGAAACAGGATCTGGATAGCTGGAATCTGTCCTTACGTGGGATGGGGAGGGAGGGGTGTTCAGAGATGAGCTGCCTTTTGTTCAGACACTGCTCACATTCCTAGCAAGAGGCAGCCCTTGTCCTGGAGCACTTGAATCAGAAGAGATGTGGAGCATGAGAAGGGAAGGGTGATTATCTATCCCCACCACCACATTTTTTTTTCTAAGCTGGGGAAACAGGCACAGAGTTATTCTGTGTCTGGCTTGCAATCCTAGGGGAACCTTGTGGCCCTTGATCAGGGACTACTGGCAAGCGGACCCCAGTGCCCTTCCCTGGAGTGGAGCGAGCTGGTGCCGGATGTCTCACGAGCTCAGACCCCAAGGCCACGAGCAGTGCATCGGGGCGGTGCGGGGGTGAGCGCTGCTGGAGGAGCCCGTGGTCAGGCTGGAAGCCTGTTCCAGCCCCAGTGCTGCAGACTGGAAGCTGACAGGACGTCAGAACAGAGGCTCTTCACTGCCCGAGCTGTGTTCTGTAGTGACAGCATGCAGGCTGCTTCTCGTGGAGCCATGTCAGGTTGCCATTTACATAGCATGGACTTAAATGATGTCCAAATTGACTTTCTTTCCTTTTTTATTTTGTTTTAATTCTTTCCTTCTCCTCTCACCAGGGAAGTTAATAGGGATTGAATTGTGTCAAGGAGGTGGGAGCACAGATCACTCCAGACACGAAGAGACCTTTGAGTCGGGCTGGTCAGATGATTTGGACCAGGTAGATGATGAAGAGAAGCGATTCTGTACCATGATGGAGCAGCTTGGAGCAGCCCAAGTGTTTGATGAGTAAGCTGGGGAACCTCATACTTTCACTTCTACCCTGTCTTGATCTTTCAATATCATAACTTCAGGCTACTAGTAACAACGAAGGAGGTGGGACAGAGCTGCTTGTTGTCTGAGGCAGTTTGGGCTTTTTGTCTTGTAGACTTGAGTTCTTTTATGCTCAGTAACATTCAGTACTTTTCTCAAAGAGCTTCCCAAATTGCAAATTCATATTACAGCTGTAATATATAACAGTTGGTGACATAGAAACACATCTGCACACAGCAAACTAAGACAAGTATGTGAGGGTTAGCTAAGGTGAGGAGGACAAGTGTGCTCTCGCTTCCAAAACGAAGTGTGATTGTTCACATATGTTCAGACAATCTTAGTTCTAAGAGTCTGCTGGAAAGAGCTGTGCTCAAGCTCTTGGGAATGGGTTGGTTTTGAGGAAGGTGAGAGGCCAAGCTGGGCAAGGGATGCTCACCTGAGCCTTGAAATTTGCGTGGGCGGCCCAGCAGCACTGCAGCAGCCCTGTCTTGCAGGCATCGTAGTGCAGCAGCGTTGGCAGTTCGCTAGGAGCAGCCTGTCCCGCGTAGGGGCTGCTGCTGAGAGCTGCAAGCGCAGGGACTTGCTGCTGGCGGCGCTGCGTTGTCCCCACACAGAGTTTTCCTTCATTCGCATACACACACCTGCAGGTGTCTGCTAAGGCTGAGCAGTTCCTCCTGTTAAGGAAACTTGTGCAGGATGATATGCCTCACGTAATGCAGTGACACCGTGAGAGCCTGTAGTACTGTCCTGGATAAATAGTCACTGCTGTTAATAACTTTGCTCTGAGAAGCATCAAATCCTAAGTGGGATGATTATTTTGACCACTTACTTGCATTTTTGTGCAATGGGTTCAGTAGCTATTTCATGTGAAGCTTTTGGGCCAAACCAGCTCTTGTAAGGAATTAACACAAAGCAGAAACTAATTGGGGGTGATGTAGAGAGCTGGTCTGTCTTCCTTGCTTTTGCTGAAGAAGAATGGTTTTGTTTATAAGTGGAACTGGATATTTTCGGTTACCTAGAGAATGAGATTTTGATGAAGTGCTAGTAGCTTTCAACTGTAGGGAGGAAAAGTGAAGAATATCTTGTGATGGTGGTGGAGGATATCAGAGACTTGGTGTGGTTTTGTTTTTGCCTAAAGAATATTAGGGGAGAAAAATACGTACACAAAGAAAAATCTCTGCCCAAATAATGTCTATGAGTGTAATTATTTTGTACATTTAATGGCAGTTCATAAAAGTGTCTTATGAGTTAAGAACAAACAAAATCTACCCCAAAGCCTTTGAGAGGACTTTAGAGGGTTGTCTCAGTCCCTGTTGGCTTAGCAGACTCTATGGGAAGGGGTATGTTTCCAAGTGCTGTGTTCTAGTTGTAATAAATTAGATGCCAGAACAGTGTAATGGTTATTCCAGGCTCTGGAAGGCAGGGCTTTGGGTTTCCATACTTGAGGTGACACCTTGGGAAATTTGCTGCTTCTGCTTTTGTTGCTCACTTTCCACAAATGTTAATTTCTTCTTCTTTCTCTTTTTTCTTTTCCTTTTTTTTTTTTTAAACAAGGGCATTAAGGTTCGCCAGTACACTTCTGGTGTGAGGACTACACCTAGGTGATGTGTGCTAAAATCCTTGGTTTATAATAGTTTGCTGCCTGATCACAGCTCACAACAAATTTGCTGGATGTTCTCATCTTTAAATCTTGGTTTACACACCAAATGTATTATTGCTACTGAATACTTGAAAAATAATAATTCCACGTTTGCTTCACAGTTGACTTTTCTCTCTTAGATTACTTTCTCTATTTTAATATTTTGCTAACCAGCAGTGGCAGTAGATCTTGCTCTCATCACTCAGCCCCTGCCTTCCCTCCCTCTTTGCTTGCAGTGGTGCAATGCAGAAGGTCATAGAGAAAGGCAGTCCCTCTGTCACCGAATGCATATGGGAGTTGGAATAACCATCCATATGATGACACAGAAACTCATTTGCTTTCCTTCTCTGTTGTGTACTTGCTGCAGTCCAAGTGAGGTTCGGGAGCTCTGGGCCCGGCTGCGAAAGGAGCGTCCAGAGCTTTTGTCCAGTTTTGAGGAGTTTCTGTTGCGTGTTTCAGCATACATCAGGGAGGCACATCACGAGAAAGAGTCTATGGAGCAGGCACTGAAGCGGTAAGGAGAACATCGTGACCACTTGCTACTAGTTAATGCAGTAACCCTTGGTCCAGCTAAAATCCCGTTCCACTACGCTTTTGACATTGCCACACTCTTTTGTCCTTACCTTGCAATCAGCTGTTAGTAGGAACCTTTCTCCACTTACCTCTCCTGTTTCCTTTCTGCATTCTCCTTCTCTCCCCGATGTGTGTTCTCCTTTCCTTTTGCAGGAAGGAGACAGACCATGACCGAGAAGTCAGGTGCCTTTATGAAGAAATGGAGCAACAGATCAAAGCAGAACGGGAGAGGCTAATTGGCCAGGTACCTCATCTCTCTTGGCTGGAGGGTGCTCAAATGTTTTCTGGTCCAAAAGATGGCTAGTGGTTTATTGGACAAGCAACAGCTCTTACCACCCTGGGTTGTATGAGTAGCCACATTTATTTACTTCTGCAGGAAACCCTGAGGCATGACAGAAGTAACCTGCTTCAGAAGGAACTGCGTAGCAAAGAGCAGGAGTTAGAGAAAATCCTCTATCGCCAGAAGAAGGTAACAGGGCCCAAAGCGTTTCTAAAGAGCATGCCACCTTCCTGAGTCTTTCTGCTGCATGTTTTCTGACTGTGGAGGGCTCTTTTCTGCTGAGGGCAGGTGCTGGCTAGCCCGGTTCTCTGCCTGTCTCTGAAGGCGTTGGAGTGATTGGTTTGTCTTCAGCTCTAATGGCTGCCCGTGAATGTTTCCCCCCCACACACTCATTTTCTTATCTGTTTTGTTTTTTCTTGTACTCCTCCCAGTAGCTGGTCAATAACTTTATTTGGCAAGGAAGACTGGGTGAAGATTTAGAAGTTGTGAGTTTGGAGCCTACCATAGCATATAATAAAACTACATATGGACATGAAGGGCCAAATCTTCCTAGCTTGTGTTTTCTGGCAAATCCAGAATAACCCAGGGTAAAAAAAAATACTGCATCTAGATTAAATAAAACAGCCTAACAGTTCTCTGACAGTTGGAGCTGTATGTGCTGTACACTTGCATTTCAGCATCCCATGGTGTCCTGATTACAGTCACCAAAGAGATCAAAGCATGAACTTCCCTTTGACCTGCCGTCCCTGGTATGTGTATTTGTATGGGTGTATTAGTGTCTGTCTCTTCCTCTGAAAAAGCCAGGCATGACTCCTGGAGAAATAAGCCATGGGAGGTACCTGAAAGATGCAGGCAACTTGGGAATTCCCAGGTAGGCACCCAGCTGTGATGAGAATGAAACATCAGTTCTCTCAAGACACCAGCACAGTGTGCAGGAGCCAGAAAAGCCAGCAGAGCTTTGGGTGCTATCAGGAAAGATACTGAGAATAAAATTGAGGATGTTTTCCTACTACCCACAGCCTCAGTGTGCTCATTTTTCAAGTGCTTGTGCAGCTCTGGTTTCCTTTAACTCCACTGTGTCCTGCTTAAGATGAGAAGGTACAGAGAACTAAAACGATTAAGGAGATGGAGCATCTGTCTTATGAGCAGAGAATAGAAAAGCTTAGGCTCTTCATTTCGGAGAGGAGGAGACTGAGGGAGGGTGTAGCCAAGTTTTACGGTATTGGGAAGGTGGTGGATAAAGGGTATGTGGAATTGTTATCCACCAAGTCCTGCACCAGCAGAGCAAGAGGAGACTTGAGAAGGCCAACACGAAGTTAAAAGAAAGTACTTATTTTACAAGGGACTAGTGAACTTCTAGAATTTGTTCCTATAGAAGATTGTGGAGTCATATGGTATCAGTAGTTTAAAAAGTCAGACTAATGGGCAATAGGCTCATAAACAGGTACAAAAAGGAGGAATAGAAAAGGATAACATCCCTAATCCAAAGACTGCAAATTCTGGGATGTTTGAGGGGAGTGGACTCTAGTAAGTAATGGCATACTGAGGCATACTGAGCTAGATGAATCCTTCTTTGGACCAAAATGGGCATTTCTAGTGCTTTTAACTCTGATGTTTGTACCATATTATGTGGATAATCAGGTCCCTCTTGTGGTGAAAGTCTAGTATTGTGAGCACAATGTTGCATGGTATCATTTGAGATTGCATGGAACATAAAATGGGATGAGTTTTGCATAATAGAGACTTCTTGGAGAGGGGCAGGAGTTTTCCTGAATGTATGTCCCCAGGCTTACTGAAAACCTAAGTGCTGTGGGATGGTGTTGCTGGTTATCTGAGTCTGGACTTTAGTGTCCACGGGGTGGTTGAAAGCACTCAAGTGTCAGTACCGGCCTCCCAGCAATGAGTGTGCCTGACTGCTTTGTCTCTGTCCTGACTCTTTTCCAAGCTACACCAGCCAGGTCTTAGATTGTGATGAATCAAGTCACTGGCTAAATGCAGGAATTTGAACTCCCAAGTCAGGTTTGTTAGTTGTGCTGATGTCCTGTTGCACAGTCTAGAGTGAAACTGTCCCCAGTGCTATAAAAACAACACACTGGGGCAAAGTGAAGGTCCCTCCAGCCCAGGGTCCTATCTCCAACAGGAGCTTAAATTAGAGTGAAGGCCACCTGCTTGCTTGACTTTCCATTTGTCAATGTTTACAGTAGGACCTATGTAGTGTGACATTCCCATTACACTTCATTCAGTACATCCACCTTTCACCTACCACAGGTTTAGGAATTCCCTAAATCGGAAGCTGAATCTCAACATCTGTGTTAAAACCTTCTTATAAATACACTTCTGCTCCCTCCTGCCTAATTTTTTTCTAGTCCTTCTTTCACCCAGATTTGAACTCTGATCTCCATAAAGCCTGACAGCAACAAGTTCCTCATGCTGCCTGAAGTGCTTCCTTAGCTATGCTTGGCGAATTGCACTGCTTGCTCCCCAGTGCTGGCACCGATGAAAAAAATAGTTGCTTCCTGTTCACCTTCTTGACACCACTGGTAATCTTGTAGATCTAAGTTGTCTTTACCTCCCATCTGCCTCATTGTTTACATCTTTCAGCCTGTGTGCTTTTATTATTATTATTTTTTCCTCAATCACAGCTGTAGCACATATTCCTCCTTCTCTGTATTTAACCTGTCATCTTCTTCCTCCTCTCCCCTTGCAGCTGGAACATCAGCTACAATCTCTGAACTCGGAGCAGCTGCAGACCCGGGTGCAGAATGAAAGACTCCGGCATCTGAATGAAAACCTTCTGGAGGAGCTGGAGAAAAGCAAGTGGGAGCTGGAGGTGGCGAAGGGGCAATTACAGAAGCTCCGGAAAGAGGCCCAGATCGAACAGGAGCAGAAGGATAGGTGAGGACTAGTAGGAGGGTGGGTTGTCTGGGCAGGGACTCAGGCAAAGAGGAAGGATGTGCAATAGTTAAAGAACAAGGTCTCTAATTAGAAGCTTTCGTCCTGTCAGGGGTTTGCCTGCCTCTTCTTGAGGAAGAGAAGTAGCTCCTATGATCTTGTAAGTCTAAACTGGTAGTTGCACTGCTGTCTCTCCACTTCCTATAGTGGGAGATGAATTTGTTCACCGATATTTGACTACAAAACTGCTATTAAAAGTACAATTGTTCCTCAGTCTAAAGGAGGCTTCTCCTCACTATATTTTCCATTTCGTCATCACCTCTGCCATGTTCCTACAGATCTTATGGTTATCACTTGTGTTTCTGTTTTGGAGCTTTATCTTATCCAACTGCTTTTCAATGCAATGTTTCAGTTCTTCCCAAGTCTAGCAGCTGAGGAAACTGGAGGGTAAAAAGGGGAAAATGGGTTCCCTACCTTCACAAAGAAGGAGAGCTGACTTTCCTGGTTGTGCCTCTTCCATTGAAAAATCCTAGTAAAGGTTGCTTCTTTACAAATACCATGAATGTCCCCAAGAAAGGGAGCTTTGTATGTCTTGCCCCATTGACTTCCACTTTTAAAATTTCCTTTACCCAGGGATGTGTTTAGAGTCTCCAAGAACATGCAGAAGGAGAAACAGAGCCTCCTGCGACAGCTGGATCTCCTCAGGTAAGAAAAGGGATAGTGGGAGATATGGGGCCCTTGGTGTGTAACAGAGAGATTCAAATCCCTCTTGCTTTTGCGAGTGTGGCTGCCAAAGTCAATGGCTTGTCTGGGAGTGGGATTGGGAATTGTCCTTCATTCCTGATGGTCTCTGTCTTGCTAAGCTGATTTGCTGGCTCAGCTGCAATGCTGAGGTTTCAGCGCTTTGCTCATTCTCCCCATAGAAAGCTCCAGGAGTGTATTCAAGCAGCGTTCACACACTGCCTGTTTTGCTAGGGCAAACAGACAATATTGTGCGTTCTGATCAGCTCCAGCAGAGCACAGGCTGTGTTATTGCATCCACTAATCCCTCCACTGGATAGATTTAGTTTTTCTTGCTGGCTAAGGGGACTGTGTGAAGCCTATTAACTGTGTTGGGACACATGGAAGTCCCAAGCTGTCTGGAGTAAAGAGCATCTTCATCTGTGTCCCAATCTCCCTCTCCTCCCTAGCTTTTGAATGCTGGTCTTTACTTCATTTTCAGTGAATGCTTCTTTGTCTCTCTCTTTTGTCTTTCTTTGGAGCAGAGAGATGAACAAGAAACTCCGAGATGAGCGAGACACTTTTGAAGCCAAGAAGCTGGTTAGTCTAAGAAAGAAAATCCTAATTCCTAAGCACCCTCCTTTCATCTGCTGCTATTGCTGTCACCATGCGGGGGCCTGTCACTTCCACGGGGGACAATGACCTGAGCTCACGAGGCCTGGTGTGGTACATGAGTAGAGACTTCACAGCCCCCTGCCAGAGCTGGAGAGAAGCTCTGCTGTTTGCTTTCTCCACGGCCCGAGTTCAAACCAAGGCACTTGGCCTGGGACCGCAACGTGGCCCTCTGCGGGGCTTCCTGCTGCGCACGTGGGGCTTGTGCCTTGTGCAAGCCCTGAGCACGTGTGGGGAGGGTGGTGAAGGTGGCAGCTGCGTGGTGAGCAAGAAGATGGATTCCCAGATCCGCTGCTGGCTGCGCCGGACGTGGCGAGGCAATGAGAAGGTTTTAGAGTTCGTCTCTGACTGCTTGAGTTCGTGGCCAGATGTTTGCAGATGTTCTCTTTGGGCCAGCTGCCCCGTTCCTGCAAACTCTGCTCTGGTAGAGATGCAACTTTGAGCCTCGTATCAAAGGATTAGGATTAGGAGGAAGTGGGGAAGCTGCTGGGAATATGAGCAGTTGTTGGCCCTAGGGAATGTCTGGGGCAGTCAACTCCATGGCTAGCCTTTCCCAGTCTCCAAGATAAGTATGGGCATGTGATCTATTTTTAATTTTTTTTCCACGAAAAAAAAGTCTTTGTGTGCCCGTGTGTCACTGTGAAGGCTGCTCTGTGCCCTTGTTGGTAGCCATCCCTGCTCCCATGTTGCTTTCCCTGCTCAGGCACCATGCTCCACTTGAAGGTCTGGAAGCAGCTTTCTGGCAGTGATGAGTGGCAGGCCACAGGAGACATGTCCTTCGTGGCCGGTGTGTGAAGGAAGAAGAAGAAAGCGGGTCTGGGGCCAGGACCAGGGTGGGTGGGAGTCACCCATTAGCCTTTTGAGGGGCACTTGCTGTGGGGAGGCCCTGCACAGCTGCCTTCTACTCAGGAGAAAAATGTCATAACTGTCATAAGGAGGGGAGGTGTGTGTGCCTGCGTGTGTGCTTCTGAAATCTGAAGGGAGATGTTTTTAAAGATGTGTATTTTGTGTGCATGCACGTGTGTGTGTGTGTGTATGAGAGAGAGAGCTTAGTGCTTCACCTTGTGGCAGAGTTCAGTGCAAATACCCAAATAAAATGGTGCTTTCTCTTCTTTCTTTGTGTAGAGCTACAGCAACTTCTGGGTTCTTGTGGCTGGACTCACAGCTCTGTGGGCATTGCAGTTCGGGCAGGTACCTGACTGGGTGCAAAGCTGGGACACCTCTGCTGTCCTCTCCTGTCTTCTCCCCTGCTAGGACAGCTACAGATAGACTTGAGAGAGATAGTCATGGCAGAGGAACTGCTTTTGCCCTTCTCCTCCCTGGGCAGGCAGGAGGCAGGAGCAGCAGACTGAATTCCAGCTACCAGCCAGCGTGGCCAGGCTGGGTCGTGCTGGGCTGATCAAACCTGTGCTGGAATATATACATATATATATATATATTCCCTTGACAACCTGAGCCACTCTCATTTTAGTCTGCAGGAAAGCAGGGCTCCAAGGGATTGCAGAGGTGCTGCTGTCATCTAGCACCAGCAGAAAATCTGCCTTCCAGCCTGTCCCATGGGAGGAGAGACAGGAGATGATAATGTCTTGCACAGCAAAAAACGTAGTCCAGCCTTCTGCTGTGGGTTCCTACTGTGTGGCACGCTGCCCAGCAGAGAGTATAGATTTCTTTTTAGCCTGGAAAACCATGTATGTCCTTACTACCCTCTGCCAGTGCTGGGAAGGATTGTGTTATTTCTGTGAAATGAACGTGTGATGAACAAGGGCCCTTTCATAGTAAAGACATTAAACTGGTTAGAGGGAGCGTTGGTCTGTGTGTGAGTGATGGCAACCCAGCCACTGTTCCTTTGCACTTCCCAGTGCCTGGTTTAATCCGTTACTCTTTGTAAGAGTTTCTGGCCTTGCCAGGATGTGCAGGCCTGGCCCCCCAGAGCTGTACAACACATTTTCTTCTGGTGGCCACATCGCAGGCAGCATCAAGCCTGCAGGTGCCCTTTAGATCCCCGAGCTGCAGGATCCTTTGGTGCCCGTGACCCATCTGGCTGTGTTACATTTGCATGCTGTGTGCTGAGGTCTGATCCTGAGTGAACCAGCTTCGTGTCCATTCCCTGTGTGGGGTGTCTGGGGACTTTGACTACACTGGACATGTATTTGCATTTTGTTGACAAACCAGGAGATGCTTTTATTTTATTTCCCATCGGAAACGCCTGTATATACACTGTCACTGTGGAACCCTTGGCCTTGTGTGTTGTACAGCTGCAATGTTGCATCTGTCCCTTTGCCACCCCTATGAGAAGCCAAATGTTACATAAACCTGGCAAGCCAATAAAGCATGGCAGAACCAATGGGCAAATGCACCTGGTTGTTTCTTCTTTCTTCTCCAGGTATGTACTCTGCAGGCTGTGTTTCCTCTCCGAGTAGGGCAATGCAGTAGCAGATGGCCTGAAGGTTGTGACTCAGCTGAGCCTCCAGTGAGCTGTAATACAACTTCCTTGTTCCCATGTGTCTAGAGAGTGCCCTTGACTGAACCTGCTGTTCCCAGCTCAAACCCCAAAAGCTTTCTCCTCTATTCCCACAGTAGAACTGTTTGTTGGCTGAGCCACAGCCTAATAGCAGTGCTGGCAGGTGGGTCACTGCAGACCTGAGGGTCCTTTGGCTTGGGAGATGTATGCTGCGCAGTTGTGAGCCTCCCAGAGCCAGGCAGCACCAAGTGCACCCAGCAAGGCCTGTGTGTGTTGGCTGTAGGACACTTGAGGTGTGTGGGCTCGATTCGCTGCGAGTTTCCTTGTTTGTTTTAAACCTCTTCCTTTTCCCTTGCTCTGGAAATTAAATTGCTGAGAGATGGCTCTCCATGCTGGATTGCTACTCCTAAACATCAGTTTTACATACAATGGTGTGTGGTTTTTTTAACTTTTTTTCTTTTACTTTTTTCTTCACTGTTTGGGTGAGGTGCTCTATGGAGTCCAGAGTATCTCCTGTTGTATTCCACTGTAGTAAAGGTTTTCTGGGAGTTCTGTCCCATGGAGCAGCTTTTTATTTGTTTGCCTGTTAACCTCCAGACTTATTTTATTGAAGGAGTATCTTCGTAGTCCTCCCTTGGGCTGTGGGCAGCACCAAGGATGACCTGTCAGGAGCTGTCTGCAGGTGTTCAGTGAGCTCAAAACTGATCTGGCCAGGCTGCAGACTGCTCTTCTTCCTCCATCTTTACCCCCAGAAATAACTTGTGAGGACGTGTTGGAAATCTGTGCATTTACAGAGCTAGGGTGGTACCACGTTGCATCTTATTTCATGAGGACAGAAAAGTTAGGCTGGCTGTTCGAGGCAGAGAGGTTAGGCTTTAGCGCAGTGTTTGGGATAGCTGAAGTGCATCCCCCCTCTGCTCCAGGCTTTCCTGTATGGTTCTCGGGCAAACTGCTGATCTTGGGCTCTGCTGGGGATGACCAAGCTGCTTTATCTGGGGCAGGAGCATTGCGAGCAGAACTGTTCTGATTCCTTCTTCTCTGGGGAGCTGGTAAATGCTGGCTGCCATAGTGAGTGTGGTAGGCTGGGAGGTCAAGAGGAAGAAAGCATGGAGAGCCACACACGTGAGGCAGGCCGTGCGCGCTGCCCCGGCAGAGCCACATGTGAGGCAGGCCGTGCACGCTGCCCCAGCAGAGCCACACGTGAGGCAGGCCGTGCGCGCTGCCCCGGCAGAGCCACATGTGAGGCAGGCCGTGCACGCTGCCCCAGCAGAGCCACACGTGAGGCAGGCCGTGCGCGCTGCCCCGGCAGAGCCGTGTACATGTGTGAGGCAGGCCGTGCGCGCTGCCCCGCCACAGCCATCTCCTTTCTATATGTGTGTGCAGGCTGATCCTGTGGTGCCTGCACAGCTAAGGGTGAGTCCCTGAGGTGGGGGGTAGCTGTGTCTTCTGGAGAAGGGGCAACTGATGTCTCCCACAAGCTGTCAGCATAAGAAAAGGGCAGATGGGGAAGGAGGTTCAGCTGCACCTGGAGGACAAGCTATAGAAAAGATATCTCTGGTTGTCTTGAGAAGGTCTACGGTTTTGAGTACCATCATTTTTGTTGTATTTTGTGGCAAAGAGGAAAGCAGCATCAGTGGTACCTTCTTGCATGAGAAAGAGCAAGCCCTCTGCTCGCCTCCGTTCAAAGTCTCAGGTTGGGTGGCAGCACTGCATGTCGTGGGGCTGGAAGGACTCTAGTCCTCCTCTCAAAGTGCTCACAGAAGCGACGAGTAATCTGGGACTGGCCAGGTTCTTGCCTCCTAACTGTGTTCTTCATCCCTTTTCTTTTCAACTTCCAGGCGCCTCAGAGCAAAAAAACCCTGTTGAAGAAAGGGTCAGTGCTAGGCAGTTATCTGCT
Organism: Tinamus guttatus; assembly: GCF_000705375.1. The sequence continues at coordinate 202,110 of NW_010586853.1, read as the reverse complement.
GGACGACAAGCCGGTTAAACGGTTAGATGGGCATTCGTGTCATGTTTGTGGTGTCAGTCTGTGCCCACCGGAGTCCCCTGTCAGTCAAACTGTGTCCTGTGTCTGGCTGCCCCTCAGCACTGGCTCATTGTTGGAGGGTGGTGGGATGTGACTTGACTGTGGCTCCAGCCGCCTCTCGGCACAAAAGGATGGGGTCTCGGTGGGGAGCTAAGGAGGCTTTTGAACAACTTCCACATTGTGATGGCCCCACTCAGGCAGCAATGGGGAAGCAAATCTGAATGCCATCAGAGGCTGAGGGTGAGTGTTTTGGGGAAAGGATGGGAATCAGGAAGGCTGCCTTTATGACTGAGCCAGGCAGCTCAATTAAATTGACTGCATCATTCCCATGTGTGCCAGCTCCTCCTTTGGCAGAAATCCTGTCCACTGGTGCCTTATGCCGCAGACGTGTCCCCAGGGCATTGCAAAGGGCAGGAGTTGCACAAGGCTTGTGTTCTGTCCAGCAGCTGAGAGCCCCGAGGAGAGGGTGCAGCTTCAGGAGTGTTCATCCTGCCCATCTTCCACCTCACCTGCACGGACACCTGCCCTGGCACATCAGACCTCCCCTTCAGCCAGCAGACAGATGTACCTGTGTGGCCCAAACCACAGGTTTTTTTTTGCAGATAGTACAGTAGCTTCAGTAGCCATGTACACTCTCTTGTCTGATCTGTGCTGGCTATAAGCATCAGCTGTCGCAGAGGAATGTGCTCTGAACATGTGCATTGGCCTAAACCCTGCTTCGTTTCACAGGTAGGAGAGGCCAGGCCAGCCCCAACCTGGCTTGGAACTGAATTTCCCCTGGACTAGCTGGCCTCAGGCAGCTTTTAAGACTGCACACTTCCCTGTTCTCTACCAGGTCTCTGTGGAAAGTTCCTACTCCTCCATGACTTCTTCTAGTGCCATCTGGAGATGTAAATCTAGGCTGAGTGTTTTTCCAGATGCAACTTAGCCTTAATGCTTGTTATTCTTGTAGAAGCCTTTAGGAATTGAGCTTCAGGCATCTGAGCTTGTGGACTGCTAGAAAAACAAGTTCAAATTAACTTCAGAGCTGGCTTGATTCCTTAGCCAGGGGACTTCTTGGTTAGTCACCTTTAGGAGTGAAAGAGGAGAGTTGTTGCCTTCAGTCCTGTACTTGTGCCTAGTGAAAAAGTTGCAGAGAGGTGGGACATACGGCCTCTGCACAAACTGACTACAGGAAGGCTTCGGTCTCTCTGGTATCTCAGTTTGGTGGCCAGTAAAAGTAATGGAGATTTGTGGTGGATGAAGTCTTCTTGTCATGTTCTAAGCCTTCCCACTTCTTTCTTTAATGATGGAAAGCTGCAACAGATCTAAGATACTTCCTTGCCCCTTGACAGCCATTCCAGAAGTTTAAAACAGTTAATCTAGCCAGTTCTGTTGAAAACTATTCCTCTGCTTACTTTGCCACGGTAGATGGTGTGTGTCAGCTTGCTCCTGTGCATTCAAAGGCAGTCTATCCCCCATGCCCCAAAGCACAGCCCGAGGAGCGGGTCGGGTGGTTTTGCCTTTGAGAGCACAGTGTGGCTGATTGAGAGCTTGGAAGAACAAATGTCTCTCTGTTCCCAGCACCCTGACTTTGGGTCAGGTGAGGATGGAGGCCAGAGCAGAGCCAACAGTGTGCAAATTGCCGTGGGACCTCAGCAATACGGCTGCTCCAGGATAGGGCTCGGGGTGGCTGCTGCAGATGTCCCCACGTACCCCCCTGTTAGAAGCTGTGTTGCTGCAGGAGCACACAAATTGGCACTCCCTGCTCACCTATCCCTCTCGGGGGCTGCAGGGGTCCACAGAAGTGGGGCGAGGGATGGCCAGCAGCTTTCTGTGCTCGCACTGAGCAGTGCTGGGGACTGAGGGGCTGATCCCGGAGCAAGGCCACGTGCCTGCAGGAAGGGCAGCACTGTGTCCGCGCAGCCTCACCAGTGTGCCCAGGCAGCCCTCACCCTGAATCCCACCTCAAAACTCCTTTTGCTAATCTGGAAGTCAGGAGAGGTGTGTTGGTGGTGTTTCATTGATGGTTTTCTTCTGTCTCCTTCCAGTTGCCCCTGTGTACTTGTGTACTTTATGTGCTTTGTCCTGTTTTTCTATATTGGGGGAAACGGGAGGCAAAGAAGCCTTGAAAAATCCAGAAGGTGGGAAGTTTTATTAAGATTAATGAAATATATGTTATCGCATGTAAGCGTAGCATAGTTCGAGCCATCTGTCTTCCCACAGCTGGTGCAGCTGGTGTCTTAGTCATAGTTAGTATAGGGAGCAGTGTACGTGTGAGCTAGACATCCTGCAAGCATGTCATTGGTACTAAGTGGATCACACTGGTTGTTTTGGGCACTTGCAACCTCTTCCTCTCACCTTCTATCCCCAAATCCCATTTGTGGTGCCTGTGGACTTTGACACAGACAACTGACTTCTGCGGACCTTCCCTTCACCTTCCCTGTGGATGTGGCAATGGAAGAACCCAATAGGAAGAACTGTAAATATTTCCCATGCAATGGGACAGAGTTTAAGGTGGGAAAAGACATGACCTTTGGAGGGAAGAGCAGAGGTGAGGAGAGATGGTCGGCAACAACAGACGCCGAGAGGCTGAAGATTGCTTTGAAGAGTGATACTGACTGCAGAAAAACAGCAGATGGATCAGATGATGCTCCATTGCCTCCCAGAGGACAGCCCATTGGCACAGAAACCAGGGTGAGTCTCGGTTATTAGTGGTTCTTCCTCAAACACTTGCTCCCAGGGACTTGAGGATTCCTCCCTCTCTTCCCAGCTAGCTCCATAGGTTTATAGGGAAGGCATCTGTTGCCTAAATCAAAGCACAGCCTGTAGCTAGGCTTCTTAAAACTGTATCTTTTTATTCCATTACAGCTCCAAGCACAGGAAACAGCCAGTTGTTCCCCAGATCGCATATTTAAAGTTGTTTTTGTGGGCAACTCCGGCGTTGGGAAAAGTTCCTTCATCCACCGCTTTTGCTATGACAGGTTCTTGGCAGATCTCAATGCAACCATTGGTAAGTAAAGGAGGTCCTGACCTGTCTGGTTAAAAGGAGTGGGAATGTCTAGCGGGATATAGGCTTTCCCTCCGCTGTTTAATCCAGGCAGTTTCTGACCCTAAAGGTGAAGGTAATCTCATCTCAGTTTCCAGTCAATCTTCTAATTTCCTGAAACTAAATGGTACTGGTACTCTCTTGCAATGACAAGCTATTCTCTCTGCATCCTGTCTTACAATCACTGTTACCTCCTTGACAGGTATTGATTACCAGGTGAAGAATCTGATGGTGGATGACACCCAGGTGGCCTTACAGCTTTGGGATACAGCTGGACAAGAGAGGTAAACAATTTCTGTGCAGATTCCCCATTGGCAGGCTCAGGATAGGAAACAGAAGATGAGGGGGGCAGGAAGGACATTCCTGATCCTGTCTGTGAGAAGACTGTCAGATGCAGAAGGACTGAAGCGTCCAGCATCTCTTCTACTGTTAGGCCAGAGGCAAAAGTCTGCACCAGAGAGTTAAAGAAGTTGTGGATTTGGTGAAGACAACTTCGAGGACTGACAAGAGAGTGGCTTTATATTCCTGACACTTACGCTTGTGGCTTTAAGTAGTGTTCCCATAAATGACTGTATAGTGGGCTTCAAAGTTCTTCTAGTCCTTGAAGTTCTTTTATTGTCCTTACCCTCTATTGGAAGATCTACGAGACCAAAACCTCTGTGTAACAGTTTCTCCAGCTGAGATGGAACTAAATACTCTGGATAGGTGTCCTGTTCTCTGATCCTCATGTGCTGACCTCTAGTTTCAAAATTACATGCCACAACTAGAGGTTGTCTCCAGTGCTGCTTGGTGGGGAGCAGGGTAGTGGAAGGATGCCCTTCATCCTCCGCCGCTACCAGAGAGGAAGGCCTGCTGCTACCTTAATGTAACTTGCATTTTATTTAGGATGTACTTTGGAGCTAAAGATGGAAAGGCAGTTCAAGGGATCTGTGCCTCAGAGCCTGGCAAAATAAGTATTGTGTATTTTGTGCTAAATATGGTATAGGACCAGGCCTTGAGCAGGCAGTGGAGGTCATGGGAAGATTATAACCTCGAGCTGTGCTGTCTGGGATTAATGTTGTCTATCTCAGCTAGCTAGGCCATGCAGATCCGGTGGGACTATACTTTTTTCTTCTAAATTCAAGCTTCATGTAAAACAAATCATGATTTTCCTTCTAAGGGACTGCTGCAGTTATTCCACTGCTGAAGGAGAGCAGCAAGAGGGAGTTGTTATTACATGAGATGTGACATTTTACTGAGGCCAGATTGTATCAGATGTTAAATTCAAGATATTTTCTCTGCGGAAGGCCGTTTAGGGTAGAGCAGACAGCTCCTGCACCTTTAGCAGTAAACATATACTTGCAAGGAGGAACTTGGCTGAATAGCTTTCCTGAATAGAAAACATGAGAAGAAAAAAAAACTTTTTCTCTTGAGAAATATGAATTGCTTCTGATTGAAGGTGTCCAACCAAATATCCTGTGGAAGAGAGAGGGATTCCTTACACCACGTGGGGAAGAAGTCCTTGGTGACTTCCTTGCGCCTGGTTCATGCTACATTTGAGGTTTCTATTGGAGTGCATGGTGTGTCCTGTAGTTCCAGAGGCCCCTTGATTGCCAAAGATGCAGTCCGTGTTTCTCAGTTGCATTAACTGCCAGAATGCCATGCCCTTACTTGTGCCAGGACTATCCACTAAAGAGCTCAAGAAGGCCACTCCTTGGCTCTTAGTAGCACATCAGAGCTTATTATCCTGTGCAGGGCTGAAATACACAGCTCTCTAGTTGAGATTCCAGTGCCTATGCTGCATTTAATTCCAGCTGTTTGCAAGCAATGTAATATTGTGTCATGATACTACCGAGACATATTTAAGATTTTTTTTTTTTTTAGCTTATTCCCCCAATACAAGTCTGTGGAGGACAAAGTAGATATCTGATGGGAATTTCTTCTGGGAGTCTTATTTAATGGGTGGATTTATGCATGAGGGCATTGCTTTATAGATTTGAAATCAGATTTGGATTCAGACTGTATCTGTGCTGAGGTCCTAATAGCTCTTTTGGCAGCACTGGAGCAGACATTATTCGAGCCTCATTTATTTACACTGTGGTACAGCTTAGTCTGCAGATTCTTCCAGACTTCAGGGAAAGGTCGTGTTTTCCCCCACCCATCCCCCCTTTTACAGACAATTACTCTGTACTATCCCACCTAAATAGACCCATCTCTGCTTCCTTCCTCCTGAACTGGAAAGGTTTTTCTTCCTGTTTTCTCAGCATCATGCTTAGTCCTGGCTGCTTAGACCCTCTCAGAGATCGGGCCTTGAAATCCCATGGATTTGTCCTATCCAGTACCAGCCTGGGCACACACCAGCTCCAGTGGGTGGGTGTCTCCATGCGACTGTCTGGCCTTGCAGAGAGCCTGCACTAAAAGATACGTAATCCTGTTCTGTTTCCTGCTGTTACTAGACATGGTTTTGAGAGCATCTTTGGTTTCTTTTGGACTCAGGTTTCGGAGCATTACCAAGCAATATTTCCGGAAGGCGGATGGGATCCTGGTGATGTACGACATCACAGCTGAGTGCTCCTTCACGGCAGTGCGGAACTGGATGAGCAGTGTCCAGGTGCGAGCAAGGCAGTGGCTCTCTGAGGCTGCCACCGCTGCCACCTCCGTCTCAGCTCCCCTCAGGGAGCGATGTTCTTGGAGGCTCCGGGAGGTCCTAGATGCTGTGGGCATTGCCTCAGCTTTAGACCAGGTGCTTGTAGTCCGAAGGGAGCTGGTGCCCCCGCCTTAAATGAGTTGGGATGTTTCTACGACAGAAGCCTGTGGAAGCTGCCCGAACAGCAGCGTGTGTTTGTACACAGCCTGGGTGCATTGGCAAGGTCCCGTAAGAGCTGGTGCATCAGCCCTGCACTGCGCTGGGGAGAGGAGCTCTCCTGGGTCCAGCCCGTCCACAGGGAAGAGACAGTTCTGGTGTGTTTGGACTCAAACCTGCAGCGTGCGTGTATGACTGTTTTGCAAGATTGCCAAGATCCTGATTGCTGTGAAATTTCTAGATGAGATTGTGTAATACCAGTAACAGCTTCTCTTTTAACTACTACTAAACTGTTCTCTTCCCTCATTTAATGTAGTGTGTGTCAACTCAAAGTTGAAGTGAAATTGTCAAGTTTAAAAAAAATATTGAACTCAATAAGAAATCCTGTACAAACTTAAATTTCCAATAGCCTAGTAGGGCAGACTTATGTCTTAAGGTTTCTTATTTCCCAGAGAGGAATTTGAATTGAGACCTGTCTCCCCTCTCTATGCACCCCCACTGTACGCTCCAAGCACTTGGAATATATTCCCATAGTTTAAACTTCCCTTCACAAATTCCTGGAGTCACCTGTGGAATGATCCTGTAAGCAAGCAGTACGGAATATTTTGGCAACTCCTTCAGGATCCTTGACTTTGTTGCCACTGAAGTCAGTGGCAAAGCTCCTGTTTACATAAGCTGGAATAGGATTGACTTCAGGATATTTCTGTGCCTTGGATGAGTCTCACAAGTGTTTTGCTCTGTTCCTTCTGCAGGAAGGTATTGAGGATGGAGCTGTGATCTTTCTGCTTGGAAATAAAACGGATGCGGTGCCAAAAGGGGCCCGGCGAGTGCCCAAGGTGGAGGGGGAGAGGCTGGCAAAGGTGTGACTGTGCTCTGCAGCCTCCACGGCTGTGAGCAGGGCAGCCCTTCTGAACTCGGAGCCATTTCCCAATATGGTGCCTTCCCTCTACCCCTAGCTGTTCTCCAATGCAAACAAGTGCCAAGGTCCCTTGGGTACCAGGGAGCATGAGGTGGCTGGCATGTGGCAGACACTGGCCCTTGAGCAGTGTGTTCTTCCTTGGGCTGGGTGCCTCCTGACAGTGATGCTTAGGCATTCTGCGGGGAGCTGATTTTTCCCACCTCCTGCATGCTCTGCACAGCCCTCCCTCGCTCCTTATATTTGCATGCTTGATGGTACCTCACCCTTGCCTGCTGGGCAGGAGGAAGAGGGCTCGGAGCTCTCCCCATGAACTGGACTCTGTAACATGAAGGTGAAGCAGTCTGTGTATCCTGGGGGAAATAGCTCTTCCCAAATAATTCTCCCCTTCATGGATGCCCATGCTGCGGAACAGCCACCTCCCGTTCCCAGGGAGGGACAGGGTGAGCAGGACACAGCCCCGTACTCCCACCCTCGGCAGGGGCCACAGCGGTAGCAACTGCTTGGAGCAAAAGGAGGTGACCCCTGTAGGGGTGCTGGGCAGGGAAGGGGCTAACTCTGAGGGTGCTGGTGGGTGGCACATGAGCCCACAGCAGACGGGAGTCTTGCTCTGCTCTCTGCAGGAATACAAAGCTGTCTTCTACGAGTGCAGTGCTATGGCTGGCTGTAACATCGTGGAGCCCATGCTGCACATGGCCAGGTCAGTGAAATGGGCTTAGTTTGAATATTTGATCAGAAAAAGCCTTGGATAATAACCCAGGCTTTAGGATGGCGTTTTCGGTTTGAATCTATATGAACCTGTAATGTTTTTTCTTCTTTAGTGTATTAAGCATTATACAGAATGTGATATTTTGGAGGCAGTATTTTTAAGGGGATAGATAAGGCACTTTATAAGGCTGAAGGAAGTTTGCTGTAAGATTCTTAAGTTTTAGAAAAGCAAGTATTTTTGAAAAGAAAAACTCTTTGAAATTTAACAACAAAAATATCCCCTTGCTTTCTCTTACTGCTTCCCTTCCTGCTGCATCTTCTTTGTTAACTTCACAGCAGGCCTTAGCTGTTTATTAACTGGGATGATTTACTCAGCAGCTAGGTGAATCATATCTCCCACAGCGCATGCCTTTGACGCGCTTTATTGCAGGTGAAGCGAGCGGCCTGGCATCCTGCCAACAGTCTGGGAGCATGGAAATAAGGCACAGAGCGCTCCAGCCCCAGTCTGGTGCTCTGACGGTCATGTCATCCCTTCTTGCACATGTCCAATCTTTCTCCCTGGTCATTTCTTCATGGAAATCCATGATTATTTTCTGTGTAGATTATTTATCCAACCTTCAAACAAGCCCAGCATTTTGGCCAGTCACTTTTCAACATCTTATAGCATCTTGGCTGATGCTTTCTCAGGAGAGCTCAGTATCCAGGCTGTGGTTTTGATCTGTGTGGCTTGTTCCAGGTTGCTGACAGCTCAGGAAGACAGGCAGAGGGAGACTGCCCTGCACCTGGAAGACGTCAGCAGGTGGAGAGGGTGCTGCACCTAAGGCACGTCAGTAAGTTCACAAGAGACACGTGCTGGCACTGGTGCACAAAGCTGGGCTCCTTTTGAGCAGGCTCATTCTGGTGGTCTCAGCCCTGCAGAGCCTCGGGAAGGTGCATGTTTTCCCCAGCTGGGAGTATCAAGGGACTAAATCAGGACACAATGTACCTATTGTCTGTACTGTTCCATTCCCTGTTTTTCTCCAGAGCTTTGATCTCTGGAGGCCTCTGCTTCTTGGGAGGAACTCTGCTGGTATTGGTTAATGGCATCAACTGGACCTACCTTCTCTGGCAGTCACTTACCTGTAAAATGATGAAGTCTTTTTCCTTTTGTGTCTGGCAAAGATGTGTCCTGTGAACGAGGAGTGGAGGGCATCATGGACGTTGTTTTAATTATATGATGTTATTGTTCGATTGTGTAAGAAATAAAGAGATTATTTTAAATTTGGGGTGATTCCAGGTAGTGATCAGTCTCTCCAAGAGCAGCATCTCCTCTCCATTTCATAAGTGCAGAGCCTAGTTGAAAGCCTGCTCGGATCAGTGGGATGGATCCAGCCTGCTCTATTTATCGAGCAATTTGTGTTGACTTTCCAACACTGTAGTTAACCGGTTCCACTTGTGGATACAGTCTGAGCCAGTAAGCCATTCACCCCAATGGCTTTATTCATTTTGTTACCCTGTCAGACCCTGGCACTGACCCTCTCGTACTGCATACAGGACTCAGAGCCGTTGTCCTGGGACTCACAGGTGACTTTATAGAACAGGTGCTGTTATTTTATAACCGCCTGTTGCGGGAGCTATGCAGTACCTACCGGGGTGCTATACATAGCCTGTTTTCAGTCTGAATGCTGCCTGTTCCTTGCCACACTTGTGTTCTTTCCTAAAAAATCTCCAGCAGTTGGGAGTTGACTTTGCTGCAGTGCTGAAAGGTCATGCATGGATCCCACCTTCCTAGTTTGACTGTAATGCCCCATCTCCTTTATTCTTGAGCCTGTTTCTTTGTGTGACTGAAATCTTGGGGGCAAAATGTGAAACTGCAGCTATGAAACTGTCTGCCCAGCCTTATAGTACAGAGAGTGCCTATATTTATCCACTGTCCTTCCTCTCTTGGGATAAGGCTATTAGTCAGACTCCAGTTCTGAGTGTCCGTTTGTTGCTCAGGTTTCTCTGGGAATATCCCATGCAGGAAAAGTATTCTGAGTCACTACAGCCTGTCAGCATTACAAAGATTTTCCATGATTCCTCCCTGTGCCATTTCTTTCTGATAGGGAAAAGGAAATTTCTCTCCACAAGGGTGGGATTCCTGACCAAAAGGAATAGCTAAAGATAATGAGCTCCTGGTCAGTCCTTACTGCTGGCTGGCTGTCGAACACCTAGGGGTTGAATTGCTAAAACCACCTTTCAGAGACCAGGGAGCAATAAGCTAAAGGCGGTCCTGCAGGGACCGGGGCTGTTGCTACTCTATACACAGCACCAACCAGGCTGCTAGCAGAACCACTTGTTTTTTTTGTGAGGAAGTATGTTAGGGAAGCGAAATCCTCTCTATTTGATCTTAGAAAACACCTGTAATTTTTAGATTGCTCAGTGATAACCCAAACATGGGTATGGCTTTCTTGTTTTCTAGCCCATGTGGCTCAGAAGGAACCCAGATGTTATCCCTTGTCTTTCCCTGCTGGTGGTAGGTACAGGAGATTTAGAAAAGCTGGTTAGAATCCCTCATTTGGGGGACAGCACAGGAGCCATTCATCCTGTTTTGTTTTTTTCCTCTTTAAAGCAGATAGAGTTTGGCTCACTAAGGAAGACGAAAAAAAGCAGAAAAGCAAACTAGGGGGGTTGCATCCCAAACATCTGATGTAGTGCGTTCAGAGAGGGCACATTGTCACCTAGTGTCTATATTTCTAGAACTAGATGTATATTTAATAATACCTTGTGCACCTTCTCACTGGAGTTAGAAATCTGGTTGTTCTTCATCCTTGTGCCATGGCTGAATTAGATACTATTGTGTGTTACAGAATTAATCTCTCTGCATCTTCAGCCAGAGAAATTATTAGTCGTGTGCCCTTCTATAACTGTAGCAGATATTTCACTTTTTCTTTTTTTTTTTCTTTTAGCAGGGAAGATTAGAATTTTGTCAACCATGCTAGGGTGGAACAGAGTTTTAGTAGATTGCACTTAAACAACAGTAAGCACCAGAATGACAAGGATATTTGAGTTTCTTATTGGAAAACCTAGATGCTGTCGGTTCAGAGGGTCATTTGAACCTTTCTGATAACAGATCCAAACTAGTCTAGGAACAATTTTCCACAAAATTCCTTATTTTACTAAGTCCCTCTGTTTCCTTCCCCCAATTTTTTAATGTCAGAATCTCTCCTCCTTTCAAATGACAGCCTTGGGAGCAGCCACCCTCTGCAAGCACCTCTGGGAAACTGCTGCATAAATAACAGCAGATAATGGTGGTACCCTGAGATGGTACCAGGCTAGGGCAGGAGGCAAAAATAACTCTGCTTGGGGGCTTACTCCTGCACTGCATCAGCTGCAGTTCTTGGTGGACAGGTGACTCTTTGCACATAATTTGTAAGGCATTCTGAAATCTTGTCACAAGAAAGCACTCATCTTGCAGCCTGGGAACTCTGTCCTGGCACATGTATGTCACAGTGCAGCTGTGTGCACAGTCAGAGCCGGGGCAGAGGAGGAAAAACTGCTGCTAATAAGCAGCCAGAGTGTCCCAAACTTCACACAGAGGCAAAGGGAACCCACTCTGCCTTTAGTTTCACTCGTTATGTATTAATAGGTTAGGGATAAGCATAGCAGAACTAGCCAGCCAGCATCTCTCTGGAAAACTGAAATGCTGTGTAAAACTTTCCCACAGGTCAAATGCAGGAATCCTAAATGCTTGGGATGTATCTTCTCTTCTGCCTGTGACTGTGATGGATAATATAGCAGGGAGGGGGGAAATACCTCGTCAAGTAATAGAATTACTAGAAAAAGGCTTACAATAAACAAGGATCATGATTCTGTTCTCCTCACTGCAGTCACCTGCCCTTGAACACGCTGGAGAAATGACAGTATCTTACACCCACCTCACGTGCCACCTCAGTATGGAGGCCTGAGCAGCTCTGTGGCAGAGCCAGAGTGCACGGAGAGCGCAGCCTCGCTGGAGAAGGTCTCATCATCCCTCAGCAGTTGTGCGCATGCAGCCGGATCCGTGGTCTTTCTGGGAATGCCCACTGCTCCTTCCCGGCGACTCCTTCCTGGGGCACTGCTGGCACCTCAGAGGCAGGCTGGGGTGCAACTCCTGGCACAAACTGATTGCCTGCCTGCTGTGGTACCTCTTGGGCTTCTTTATTCCAGCAGCCTGAACTCCACTTAAAAGCATTTAATCAGTTCTTGCTATGAGGACCATGCAGTCTCTCCTGAAGTAGTTTCTGTTTGTGTCTTTTTCATTCACTTTTGCTTAATCGCTTACTCCATGTGTATTGAACAAGCACTTAGGCTCTGGTTATAAACAGACCTTGTGTTCAGTCTGTGCTATATATCTTTAATGCTCTTTTCAGCTCTCTCCTGGTCCATGTATCTCTCCAATAAATCTATAGTTCTGCAGTTTTGAACTGTTAAGTCTTTCAACCACTGTCATCCTGCTTATTACTAACTGCTTATGAGTCACATTCATACTTCAGTTGCACAACTCCACTAACCAGGCTCCAGATTCTCCATGCCTGTGAGGCATGCTTTAAGTGTTCGTTAAGCCAAGCTGTTTAATAAGGGCCAGGTCCTGCAAACACTGGAGTAGCTGTATGTCTTTTCTTAAGCCGGGTAGCATTAGCTTTTTTACGGTATAGGCTATGTACCTACATGCTTACAGAAGATGCATTTGTGCACCCTGGGAACAGGTGCGGGCAGTGAGCCCTGAGGGAGAGCAGGCAGTAACCAAAGAGCACATTCAAAGGGCAAAGTGTTGCCGAAAAGCCCTGCAGTGTCGTTTCCTGCGTGATGTGACAATAAGCTGGAGGGAACTGGGTCTCGGGGTACACGTCACCGCTGCCTTCCTGGCACGGCCCACAGATGTCACAGGGATGGCAGTGCTGCACAGCAATGCCCATTTCCTGACCCTCCCACCCCTTTTTTTAACCCCGTGTGGTCCCTTTCTTTCATAATGCTTATACTTAAAATGGAGCTTTTATGCTTTCTTGTTTTTACTTCATACTTGTATTTTTCTTGCCCTTTCCAGTTCTGCGTGAAGCAGGCTCTCCCCTACTGCTTTTGGTCTAATGATTACCCCATTCTTTTGAAAAGGTCCCTCCTCAGCCTTTTTGGGACTGTGGGGCCCTCTCTGGTTCCTTGTAAACTAGATGATGAATAAATAATGCAAAACGAAGCTGTCATGGAGTGAACCTCTCTTAGCAGTCCATGTGTGGCTTCTTTGACCAGCTGTCTTGGTGTCTTGCCTAGAGGAAATTGTGGTATCAGTGCATTAATCTGTCTCCTCACCGTGAGAGGGAGGAGATGGACAGGAGAGCCGCCCAGCAGAGATGAACACCCAGCAGGTCCTAGTCTGGTCTTTTCCCTTCGCTCTCTGCTCAGATCTCAACTTTTTCTCCCTCTCATCCCCTGCAGACTGTGCGTTGAGGGGGCTTGGCCACCAAGGGCAGTGAGCAAGGGTCTTCCTTTGCAAGCGCTCTCTGCGCAGAGCTGTTTCTTTGCACAGAGGTTATTTGGAGAGAAACTGCAATGAGATAATGGAGGGATGAGGCAGTGTGCCAGTCAGGGCTTGATTTACAGGATAGTTTATGGGAGAAAAAAAAAAAAAAACTTTTAACGAGCAGCTGTGAAGCACAGACGAAAAGAGTGTAGAGCTCGCACTGGGTGCAAGGCGGTGCCTAGGCTATGGAAACAACAGCTTGTGCTAGAGGTGCAGGAGCCGGGGGCGGCTGCTGGGGGTTACAGCCGCGCACGGCGCGCGCCCCTCGGGACGCGCTGGTTTCGGGCCCGTTTGGTTTGCAGAAAACCAGCGAGAGGGAAGTGCGGCTGGGGAGCGAGGTGGTGCCGGGGGGCGCCAGGGGCCTGGGTGCCGCGG
>NW_010586853.1:150441-188191 GCF_000705375.1 Tinamus guttatus | reverse complement strand
CAGCCACAGGCCCCGTGTCCTGCGTCACCCAGGGGCAGGGCGAAGCCCTCGGCCGCAGGGGCTGTTTTTCTTGCCCAAAACGTAGGGCACTTTTTAGAACTTGTACTGTTTGGGTTTTGCATTTTTAATTTTTTTTATTATTATTTATTGCTGGAAATTCAGAAGCTTTACAAAGTCTGTGCATTAGAAAGATGTTCCAGATGTTGCCATGAGGATTAGAAAGAGGTTCTGAATGTTGCCATAACGTTGTGGAATCATGCTTGTTTTCCCTGTCTTATGTTTGACTAGAATTCTATTTTGCTCAAGTAAGATGTGGCCTTTAAGCTTAACTTATAGAACCGTTAGAGGCAGAAGATGGGGAGAGAGGCCTTGTTTGCTGGAAAATCCAGGCTATATTCCCTTTTGTTTGCTTTCTGGAAGCTAAAGCACACCTGGTGATGGGTTACTGCTGCACCATAGTGTTATTTCAAGCTACTCTGTAGCATCCCCTAAATTACAGTGTCTCTCTTCCTTCTTTCCCCTACATGGTTTCATTTCTTGCTCCTAGGGTTTATTAAGTTGTGTCTGTTAGCACAAGGATTAATTAAAATGACATCATCCCTCTGAGGTAGTGTGCACTAGCAGCCATTTTGTTAACTAGTTTGCAAATAAGTCCCTTATGCCAAAAAATGTATTCTTGCCATCTGTGAAGCCATCATCTTAATTTTGCAGAGAAGTTTTTGGCATAACAAGATTCCACTTTGGTACCCTTAAAACAGAGGGGTCTGTGAACTTGTCTTATTCAGATGTAAATGACCATCTTAATCCTGCTGGACTTCTACTACCAAAAAAGGTCTGCTTGTGATGGAGAGAGCGTTTGCGGTTTGCCTTCCAAGATGTTCGTAAGTCTGAAATGAAAAGGAAACTGCCTCAAACATGTCTCAGCATCCAGCAAGTTTGGACCCTAATTCTGGCCACAGACAATATTCAATGCTAACGTAGCTAAGCAGGGCTCCTGGAGGACAGGAGACAGTTATAGTAAAGCAGGTGTCGCAGAAGCCTGCTAGCCTTGACATCAACTTGAGTCTAAAATTCTTAGTATAACTTCAGATTTTATAGGCATCTAGTAGCAGGCCACCATCAAAGATGCAATAATGCTGCCCTGTGTATGTGAATCTTCAGTCTGGCTGCTCTTATGTCCCATTTTTTCAGTCTGGTGGCCTTGCTGAAAGCTTGGCTGTGAGTGGGAGAATTTGACAGCCTTTTGAGGCTCTTCCGCATAATTATCTTGTCGTCTTATTCTTTCTTTGTGGTTTCCCAATTATGTCCTTTAAATTCCTGACCCAAACATCCTTTTGTGTTTATGTCACATTTCTGCAAAAAGCATGTTTCGTTCCAAACGTATTTTGGTAAATAATCGCTAACTTTCTTAGTAGAGCCCTCCTGAGATGACAGAGAATCTGTGCTTCATTACCTGGCAGGAGGTCCAGGTAGTCCCAGCTGTATGTTGACTGAAGTAAACGTGACCATACTTTGGTTTGCTTGAGATAACGTCCCACACAACAGCTCTTCTCCAGATTGGTTTCCTGGTTGGTGTTCCTACGAAGACAAGATGTGTCTGCCCATGTCTTTTCTCGTGTTGCCTTCAGCCATTGCAGTCTTGAACCTGATGGAGTCAGTCCTTTCTGCTGTATGTTTTATGGATGCCAGAGAGTCAAATTTTCTTGTCTCAAGACAGGCCTGTGGCAGGAGGGCTTGCTCCTAGGGACAGTGCATTGAGAGAAGCTGTGACAGCCCAGCTGGCATGTGGTTGTCCTTCTCTTAGATCTGATATAGAAGTTATTGACCGAGTTAGCAAGTGATACCAGCCTAAAAATAATTTTTATTTACAGACACTTGAGCTTCCCAATTTTTTTGTATGGAAGTGTCTAAGCCAATATGGGAGTGGACCGGAAACTAAGGCAAAGTCATTTGCGATAAGTCAGTGTTTGAGATAAACGTGACCATGTTTCCTGCTTTCTAGGGCTTTCCACAGTGATACTTAACGTGTCATTGTGTGAGATGAATGGCAGCAGCGCTCTGCAGCATTGCTTGTTCTTTTGCTGCCAGGGGATGTTACTGAGAGCAAAGCACAGCTCGTGCGGTCAGACTGAAGCATGGCTCGGGAGAGACGGGCTGTCTCGCCTCGGTCCCGCTGGCTTGTGAGCCCCGATAGCCCCTCGCTGTGTTGCCAGCTTTGCTGATGAGCTCGGGTATTTGTGGCGATGACGTCTGCTGGTGCAGCCTGGCGCCCTGTCTCCCTTTGCCAGCCGCTGCCTGTGTCCCTCCTTGGCTGCAGGATTTCCATGTTTCTCCCTTCTCGCACAGCCCCTCGTCATTCCCTAGACTACAAATGATGCACCCAACCTGAGGGAGTGCTGGCACGCTCACTCCTCCACTTGTCTACTGTTGTCCTGACCCACCCGTAGTGTTGCCTCTCTCCAAGTACAGTAAAGCACTCACAGGCTAAATCTTGGCTCTACAAAGGATATTTTCAGTGTGACCTCCTAAAGTTTGTGCTGGTGGGTGTGAGAGATTGTTCAGCAAGGGGGTGGAAATAAGCTGCTTGTATTTCTTTATCAAGTAAGAATGCCAGTTGGGGGTGGCTGATGTAGTGCTCTCTGTCCCTCATAGGGAGTTCCTGAGAGGCATGTTGTATTGTTCTCAGCTAATAATAATTGTTGCTCAAACCTGTGACCGTTTCCTGTGTGGAAACATAGCCTCAGTGTGGTGGAGGAGGTAAGGAGCAGCCGGACTGCAGTGTCCAGGCGAGGTGTTGGGACAGCTCTGCTGAGCGCACTGTCCTTCCTCGTGCTGCCAAAGACTCTCACTGCTGGACCTGGTTGGCAAGTATCAGCCTTGAAACTGGGGCATTGCAGGCACAGCTGGCTCTTCACTGGGCCCTGCTGCTTCCACAGTCTGGCAGCGGAGGAATGAATCCAGTCAGTGGATACTGGTCTAATAGAGTAAGGGAGGGCAGTTAGGAATTACTTTCTGTGGAGGTTAACAGTGAGGACCTTGATAGCATAGTGTCTGTTTCCATGCAGGATACAATACCTACATGGCATTTTTCCATCCTTTTCCATCTGGTGCTGAGCTTGTATGTGCGTAAGAGGTGAGAGTGTGTTTGAGAGAGGGAGTGCAAAGGAAGCAGGAAGCAGCATGGAGAGCTGCAGAGACAAAACATCCCTAAGAAAGGCAGGAAATGAGAAATGAAGGAGGTGCTGGAAGGGGTGGTGTTCAGATCAAAGGGTTGACCCTGGCAGCAGTATTGAGGCTTTGTAAGGAATAACTGAGCCAGAAATCGGTGACATAAAACATTTGGTGTTGACTGTTGTTCCTTATCTGTTGCCTGTACTAGATGTAATGTTAGTCCTTATCTGTTGTTGATACTACATCTAAATTCAGAAGGAGCAAAGTTCGCTCTTCCAGTCACCAGTCCTTTTTCCTTCCATAGGTACTTAAAGTAATCAGTGCATTTTGGCGGGTGTTTTCCAAGGGACAACTTTCTTGATGCTGAGAGATTAACAGAGCAGTGGGGAGAACGTGGCACAGTGGAAAGAGCTGCAAGGCTCGGTGTAGGTGCCTGTTCTTGGATGGATTTTTTATCTGCGTGGTTGCAAAGTGAAAGGTCCGCGTTCCTTAAAAGCAGTGGACTTGGGCTAACATCTGTCGTGCATTTCTTGGATGTCATTGTTCCCACAGGAGCGGAGCAGGCTGAGAGGAAACAGTCATGTGCTGGAGATGCTGTAGGAGAAACATCTGGCTGTGCTTTACAAATGGGTGAAGATACGTCTAATACCTTGCTCTGGAAAATATCTTTATGTGGGAGAATGGGAGCATTTCTTGTAGGCAGGAGGAAGTTGGTGTCATTTACAAATTTGCAGGAGTCACCAGTAAATGGGTTTTCTGAATGGAGGATAAAAAGATTTTTTTTGAAAGAAGGAAAGAAGGTTTTGGGGGCCAAAGCATGAGATGTACTGTGATGCAGCCAGCACTGCTGAGCTGTGGTGGTAGATGCCTGCACGTTTCGACCTGAGTGCTGATGATTCAGAGCAGGGTGGGTTTCCACTTCTCTGCTGGCTTTTAGTTCTCAGTGCCTGTCTCACTGATGGATAATGCACATGTTTGCGCTTGGCACTAATGCTTTGCAGGGCCTTGGATCCATCGGCAATACCAGCACTGTGATTAGGGGCCCTTGGTTCAAATTCATCATGTTGTAGTCACTGGTCACCACTTTCAATGAAAGGTCACGTTTAAGGGGGGATCTAGCCTGTTTTCCAAACCTTGAGATGTGTGTCTGCAAAGAGCGGCAGACCGCAACATTTGGTGTCCTGTGTTTTGGGGGCTTTAGACCTTGGTTCAACTTTTGATTCTGCCAGAGTACGTAATTTCTCTATTGGAAAAGAGGCTAGTAATGGCTGCCCTGGCTCTGTCTGGTGTATCTGAATGTTGAGCTCTTGGGGCTGAGATTTGCAGGTTCGCAAAATTGGTGATTTGGTCTCTGAGACACAGCTGGTGTACAAATAACAGATTCTTCGGCTCTTTCACTGGCAAAATTCATTTAAAACTGTGATTGAGAGTGGCTGGAGGCAGGAATTTCTGAGGAAGGCTTTCTGTTGTGTGTGAAGTGGATCATATTTTGGGCTTTGCTGACCTGTGAGCTGCTGATGTGCCAGAGCAGCAGCGATGCCTGTATGGTTTGTTCTCAGAGGTGGCTGTCCGCTGTGGTTGTGCTGCTAGGTTAGAGGAAAATATGGGAGAAGGGTATTTTCAGTCTGACTTGTACAGTTTCAGAGGCAGCCTGCAGATGCCAGCCCTGCATTTCTGGCATGCCAGCTGGTGATCAAGGCTTCTGGAGCGCCGGACACAGCCGGAGTGAGTCATGGCTTGTGAATGTCAGTGTCTCTTATTAGCTTGGTGGAATCCGGGAGGAGGAGTTCGTATGCCGTATCCCTGCTGCGTTGCCCAGCAGACAGAGGGGTTTGTTATTCTGCTTCTTGGTGGCTGCAGGAGGGCCCCAGGCCCCCCCGGGCCTTGTGGGGCGCTGCGGAGCAGTGCGGAGGCCGGGCACCGGGCATGTAATGAGGCAAGTTCATGCAATTCTAGGGTAACCTGACACATGGAGTCCCTATAGCCAGGGTGGTTGGATGGAGAAATCTGGAGAAATTTCTCAGGTAAGAAATCCTGCAAAGGTCTGTTCTTGCATTCCATTATAGGAACCCTTTTCCAGTTGCTTATTCCTGCCTGCTGTAATGAAGCAGATGATACCCTGAAACCGACTGACCAAAGTCCAGAGTGCTTTGCTACTGATTATAGCTCTGCTCCCTTTCTGGAGAGCTGCACAGGCTGCTTCTGCTCTGTACACTGGAAGCAGTGCAGGTCTGAGAGCTGAGCCCCAGTGCTGCTGGGGGCATCGTGTCTGTATGCAGCCTGCGAGGGACAAGCAGTGCCAGGTGTATCAGGGAAGCGGGTGACATCCTGGGGCTGAGCTATTTCTTTACAGCTTGTTGCACTGTGCTTGAGGGACAGGGACTGTTTTTTTTTTTTTTTCCCTCCTCTTCCCCTGCCCCCAGCTGTGATGCTGGGCCAGCCAGTAATTGCCTTAAGGACAGCCCATGCTTTCCAGTTATTTATCTATGTGCTGGCGCTTCCCTGAGAAGCTTGCAGGCTGTTCTAAAAACAGCTGCGTAAATGGTTTTGGTGGAGTCATTAAAACCTGCTCCACAAGAGAGGCAGAAAGGGGAAGGAGACTTTATTTTTTTGGCCTGTTTAATTTTTACTGGAAGAGTGATCATTTTTCAAGTGAGCCTCACGCAGCGTTGATTGGGCATTGTTTTCAGCATGGCTCCTATAGCAACAGGAGAGAGTTCCTATGGACTGGACTTACAGCTCCAGGAAATGAAATGTCATTTAATTTGCCCTTGGCCGTGTTGGATATTTGATCTGCTTCTAGTAAAGTGTTTTCAGCTCTGGAAAGGAAGATGGTTTCTCAAAACATTTAATAGTTGCTCCAAAGCAACTCCCTTGGAGACATGGATGTTGGGGAAGTATAAGGATGATTGTCAGAAGAGACTTGCTGGCCTCTGCAGAAGCCATTTTTAGGGAAATAGCTAACTGCAGATGTGAGAGCCTTCCTGCATGAGGAGGCCCTCTGTGATAGGAGGGCAGCCCTGAGGGGACATCACTGGTAGCTCTCCAGCCTGCCAGATTAAGGTAAGACCTTATTGTAGCACTGCTCTGTGGCTGCATGGCCCTCTCTTTCCAGACAGTGCAGTGGCATGTTCCAGAATGGGTTGCCCCATTACTAGAGCTGCAGACGCCAAGTCTATTGCTCATGTGCTCTGAGGTCGTGTCTGGCATAGCTGGCTTGGGTTCTGAGTTAATCAGCAACTGGTCTGAAGCGATGAGACTGTCACCTCAGCTTCTGCTGTCAAATCCCCTCTCAGTTGCTTTAAAAATGTAGTCCTTAGAGAACTGAGACTTGCTTCCTGTGAGAGATCTGTGCTGTGAGTCCAGAGACTTTTGCTTTGCCTGTTTCCACTGCAGAAAAAGTGAACAGGAACAATCTGTTTAAAGCAGAACAAACTTTATACAAAAGCTAAAGCTGATGCTGGCTCTCTGCGCACCTCTTCATTTACTGCTGAGCTGTCTGCTGCAGCCAAGTGTCTTGGGCACTTGCGCAGAAGTGCTAATAAGTAGCCTGGAGACTGTTTTACATCTTTTCTCTCTGTTGTGGTTTTCCAGCGGACAGAATGGTTCTGTGGCAGGAATATAAATCCTGAAATGTGAGGAAACAGCATTCAAGCCTTCTCTGCTGCCAGTTGCTCAATCTCTGTACGCTCCTATACATATAAGATGGAGAAATATATATATGTATATAAATAATCTTGCACATATAAGCGTGGAGATACTGCTCCCTTTTCCCTTTGCAAGTTTGCTTTTAGGAGTTAAATGGTCATTGAGGCGATGGGGTTATATAGGATGTTATGTCACTGAGAGGCTGGAAATGTACCCTTTAGTGAATAAGTGAGATGAGGAGGGTGGCCTGCAGCGGGTATGCACCCGACATTGTGGATAGGTGGAAGATCTGCTGGGCCTGGACCAGGCACCTGGACAATGTCAAGATCTGCAGGGAATGAAACTGAAAGCACCTTTACAAAGAGACCTTTCAGCCAAGTGATTAGCAATGATAAACTGACTACATGGCAGATGTCTCTGCACTGAGCTTAAACCGCTATATACAAAATGTTTTTTTATAGAGAGAGATCAAATAGTTCCAGTCACTGTGGTTTTTGGAGACCACTTTGAATTCATGTACACAATTCCCTGAATGAATGACTGGGAGGATTATTACAGGTTGGCTTAATGTTACTGAGTTAGTCCTAATAATGGCATGGCTACAGGGGAAGGATACTGCAAATACTCCTTGCAAACACAGAGGATCCAGTTGCTTCTCTTCTGGGAGCTGAGCAGAGAGTGATAAGCTAATTAATACAAAGGGATCAGGAGGAAAGCTGATTCTGCACAAACTTTTCTGTTTAGAAATGTGGTTTAAAAGTCCTGCTTTAAAAGAAAAACCCAGTGCCAATGATCAGAGATAGAAAACAAAATTAAAAGTACCCATAACATACTGTAGTGAACACAGAGTTTGTCTTGTCTGTTGTTCAGGCCTGACCTATCTGAACTACTGTTCCTAGTCATGGCAAACCCTCGTTGCTGTGGGCTTTCTGCAAACACACAGCAGGCACTGATTTCTGGCGCTTCCACTGAGAGAGCAGAAAGACTGTTATTGTTCCTCTTCTCAGTTCAAAGGCCACTGAAGTGGTTCCTGTGTATAAATAGTGTAGAGTGCTTTGGCATCCCTTGGGATAAAGGGAGCCTTATTAAATACAAGATGATGTTGTAGTGATGTTGTACGCAGAAGGAGTTCCCATTAATCAAGCCCTGAGTGCCTGTCTCTTGCCTGCCTTCCCGTTTTTTACCAGGGCCTGTGTGTTTGAAGGGGCCTGTGCTCTCCACATTATCAAGTTCTGGGAGCAGTGGCCTGTTCTGGCCACTGTGGCTCTTCATGTTCTGAGAATGTGGCTGTGTCTGTGTGTGCTGTTAGAGCCAGAAAGTCTTATCGAGCTTTTGTTTCCTTTAGAGTGGAACAGTTGTAGAGCACAAACACGCGCTCTCCTGCACATGCTTGCTTGCACTTTATTTCTGTCTGTCTGTCTTTCTGTCTGTCTTTTTATGGTTGCAAAATTGGTTATAGACTGAAGTCCCTTTTAGCCTCAAGGATCCTGCAACCAGTCATCACTTCTCCCAGGTTTGAATAAACCCCTCATAAAATACTTAATACACAGGAATGTGTGTGGCAATGAGCATATAAATCTTTGCTGAGTTTAAATTTAATCTCATTGTTATTTATGTTTCGGTAACTCCTTCCCCTGAGGAGTAAACTGTCTTGGAAAAATGAGAGGAACGGCTGAGTGCTCTCATCCTAAGAGACAGCTTTTGTGCTGGAAGAGGTGGCTCCTTAGGTGTATTAGAGATGTAGTTCCTCATCAAATGCGTGATTCTCATCATAACTAGTAGGAATTAAGGATCCACATCTTTCTTGAGAAGCATTTGAAAATGAGCCTGCTAGAGCCACAATAGAAGAAAAAGGCGATTTTTGCAAGTGTGGTCCCTCAGATCCAGTGATGTAACAGGTTTTTTGGGCAGCAGGTCTTTGATTCATCTGTAGAGGTGATGCCCAGGCCAGAAAGCACTGAGGTGAGATTCTCCCAGATTCCCAGGGCACCATCTCCCAAACCCTTTTTAAGTCCTTCAGAAAGGTGCTCTCCCTGGGGAGAGGTGGAGTCAAGTGGGGTCCATCAGCAATGGCCAAGAGATTTTATTTCTTGCTGAATGTACCTGACCAGTCCAGGAACTGTTGTGCACAGGTGTGACAGAACAGTTGATGTGGCTGGAAATTGCCTTTTTTTTTTTTTTTTTTTTTTTTTGGTATATCTTGATTCTCAGCAGCCCCTGGAAGGCTTACAGCAAGATTCTTTCACGCAAAGTACCATACAAACAGTCAAGGCAAAATGCTCCATGCGCTGAGGAGCGTGTAATCACTTTAGACAGTGGGCAGGGGGAGATAAAAGCATGACACTGCTTTCATACTGTGGTCTGTAGAATCTCCTGTGTAAATGGAAATTAAATACATTTAGTATTTAACAGCTGGGGGGAAGGATTCTAGACCCAAATCTGCTCTGCATGTCTGTCCCAAACAAGCTATACATGGGGGGAAAAAAAAATTCTGAGAAGAAGCTTCTTTGCCTCACTAGATGTCTTCACGTTTTGCTTTCTCCCTGGCCCTGGAGGCATAAGTACTTTGACTTTCCAGCATGTTCTGGCATGCTGAAATGGAAAACAAAACATTCAGCTTTGTATCCTGGGTTGACTTTCTTTCCTAAATGGGCAGAAGTGTGGGAGCAGCATGTGGCCGACCTATAAATGGTCGGGACAAGGGCTGCTGGGGGAGCGTTTGGGCTCAGGCTTGGGAATGAGGATGCCTCAGAGTTACTGCTTGTTACTGCCTGGGCCTTCCCTCCTCTCCACTCGCGCCTCCAAAGCAGACCCTGGCTACTGCACGAAGGTAGAACTGCTGGAAGCACAGGCAGCCAGGCAAAATTTCAATGAGGGAGTATCTGGGTAAATACTCAAGAGAGCTGCTGAACAAAACAAATTCTGAGCAGGAGCCTCTGAGCAGGTTTCTCTCTGAGAAGGAAGGATGGAGACAGAGGGGTGAGCCATTCAGTCCTATCCAGGCAAGGCAGTGAGTGTCTGCACAGTGAAACCTGCCACTAGAGATGTGTTGTGTGTGTTTTTTTTTTTTTTTTGTTTTTTTTTTTTGATATCGTCTGGTTGATTGTCAAATGTTGTTTTAAAGCAGTTCCTGAAAGAGATCATCAGTGTAGAAAAGTCTCCATTCATTTAAACAACCCATTGTCCAGCACAGTATGTGACAGGTCTTTTAGTTTAGTTTACGATTCTAGTACTGTGGCCTTTTTTTGAATGCCTCGAGAGCTGGGATTTCCACTGTTTCTGTGTGATTTAGAAACTGCGTAGTAATGTGAGTTCAAAAATTTCTAGCATTTACCAGAGCATTCCTTTTCCTAGGGAATGCTGTCTGATCATAAATGAAGGTGTGTTGCGTCTCTATGTGTGAACAAGGTTGGCAGGAAACTCCCCTTAAAAGGATGCTAAAGTGGTTATGATTTGTACTATATTTTATCTGGTAGTAAAAAGCAAACCTGTACTCTTCCCAGGTGGTTTGCAAGTACTCCATTCTCCTACTCAGGCAGGTCAGAAGGTATTGATGGTTCCATTTCCCAGTAAAGGCAAGAGATAAGAGAGCTTAAGCCTTAGGCTGCGAAATAATTAACTATCAGGGTGAAGATCAAAGCATCAGTAATTCAGTATCGAAACAGACAGTTTAGGTAAGAAGAACTGGTATTTCCTTCCCTTCTGTCCATGCTGCTACCAGCAATGCCAATGGAGAGAGATTTCAGGGGAGAATCAAATCTGCCTGCTGTGGTATGAGGGTGAGATGGCTGAGGATGTGGTGATAGAAATATATGCATAAAAAATGGGAACCTCTATCTTACAAAAGCAGGCTTCCCTGCCCCCCTTCCCCTATGTTATGAAGTTATGCTTCAGCAGGGATGGAAGCTAAAAAAAAAAAATAGCGACTTGCAGGTACCTTTTTCTCTTTGTTCTGGTTCGTGCTCCTTTTTTTGAGGATTCTAAGCCCTTCTGTTCGCTTCTTTGCTCTTCCCAGGCGGTCATGAAATGCCTCCCACGCTGTAGCCAGGAGCAGTGGTCACTTTGAAGCACTGTCATCAGCTGGGGCATCACGTTGCACAGAAGGGTTTGCTTCATGAGCCTTCTCATAGAGTTACTTCCAGATCCTTTTAGACTAATCTGCTCTTGTCAAAATGGATTGTCACTGTGATGTGTACACGGCCTTGACAGAAACAAACGCGGCGTTTACAGGATATTGCAGACATATGAATATAAACCTATTCTGGTGGCTTCCCACCATTCAGATTTCCCTTTGCTGCAATCTGGGTTTCCCCTGTTATTCTGTGCACACTTTCCAGTTTATTCAGATGTGTTCGTGGTGTGTATTCGGAAGCTATGTGACCTTCATTAAAAGGAAGACTTGATGGCAAAGTGTATTGTCAGGTTCTAATTTCCAGAATAAAACTTCTCATGGTTTGTGTTTCTATGTCTCACTTTTTCTTTTCTTTTTCAGTTGTTTTTCTGAAGCCAACAGAGGAAAAGAGACAGCAAGAAAAGAGCGTGGAGAGGAAAAAAAAGTCTTTGCAGGGAACTGAAGATTTTCACTGGTGCTTCGAGTTGTTTAGGTGGTGAAAGGTCAGTATCTGGTCTCTTGGCCCATGCTGGCTCTGAGTTTGAAGTGGGTAATGGTGCATAGGAATTGTGTAAACCACAGGACATCACCTACAAGCTTTAGAGTTTAGGTTGAGGGGGGCTCCAAGTTTAGAGTGGAGGAGCTCTTTATTTGATGCCTTGTAGCTGCTTTGTGAGCTGTGTGAGATCTGCTGGCAAGTTGATAAGCAGCTTGATGCTTTTCTGCAGATGTTCCGGTGGGGTAGGCAAAGCAGTGGTAGTGATATTTTTAGTTTTTGGAGAGAGAACTTGGACAGTGAGGTCATGTTTCCAGGAGCTGGAGGTTAGCCTTCCTGAAGGATGAGGTTTTCAGGCAGTTTGCTGGAGATAATATGTCAGGTTATCGGCCCACGCCTGAGCTACGCATACCAAGAACATCACGTCTGTTCTGTTTGCTGGGAGCTGCCTCAGGGCCAGAGTTATTTGCTATGCAGCTGGCCAGGGTAGTAGCACAGACAGACTGCAGGTAACCACACCTTGCCCTCCAGGCCAGCAGCATGCCCAGTGAGTGTGTGAGGTAGCCACATAGACAGGGGCAGATAACACTGACCTTGCAGCTCCTGGGAGCTACTTTTTCATAGCAGCAAAAATGCACCCAGAGGGTCTGTTCTGTGCCAGGCCTTTCTTGTGTGTGTTGACAAAGATGAGCCTGAGGGCTGCACTTCAGTCCTCACCATCAGTCATATGGGGCCGAATGCTATATACAGCATAGGATGTTCTGTTTTCTCCCATTCATAAAAGTTACCCATGAAATAGACGTCACTGACATGTTGGGCACCATTTTTTTTGCCCTTACTCATTATTTTAAGCATTACTTTGTATTGCCTTTAATGGCCTGGGAACTATTTCGTTTGTTTTGGCATTGTTTCTTCAGTTTCTTCATCATCCATCAGGTGCTACCTCAGGGCATATTGTGCAGAAAAAGCCTGCAGGCCTGGCTTTCTTTGCTGTTTAATTAACTCCTGTTACTGTGCAAGTTGAGGCAAATGCATTGGGCAAAATCTGCGATGACTAAATGAATGTCTAGCAAGCAGGAGCGTCTGTGCATGTGCATGCCACGTGCTTTGTGAGCTGGATTGTAGTGCATGCCTGCATATGCCTTTGGGTCTGCAAATGAAAATATACTAGTCTGATGTGGAACGCCAGACCGAGTCCTGCCATTGAGATTTTAGGTGGTTCAGCACAGCAGAACAGCTGTTTGTGAAGTGCTGTGTTCCCAAGTGTTCTGCACCCAGAACTGGAGCTTAAATTTTCAACTTCAAATGCAGTCTTGTTGTCCAGTTTGCCTGAAGCCTTAGCCTCTGCAAAACCAGAGCCCTCGAAAACTGGGCCTGGAATGGCTAGCACCTGACATTAGCACATGCACGACATCATGCTACCCAGCTGGAAGGTTGTGACTTGCATTCAGACAGAGGAGAAAGAATTGCCTTTTTTTTTTTTCTCTCTCCTCCTTCTAGACCTAGTTGTGTAGGTGTGTCAGTCTTTCCTGCTCCTTCTCTTTCATTTTGTAGGTGCTTCCCTATTACTCAGTTCTCTAATACTTCATTGCTAGTGTATTTAAGCACCTCACAATCTTTAATGTACTTGGGCCAGCACACGCTGTAAATGTTTGCCACAATCTCTTTAACAGACAGCCTTCTCAGGATGAGAATAGGTTCTAGTAACCGCAAAAGAGGTTGTACAGCTTCTTTGGCCAAGATAATGTATATTTTCACCATCTTTTAAGGTGGTGAAAATGCATTGCTGTAGGGCTTTTGCCAATACAGCAAAGTCATCTGGAGCCTGTCCTGCCTCTATCGGCAAGAGTTCCCACTGCAGATCCTTACAACATCACTGGGTTTAGAGAGATGTGTCCTGCATTGTAGAAGGACGAACGGAAGCAAGGGATAGATAAGCAACTCGTCCCAAACTATGCAAGAGGTATGTGTCAGTGGAGAACTGAATTCAAGCTGTTCAGTTCCCAGTTTCTTGACTGATCTTCAAACTGTTCTCCTTTCCTTTTGTGTGTTGTTTCATTTGCATTAATTTGTCTTTGTCTTTCTTTTTTACCCGCTTGTTTTTGTGTATTTTGTTCCATTTAGGCTGTGACATCTTCTTCTCTCTTATGTTGTGGCGTGGAAGGAATCTGTAGGAAGAATCTTTTTCCAATTTCTGGCGCATAGCATATAGTAAAGCTGTCTTTATGACTAAATTTCACTGCCTTCATCCCATGAGTACTTTCCTTGTATTTAGCTTACTGTTGAAAGTACTATCTGCTGGAAGAGACCAAATGAGCTTCATTGTGGCAGTGCTTTTGGTCTTTTAGCCACATTTTCAATTAGTAAACACTTTATAAGTGCGTGAGAACAGACATGAGCTTCACAATAAAAATATACCCAGGTGGGTATACCCAGGTGGCATGGCTCACCATTTTCTGCCCAGGGAAGGGCCTGTTTGTAGTTCTCTGTGATGCAGTATAAACATTTCCCTTGGTGTTTTGGAATGGAATAACAGCTGTGGGTGCTAGTTAAGGTTGCTTGTTCTCATCCAGTTTCAAGAATGTTTCATGTCACTTCTTTGGGGCTGACTGAAGTCAAGAAACCCTGGTCACGTTAGTGGGCTTTGGGTGAGGCTTGTGCTCACCGAGATGCTCAGGTGCAGACTGGGACCTGCTGCCTTTGGAGCCTTGGTGGTGGTCAGCAGGTTGCGCAGCCTGCGGGGCAGTGGCTCTCCTGCTCCCGCTGTAACCACGGAGCGTGGTGCTCCGTGCTCACGGCCTCTCCCTTTGGGAAGGGCAAGCCACTGATGGCTCCTGCCTTCCTGTGCTCTCCCTGCAGAGCAGGCAGCTCCCAGCAGCTTTGCCTGAACCTCTCTTTGCAGTGACGGCAGGGGGACAGCCATGAGGCAGGGAGCAGCAGGGTGCTGCTTCCAAAAGGAGGGTGCTGTGCTTCAGGGAATAACGTCCTGGTTGAGTCGGGAAGCATGCAGAGGCAGCCAGCACCATCGGGGCTCCTCCTGGCTAGGAAGGATAGATCAAACGGGAGACAGCCACAATTGCTCTGTGATTAATGCTCTGCCCTCACTGCATGAGTCACCGTGCTTTATAAACCTGCAGCTGTTCCCTGCCAGCTTTCTGGAAATAAGCACATCCTCTGCTCCTGGCAGCAACGCTGAGCTGTGCGGGAAGTCTGTGCGTGGTGCTCAGTGGAGCAGGATCTGCAGCGCTGAGGGGAATTTCAGACTCTGTCATCCAAGCCCACACAGAATCTCAGCTGCCTGTCTGCCCTGTCCTCGCCCCAAAATAAGATTCAGTTTCAGCTTGGATATTTGTGGCTCCAAATCAGAAGGAGGTGCAAATCAGCATTGCTCAGTAGGGTCCAGCAGCTGCTATTGGTGATACCTGGAAATGCTGTTAGTGGGTGTTTTTTTGTTTGTTTGTTTTTCTCTCTCTTTGATGCTGTCCTCTGAGGACTTTACTCCTATAACTCTGGCTGATCAGTGAAATGAAGCAGATTAGTCTCAGAGGAAGAAGCTGCAAGGCAGGTTTGCTCTGTGCAGCCCTGATGTTAGCAGGCATGGGCAAGATGCCAAGGATAGCAGAGCCTGAGGAGTCTGTTTCCACAGGGCCTGCGTCTGGGATGGGTTCAGGGACCTGCCTTGGGTCGTGCAAACGTGTGTAGCTGTGGGAGCTTGCCTGACTGTTGCTGTTCCTGTTTTGTGGCTAAATGAAGCCTCTGGGAGCTGTAAATCTGTCACCTTCTATGAACATTACATTCAAAGCATCTTCTCATTCAGAATTACAAGTCTACCAGAGTGTATGGTGCCACCAGCATCCATTCCTTCCCCCTGCCCCAGGGTTTTGTGCTACCACTTGGTCATTAATCTGAGCATTGCTGGTGTTCCTGATATTTTCTGAAGATCAGGCATTACGCTTCTTAATATGTGCCACTATCTCGGAGCTGTTTCTGCCTCCATGAAGTGGCTTTCTGCTGCCAGCTGTGCAGTCAGATGCTTTCATGTGAAGCTGGGCAAGGAGGTCAGGCAGGGTGGACTACTTCTAGGATGAGCACCTTCTCTCTCTTAGGTTTCTTGCTAGCCTTATTTATTAGTTTCTCAAACACTGGCCTGGCTGGTGTCTTGAGTAAGCTGTAGTGGCGGGGGGGTGGGGGTGGGGGGAAAATACATCCATGCAAATAAAATATAATTATACTTCTGACTGGACAGCTGCTGTGTAATTCTGTAGGGAGTTAGGATATAAAGTCTGATGCTAGAAACGTAGCCACAAGGATGATGCTGACTAACAGACCTGACCTGGTAGTCACTAGATGTGGCAGCTGGGCATGTGTACTCAGTGCTCTCACACAGAGAGCGGGTCTGATGCTTTTCTATTACTACAGGGTGTTTTGTAGGGGACTTCCAAGGTGGGTGGGTGGGTGTGTGTGTCTGTCCTGCAAGGCAGGGTTGCAGGTGCCTTTCCAGAGGAAGCTCGCACTACTTGGGAGAAGGAATTTCTCCGTCAGGCCTGAGCTTGGTGTCTCTGGGAAGGGGAAGGGGCTCCTTGCCTGCCTGCCTTCAGGGAAACCTTTCCTTCCAGAAAGCTGTTTTCTCTGATATGGGCACAAGATGCTCAAAAGAGAGAAAGCAAGATTTTTGCATCATTCCTCACTGCCTAGGAGAGAATGAAGTGGATGATTTTTTTTTGAAGTAACTCCTAGAAAGGAAAAGGTTGTGCAGGTCTAGGTCCTCACAAACATCTGAGGCAGATAGTGATAGTCTGGGCAGTGCCTTTTGCCTGCGAAATTCTTCTGGGAAACTCGGAACCCGTTCACGTGAAACACGGTGGCGGTGGTGTTACATGGAGCTGCACTAACTGCAGAACCACTTCTGAGAAACAAGCTCAAGTGCATAGCAGATCTCAAAAGCTTTGCACTGGGCTTGATTCATAACGCATATCCAGTGGCTTATGTATTTAAGTGATTTTTTTTTTTTTTACGCTCTCGAATCTTTTGAAGCTAATGGTTATTATGTGTTTCTTTCTCTTGGTAGCTGAGACAACTGCCCTAGGAAACAGAGCTGGCTGGTGGGAACTGTCATAAAAATAAGCAAGACAGTGTGAAGAAGAGAATTCATTCTTCTGCCATATTGCTGGGTTTCAAAAGGGATAGGACATTTGGATGCATAATGAGTACATTCCCAGTTACAGCTGTAAGGGTTAAAACTACCTAGAACTCAGCAAGGGATCTGTTTAAGGCAATTATTACTAATGCCAGTGAGGAAAGAAAGCTCACTGGGGCCAGGTCATTCTGTAAATGCTAAGGAGAGTTTCCATCATCTCCTCCAGAAGCATCTGGTCTGGGCTGCGCACGGGAGCCGGGTACTGGGAGCCCTGGTCTCCTGCCCAATGCAGGGTCCTGTGACAGGAATGGGCACCATAAGGATGAGGTGGCTGCAGTTCAGCTTGAGTAGCAGCTCCTGCTGGAGGCACTTGTTCAGGGTATTGGAAAGAACTCCAGGAAAGATTGATTCAAACCCTTCGAGTGAAATAACCCTTGGAGAAGGCTGTTCTCTTTGTTTCTGGGCACTGAAGTTCCCTCAGCCCTGAAACAAACCAGTTGTTGTTGCTCTGGATCTACAGTGCAACTAGGAAAGGGTCTGGGATGTCATGTATTTCAGTTTACATAGCCCTGCTTGCTTCCTTCTCCACTGAAGTTTCCTCACAGTGCTGATGATCATAATTGCTAAAGCTCCAGCCAGGGGTTCCAGTAAGTTCTGTGCTCACACAAGGACGCATGCGATACTGCCACCATGAGCATTAATCCAGTGGAAAATGAGTTTCCAGAAATGACAGCCGGATGAGAAGAGAAAAGGAGGATGAAGGTACAATAGTAAGACCACATGCTGGTACCATCTGCCTCTCCCTCACACTGTGCGAGGTCTCATGCTGTGTAGGTCACTCAAATGGATACAAGAGCTCTTAATCTAAGCACTGTCTAGCATCCCTGAAGTCACTGTAATGGCTTGCTCAGTGTGTCATTCAGCAAAAGCTTGAAGGTGTGCTTGAAGACAGTGCCCTTCAGAGAGAAGGGATGTGATGATGATTGACTGGCTTCTAAAACTTTTTTCTCTCTTTCTTTTTTTTTTTTTTTTCTTCAGGAGCTTGCTAAGCCGGAAAGATGCGTGAGTATAATGAAAATAAGGAAACCTGTGGGACCATCTGTCTCAAGTATCTGCTATTCATCTTCAACTTCTTTTTCTGGGTAAGCAGCTGCAGCCTTCTTCAGAGGCACATAGATAGCACAGCAGTTTCGATGGTAAGGGCAGAAATTTTGGTCCCAATGAAGTAATTGGCAAAATGCTCTGACATTGGTGGGACTCAGTTTTCATCCCGTAGGCCAGCACAAGTCACAGAAGTCGTGGCTTAATACTGTGGCCTCTAGTTGTTTATGGGTTTTAGTACAAAGTATAAAAAATAACTGGGTGCTTGAAAAATTGCAGTCTTTCTGATGTGTTTTTTCACATGGCTAGTGTCCTCAGGAGGCTATCCGCTATCCCTGTTACTCTTCTCAAAACAGCACGGGCAGTGGATTGGGTGCAGACAGAGCAAGAATAACACTCTGATCCCTGAGACTGGGTCCACACTAGAGCTTTCTAGAATGGTGCTTTCTACCTGAAGCCAAGAGATAATTTCTGCCTTTGGTGCCGGAGATAGAACATCAGAGCATGCAGGAGACACTTCTACAGAGAACTGCCTGTTGCTCCTTGACAAGCAGTGGAAAGCTGGCTGATGTGAAGCTGCTTCTGACCCTCTGTTGCTAGGTCGCATTCCAGTGAATTTGGCATCTTTTCATATTTGCCCAGATAAGATGGTGTCTATATTTGGGAGGGCTCAAGTCCAAGTGGAAATTGCTGTGTGCAGACAAATGCTCCAGTTAGCTTACACCTCCTGCTGCCAGGGGTGCCAAACTGGCCTCGTTGTTTCCCTGCCACTGCCAGCCCCTGTGAGGCCTCCAGGAGCCTTTCCCTTGGTCCAGGTCAGCTTTGGTTCAGATTGCAGAGCAGAGGCACATGCTGGCATCCCAGTCCTGCTGGGCATGAGGAAACTGCTATGTCAGAAGGCCCTCATTTGCTTCTCTCCCTCTTCACCCAGCTGGCTGGTGGGGCTGTGATGGCTGTGGGTATCTGGACCCTTGCTGAGAAGAGTGACTACATCAGCCTGCTCTCCTCCAGCACGTATTCGGCGACTGCCTATATCCTGGTTGTGGCAGGAGTAGTTGTCATGGTGACTGGCATCCTTGGCTGCTGTGCCACCTTCAAAGAGCGGCGGAATTTGCTCAGAGTGGTAAGTTTTACTTTTTTTGTTTTTTTTTTTCCCCCTCCCTCCCCATTTGGATTGGGAGTGAGCAGCTCATTTTTTTTCTTGAACAATGCCAATGTGGGGGGAAATACTTTGGATGTGTTTTGCACTGCAGACTTGCAGAATAGTTAGGGTTGGAAGGGACCTCCGGAGATGATCTGGTCCAATGCCCCTGCTCAGCCAAGGCCAGCTAGAGCAGGTTGTCTGGCACTGTATGCAGTCAGGTTCTGAATCTCTGCAAGGAGGGAGACTCCACAGCTGCTGTGAGCAACCTGCTCCGGTTGCAAAGTATTTTCTTAGGTTCAGATGAAGACTTCTGTATTTCAGCTTGTGCCTCTTTTCTGTCATCCTGTCAATCTTCTTCACCTGTGCTACAGCAAATACCACTGAGGCCTCCAGCTCTTAGCACTGGTGGTGTCCTTGTCCTAGGTGGCAGGTCTATTACAGAGCATTTCCTTCCATCCACCCAAAGAATGTGCTTACCGCTGCACAGTTCAAAAGTACAAAGTAATACTGGTGATATCTGTATTATACATAGGAAGGTCTTTTGGAAACTATTCAAAGCAAAATCTTTTGGCTCTTTTTCTCTTCCTTCTCTGCTTCTCCTAATCCCTTAGACTTTTCTGGAAAATGGGAAGAAAAAGGAAAATATGGGAGATCTGTAAGAAAAGTGGCTTTTGATGGCAATAAATTCAAACCAAATGAATACACTATTCTTTCAATGGCTTGTTTTTTTTTAAGTAATAAAAAAATCCAAGTAATATTTTATTTCCTTGCAAAAAAAAGATTTTATTTTGACTTTCACAAAAAAAAAATCACATAGTTTTGATATGCTGGTGTTCTTCTGTGTCCCTCCCTGTGTTGTTTTCTCAGCAGCTTGCTTATCAACCTGCACTAAAATTTTTGACCAGCCCTTTCCCCTTTCAGTCTGAAGTGTGGCAGCAGTCCTTCAAGAATCTGCAGCAGTGAGTGCAGGGACTGACATAACAATCAGTGGCTCTGCTTTCACAGTAGCAAAAAGGGGAGGACACTTTAGTGTCCCTTCAGCAGCCCTTCCAACTTTGCGAGTCCTCATTCACCCAACTGTCCTATTTTGTCTCTTGTTCAGAGAGAGGAGCACAAATACAAGCTATGAGCATTCCTGACACTTGTACCGCCGCCTTGGAGATCTAATATTTTTGGTGAAAAACAGAGTTAAGGCCAACAGTAGAGAGGGAAAAAAAAGTGGAGGGACTTGCTCCCAGAGAGCACAGGGTGGTTGCCTTGCGGGCGCTGGTTTCCTCAGGCTCCTGGTGTGTTGCAGTCCTTTTTAGCCTTACTCCAGTTATTCTCCATGTCAGAGATCCCCTTTTGTCTTTTTCTGTCAGCCAGAAGCTACAGATGAAAATCGGGTGTGAAAATCTTTGTTATTCTGCCCCAGCAACCCCAATAGTTGTCCCCGGGGAACAAAAGCTGGCTCTGTGTGCTTACACCATGTGTCCTTTCAGAGTGGCTGGTTGTGACAGGCCTATTGTCTCTCCCCACTCGTGCTCTGCTTTGGTTGCTAGTGAGTAATCTGCACAAGAAATGCTGCTGTGCTCGCCAGGGCTGAGCCTCGGCGCCTTCGCCAGCTCTGAGCTCAGGCACTAACCCTGACATCTTTGGCGTCCGTGCGCAGGGGATTGTGCCAGCCTGTCCCAATTTCTCTCAGTAGCAGAGGCATGGAAGTGAATGCAGTAACTGGCATTTTCTCCTCTCCCCATTTCTTGCTGGTGCTTTTTGACAATTATGGCTGTTTGCAGAATAAGTATTTTGGTTTTAGTTTTTGATTGCTTTTCTGTTTAAGTCTCAGGAAGTTGTGACTTTTAGCTGCCTTCCTAGCTGCCTGGGAGTTTGAAGGGCTCACTTTGAGGATTTCTTCTGTATTTCATTGTTGATCACTCGCAGCTGTGGCACTTCTGTGTCCCTGCGTGTTTCCTCGTGTGCCTCCCTAGCCGAGTGCGCTGATCCGCGGGCAGTGGACGCAGAGTTCCTCGCGTAGCCGGGGTGCAGGGAGACGTGGCAGTGGAAAGGCAGCCTGGCCTGGCTGGCCGTGGCGCTGTGCTCTGCCCTGCTGCTGGAGCTCCTCAGTCACGTGCTGGCAATGACCTGCAGGCCTGCTCGAACTGAAGCTCAGATGCAGAAGCTGCAGCCCTGCTCTCCAGAGTTTCAGCAGGCTTTCTTGGGCAGGGACAAGGAGGCATGGATTAGGCTCTTTGCTCTGATATGTCCCTGTTATCACACCTGGCAGTCAGCATGTTAAAAAGCTGCTGCTGGGGTATTTCTTCTGTGCCAGGAAGAATCTAGTTAAGACTCTTCTGAGCTGGAACCCAACTGCTCCTGTCTCTTGGTGAGTTGCAAAGGCAAGAAGAGTGCAGCTGAACACAGGGGAATAAAACCTGCATCTCAAGCCAGCTCTTTATGAGCACGTAAGCCAGTCAAGATGCACGCTTTCATGCACAAAAGTATGCAGGTGGGAGCTCCCGGGAAGGACCTAGCAGATGGAAAGGACCTCGCACATAAAGGCAGCAGCTGGCTTTCTTCAGGCTTGGCCCCTCACTGCTGCATTTATTCAGTTGGCTTGGACAGGGAGAAGGGAGGATAGGTGGAAGAAATCTTTGCCCTCTGTGTTTGGAACATCCCATGCAGGCCTGACTCTAGCTTGGAGCCAGAGTAGGAGTAAATTTTCCTAGAGCCCACCCACATTCCGGAGTGCCTCCCAAAGGCCTTTGGGTGATCCAACCTTTCTTACTGGTTTCCCTTATTTGGGGGAGTGAATGTGACGTGTCCTTGCAACTCCCCACGGGAGCTGTCTGGCTTCTTCCCGAGCAGACCTGTGTGAAAGAGCCCTGTAACTCTTGATGGAGAGCAGAGAGAGCAGCCCTGTTCTGCACCGTGTGTGTGTCCAGAGCAAAGGCTGCCGTTCCCCTGGGTCGCTCCCCTGGTCGGCATGAAGTGGTGCAATAGATACTTAGAAGGGACAGCGAGGCCTGGAGGGAGAGGTGAGGCTGAGATAAGGGTAGTGCATAATGAGGTGCCTATCAGCATAGACAGATTGGATGCAAGGGCAGCAAATGCAGTAACCCTGAATACAAGGTATATAAAAAGGTCTCTGACTTGAATTTTCTAAGGTCTGACAGGTATAATTTGTTTTTTCTCCACCACAAGACAGCAGAAGGCGCTGAGCTGCAGTGAGACAGCTCATCTGCACCTGAGCGCCTCTGGCATGATGACAGAGAGCACCCGGTTTCAGGGGGATAAATGAAAGAAGCTTTCCAGGTCATTGGCTGTTTCCAGCATCCTACTACCCTCCTTCCCCCTCCTGTCCAGAGCAGTGATGTCAGAGCAGTCGGATGTGACTAGGTTGTAACAAAAAAAGCCAGTCTTTGTAAAAAGTGCCCCTCCTTCCTTACTCCTTTGAATGTCCGTCCTATGAGTGTTGGGACCAGCCTTAGCTCTCCAGCCCGGCTGATGACTCATTCCCATGGCATGAACGAGCACCTTGTCCAGCGTGGGCAGACACTGGCAGTGCTCAGCCCTCATGGGGAGTCGAGTGAATGCCTGAGATTGTGCACTCAGATTAAAGCCCAGCCTGCAGATAAAACCCAGCTGGCAGCCTTTGCAGCTGCTGCATCCCAGCAGGGTACAAGAGGAAACCTGAGCTGGGAGGGTTAGTGTTTATCTTCTGCAGAGGGGCTTGGAAATACCTGTGTTGACCAGGCAAAGGAGGGAGCACAGCAAGGAATATAACTCCAGTGTAAGAAAAGGCATCCATGCTATTTAGGCCAACTTGCTCTGTACAGGCCTTTACTGTTCTTGTATGTGTCAGGGAAACATAGTTTGAATTCTAGCTATATGTACTGGAACTGTTTGCTCGTTCCTTGGGTTCGTTCCTTAGGCTGGAATGAGCACAAAGCTCAGACTGTTTCCTACAGGTGATCTCTTTAGGTTGTTGTGAGGCTCTGGTGGTGGTGCAGGATGTGGGAACATACCTGGATTTTGAACTATTTAAGTAGATCTGTGATGATTCAAAAAATTGGCCTTTTTCTTTCCCTTTTGGTGGACTAGACAGTGAACTGACTGTAGCTATTGAGAGGGTCATAACATGAGGAAAGGCAAGACAGATATCCTAGAAACTTTCCTGAGGGAGCATGGAAGAACATTTGTAGGTATGTGGCACCTGGTGCTGCTGCCAGCCTTCACAAACAGATGTTTAGTAGCTTTATTGGCATTAAAGCACTTCAGTGAGAATAATCAATTTAAATATTTTTTTTTACAGATGGGGGGGGAAAAGCGGTGTGAAGGGGTTAAGTGACTTGCCAGTGTCATTGAAGAGGCCAGGGGCAGAGCTACAGAAAAATCTGTATTTTCAGAGTCATAATATGATGCTCTGGCTCCAGAGTACTCTGCCCAGTCCTCTTAGTCCCATTCAGATGTTCTTGCTGAGGTCTGACTTCCCTCCTTGTCTGTTCATAGGTAAAAGCCTCCCAAACCTTGTTAGTTTTCAGTACTGTCCTTTTGGTTCTCCTTGTGGCAAGCAAGACACATCCCACTCCTGGTCATCAAGTCCATCTTAAGAAATCATCTTAGTGCTGTCTTCTAAATATGGTTCAAAGATATTGAGCTTTTCTTTCTAGATCCCAGTTCAGCAAGACAAATACTTAGAGCCCTGATGGTGACTGTGTTCTAAAATCCATTGCTGTGAGTGCTGTTCTTGGGTCCTGCAGAAGTGACTGGGAATGCTGTAAGCTTGTGCTTAAGTGATCTGTTATATCCTAGGTGAAATGGGCCCTTTGTTGCTTTATTAAATCAGTATTATAACATGAATTTCTCCTTAGCAACCGTGAAAAGACCTAAACAATATCAAAACAAGCACAAGTTTTAAAAAGAGGATTTATTTTTAAATTGATGCCAGGAATAGATGCTTTCTGTCATATTGAGCATACTCATCAGGTTATTCACCGAACACTCTCTTGTCCTATGATCTTGTCACACTTTTCCATTCTCTATGTCCCTCTGGTTGTGTGAATTAAACTCACACTTGCTGCTGCCGGTCTTCAGATATCCCATGTTATTTTCCCTGTGAGATTTCTCCTATTTTACCCTAGCCTAAGTCCTAATCTCAACTGCAGGCCTTAAATGCTCCTGCAGAAAAGGAGCTCCTGCATCAACAAAGATGGGTTCGTGCGTTTCACGGGTCAGTGTGAAGCTTCATTCCAGCACCTCCCCATGTTCTGGTTTAATGTCCTACTTTCCCCCTTGTTTTACAGTACTTCATATTGTTGCTGTGCATCTTCCTTCTTGAGATCATTGCTGGAATCCTGGCCTATATCTATTACCAGCAGGTGAGTAAACATTTGTGCTTGAGGCTCAAACCAGGGAGAGAGAAAAGAGCTGGTGATCCCATTTCTGCTCAGAAATGCTGGAGGCTTGGGACCTAGGGTCTGGCTGGGGCTCAGCTTTCTATATGTCTGCACTATCTTCCCTGCATATAAAAAAGACTTTGAATATTTGCTGATTTTGATAAGGTGTTAGTGGTTACACGTGGGAGGGTGATGCTGCTCAGGGAAGACTGCAGCTCATCTTTGCTCCCTGCTTTTCTGCAGAGCCCTGTGGGAGAGGCCTGTTGAGGCTGTGTACATGCAGGGCATAAAGCAAGCAGCTGACGTTTTGATAGTGTCACCTAGTGTATTCAGGATATAGAAACAGTCCCTGCTGCATTCAGCAAGCCAGCTGCCATACTCCAGAATTGGCGAAGATGGTAAATGGTCCAGCTGAGAGGTTCAGGTCACTTTAGGTCCGGAAGTTTTTAAGAGTTTTGTGTAACTAGCTCAGCTGAGGGCCTGGAGAACATCATAGGCTCTGAACAGCTGCAGTCCTAACTTGGCACCTGCTGCAGCTGCAGAGAACAGTAGCTTCAGTCACTGCTTTGTTTTTAAACAGGGTTTAGCCACCAAGATACATACAGCCTGGGGAGTTGCCCTTGTGTCTGGGAATTAATTGGAAAGGGCAGACCAGGATTGCTGTCAAGTATCTGCCTAAAAATCAGCTGGGCATCCCAGCTTGTTGGCTTCACTGTCTGGTTTCTTTACCGTTCCTTTTATCTTGGGATTTCTGTGCTTTGCCTTGTTAAGATATGCACTGGCAGCTGGAGCTATGTTTGCTTGTACCAAGAGAAATCGGTGGCAGAAGTGTTCATATTTAATGGGGAAAGATCAATCCCGGGAGCATGGCAGGAAGCCAAGGTCCATCAATGCAAAGACTAAGTTACTGTGTGATAACGAGTGGAAAGGGGTTGTCTCAGATTGAAGCAAGGGCTGGCGTATTTGGAGCTGTCCCCTTAGAGTGAGAGCATGTGATCAGCAGCTGCACTTGCCCCCTCGCTCTGCCTGACAGAAATCACCCCTCTTTCCTGGGTGCAGGCTGCTTGCTCTGCTTGCCACTGGTTTTATTTCTACCCTTGCTTTGGTGTCTAAGGCTTGCGCTTGTGTGCCTAAACTCCGTTTCTTTTGCTGTCTCTATTCCATGCTGCAGTTCTTCCCCGTGAGCCTACAGGTAACTGCTTTTCTCCCAAGTAATAATTCTGCTAATGGACTCTCCTCTTTATTTGCCTTTGGTGAAGTCCCTTCAGCTGCTGAACCTTTTCCTTTTTCTTTGTTACGCTAAGTCCTTTGCACTTCTATAGAGCTTCCCAGCCCAGGATCTCAAAGCGTTTTGCAAATGTTAATGAATGAAGCCTCATATCACCTCTGTGAGGTAGGTATTGTCCCCATTTGACACATAGGGTTGGAAAACAATACATTTAAATATAAAAGGCTTCAAAGGGAAAGTAAACAACATACTGCATTTCATCCAGTTCAGCATAACAAAATGATTTATTGGTTACCTGTGAAGAAATAAATGTATGTAGAGAAGGTATCCATCCAGTTCATTCAGTGACACCATGCAGAAGGCATGATAATATTGTTTATTGGTATAGAAAACTTAGGGTTTCATACGTGTCAAACTAGAGCACTGTTACGTTATGAAGCAGGATGACAAACAGATGCAGATCTTGGGTACTTTCTGGCTGCCACGGGGGTGGATGAAAAGAATTCAAGCATATTAAAAGAGCCTCCCCAGGAGAGAAAGGTGTTTGAAAGCAGTTGCTTGAGCTTGCCAGTGGTTTATAGTAGAAATGTTTTCAGGAACGGTACACTTAAAAACCAGACTCCTCTCTCCAAGCCTTGCAAATGTGTCACTGGATAGACTGCTTTGGCTGTAATGTGCAATCAGGCCATTCAGAGACATAAGATGGCCTGTGGTGTCATAGACCTGCCCATGTTTTAAACAGGCACAATTTCATGCATTTGGTTCTGAGCCAAGCAAGTCTTGGCAATTTCTCTTACTTATGCTGGGCTGAGACCCTTGCAGTGATGTGTAGCACAGGCTTGAAATTTAACACAGGGGCAGCTCTTTCCACTTAATAAAATGGGAATGTGATCTTTGATCAGTTGGATATAGGCTTGCATGCTTCCTGGAAAGCAATCTGATGCAGCCTTGGAAGGGGAGCTGGAAGGAAGCTGTAGCTTTGCTAGGTCCCGCTGGGTACCTCTACCCTCAGTAGGTAGCTTCACTGCCACGGGGAGTAGCAGCACTGAAATGTATGATGGACGCTGGGGTGCTCAGAGGGAAGGTCGGTTTGCTGCGTGGTTTTATCCCACCTGTCTCTTCCATCCAGCTAAGCATGGAGCTAAAGCAAAACTTGAAGAACACCATGACCCAGAAGTACCGGAAAGAGGGAGAAGAGAGTGTTACCAATGCTGTAGACAAGCTGCAGCAGAAGGTAGGTGTCTCGAAAGGTAGGGAGCATTAAAGCAATAGCAGGGCTTAAGACCACGCAGAAGGCATCACGGGCTGTATTGAAGATGCAGATGTTTCACAGCTCCCTCTGATTCAAGACAAGTTTGCATGGGGCAGGGCCTGGGCCATGCTAGCAGCAGAGCTGCGTGTTGTGGTCTCTGAGCTGGAGTCACAGTAGCGTAGGGGAAGCTGAGGGCTCCCAACGTGGACTGGAGCTGCCCGGTCGCTCTGATGGCTGTTTTCTCTTCCCAGCAGTAGAGCCTTGGAGGAAAGGCTAACATGAATGCTGAACAGCAGCATTACTTTCAATGATTAGTAGTTAAATCCACCATGTTGTCACCGTTGGCACTCTCCAGTCCTGTGGTTAAGAGCAGAGGTTGCTGCAGGCAATTTCTAGTTACAGTCCACCCCAGTAGTAACTAGAGGCTGTGGCTGCTGAAAAGTGGGTGGTGATGATATTTAATGGCCATATTTGGGATTGTTAACAAAAAGGTCACTAATGAACATTAATGAGCCTAAAGAAATCCAGGCCAGTGAGATAGCTGGAGTGTCTGCAAAGGAAGATGAAGGCTTCAGGGAGAAGGCTTCAGGGGGAAGGAGGTTGCAGTGCTTGCAAGCTTAGCCTTTAATCTGTGTTCATCCAGTTCAAGTGCTGCGGGAGCAACAACTACACAGACTGGGCGGACAGCCTGTGGATCAGATCTCCAGAGGCCAACGGGCGGAAGGTCCCAGACAGCTGCTGTAAGACTATAACCGACCACTGCGGCCGAAGAGACCATCCTTCCAACATCTACAAGGAGGTAAAGAGCAAAAGAGCTTCAGAGTCTGCTGGTTGTGAAGTATATAAAGGAGGTGTTGGATCAGTGCTGCAAGTCTTTAGAAGGCAGAATTTATTTCTGTAGTTTGGAATCCGGCCTTTAAAGACAAATTATAACAGCTTCAAGGAAGACAAAAAGTGGAGGTGTTTAACTCTTTACAGCCAGGACTTAGGGTGGATTCTTACATGTGGACAAATGTGGGGACAGATGTGTGTAATTGTGTCTGCTAGTGTGTGGAGGATTGCAGACAACACCTGGTAAACACAATCTGGAGTACATTGGCAGGGAACCTGATTGTGGGAGAGGGTTGCAAAGCCAGAAAAAAAGAATCTTCAGCAAGAGGAGAGGACAGTAGGAATATTTTCTACAACTTTGTATTGTTTGTATTCGTTTATATGTAGATATAAAGATAATATAAAATATTTGCTATAAAGTATGCTGGTGATAGAATAAAGTGTGTGAGGCGGTCCCTTCTGGCACAGGACTCGAGATTGAGCCTTACATGTGACACAGTTCTAGTCATTTAAATTACAGGTGCAAATGAAGGTGGTCCTCACCTTCTTTTTCTAGTTCTTAGTACCTCTGACAGTTAAGGAGGACCTCAACTATGAGGGAATGAAGAACAATGCTGAACAGTGTAGAGGTGACCCCTTTAAAGCAAGTATTTAGTCGCAGAGTATGTCCTTTCTGCAGGACTCAGAAGAGGATTAGATAGCTTCAGGAGTGTGAGTAACATTTGCCATTAAGTCAAGCAGCTCAAACGGATACAAAAGGATCCAACCCTCTAGCCTTGTGCCATGAGCAGGGAGATGAAGCCAAGTCTCTCTGATCTAACAAAGCCTCTTCTTAAG
Organism: Tinamus guttatus; assembly: GCF_000705375.1. Next base: position 159,860 of record NW_010586853.1, on the reverse strand, counting down.
TCCAGCTGCTTAGCTGGGTTTAGCCCCTTGGAGGGGGAAAAACAAAAAAGCCTTCGCCATGAGGTTTGTGTTTCCCACAAACAACAAGGAGGTGCAGAAAAGCATCCAAGGGGCTGATGAGGTGTCCCTGAGAGTGGACACCTGCAACCAGTCGAGTGGTAGGGTAGGCTCTTCCCTTGCTCTGTCTGTGCTGTGTAAAACTGTATTATTGGATTATTGAGAGAGCCATTCTAAGGTGCTTGTCACGGTGGGTTAGCTCTAGAGGAGAGAAAGTTCCCAGGGGTGGCTTGAATCTACATAAGGGCAGAGTTCAGAAAGGATTTTATTGATTTTGGGGGAGAAAAAACCAAAACCAGTCAGGGAAGAGTAATAACTACTTCAGATCAGGGCAACGGGGGTTGGCTAAACCCTCTAACCCAGGCATGAGGAGATGGAAACCTTTGGCATCCCTTGCTGAAGGGCTGTGTTCTCACTCCTTCCCTCTGCCTCTGTGCATGTAGGTAGGTGTGTATGCTCACTGAAAGCTCCCTGGGACAGGAGCATCCCCTGCACCCTTGGGACTCTGATGTAGCCTACACAATAAATCTCCATGTTACCATGGAAAACCTGCCTCTATATTAAACGGTTTAATTATTTAAAGGGAATTCTTCAAAAAAAAAAAAAAAAAAGTCTAATTGATTTCTTTGTGACAACAGAAACTTAGCAGGACCAAGTAGGGAGGGTAGGGCCACCATGCTAGCCAGGGGTGCAATTGCAAGGGAAGGCAGGCAGAGCCAGGCTGCTGAGGCCCACACTGAGACTTAGTGCTCTCGAAAACAGGAGTGGGAGGTGTTTGCTCTTAAAGGGCTCCTCTCAGGGGAAAGGTCTCAGTAGTGGATCTCTTCACTCTTGTGGCCTGACTGGAATAAATCCCCTCTCCAGATATATGTGCTCCTTGTGTTCCTCCTTCTAGCTAGCAGCCTTCTCGAATTTGCTGGGGAGTTCCTGAGTTCTCCTGCAGGTGGCTGTTGTAAGTGGTTGCTAGTAGGTCCAGAGCCATAATAAACATAATGCGGTTTACGTCATCTCTGTGGCTTTTTTGGTGGTGTTTTGGTGGAGACGATGCTCACAGATGCTGCTTTTTATAGCATGACTTTCAAAGCTTGCAATGTTATCCTAAGCAAGAGACAGGCAGTTAAAATGAAACTGATTCCATGTTGTGCCCTCCCTTCTGTCTTCACAGAATGGCTGCATTACCAAGTTGGAAAACTTCATTCAAGAGCATCTGAAGATTATCGGAGCAGTGGGGATTAGCATTGCTTGTGTGCAGGTAAAAAGACTGAGTGATGTTTTGGGGGCACGGAACAGAGTTTTAAAGAAACCCCGGAGTTGAGAGATCGAAAAGATCAGGCTTTCCCCTGACTTAGGAGGAGAAGCTGCCAGGTAATCCACGAATCCCAAGCACGGAACAGAGTTTTAAAGAAACCCCAGAGTTGAGAGATCAAAAAGATCAGACTTTCCCCTGGCTTAGGAGGAGAAGCTGCCAGATAATCCACAAATCCCAGGATTCACAAGCTCTAAAGCATGATCCTTTTTGGCACCTTTGCCTCTGGTGAAGGAATGGGAAGAACAAGCCACAGGGCAGCACTCCCATCATGGCCGTGGGAGAGGCTCTTAGTGCCGAGCATTTTGCAGCCTGAGAGAGACCTCTTGTGGGGATGTGCCATGATTGCCTGTGTAGCTAGGGAGATGCAGCCCGTCCAGAAGATTTTCCTACCCCAGATTATTACTTTTGTTTAGTATGCTCCAGATTTTTGTCTTTCTCTTTGTCATGTTGATGAGTGGCACTGTGAGTCTGCAAATGATTTTTAGGAGGGGGATAAGTAGAAAGGTGGGACATGGATCCCCCCTGCACTCCATTTTAGATGGGAAGAGATAGGATATTTTCTTCTCCCTGTCGCAGATGTCTCTGGGAGTTCCTCATCTTTCCCTTCTTCCTGGCAAGCGACCAAATTGCATCCCAGAGAATTTGCTGGTGATTACTTGTGAGGATTAGCACAGATTATACAGACTAGACTGCAGTATCCCCAGATGGTAGCTAGTTGCCACTAGAGTCTGCATCCAGCTATTACTTGCAAGTTCCGCACCGTTCAGCATCCACGTTACTCTGTCACCTCCCTGGCCTCCTCCAGCAAGCAGCTCTTGGGAGGTCTGAGGGGCTGCTTTTCAGAAGTGGTGGACTTGTGTGTTTCCCACCACTGTAAGATGGAGCTGTGGTGTTCAGCAGTTCTGCCAACTTGCCTGGGTGGTCAAAGGAAAACTTTATTCTGGGAAGGAAGGAAAAGAGGAAAGGAAACAGTAGACCTGAATTTATGAAGTTCAGTGTTTTTCCCACTTCTTCTTTTTCAGTGGTCCATAAACTTTTCTCATGCGTTTATCTTGTTTTCTTTATGCCCTGTAGATCTTTGGAATGATTTTCACCTGCTGCTTGTACAAGAGTTTAAAGTTGGAACCATATTAAGAGCTGCAGGAATTCTGTCAGCTCCCCCTCAGCCACCTCCCTTAGCGCCTGCCACCCTCCACCACCAGCACAGAAGTCAGTAACCTGAGGACTTGGCTCTATAATGAAATGCCTCCAGGACCATGCATTGCCTTGCCTGCCCTTTCTGAGGAGAGTCACCCTCCTTGTCTTGTACCAGCCAGGCAGGGGTTCAGTGGGTTTTCTTCATTGTCAAGAAGCAACTGAGCTGTGAGTCCTTTGCTAGAAGCTTTAGCAAAACATAAAACCAAAGCAAGATTATCCAAGGCCAATTTTCTTGAGGCTCTTCCTGAACCAACATGAAGATATCAAGACCCTATACAAGAAACTTGGTTTGCTCTCTGATAAGCTCAACAGCACCATGCATTGATTGTGAGGACAGATGATGTTTCTGCACTGAGCTGGAGCCAGGGCTGAGTCTCCCATATGAGGAAGATTTTTCTCTCTCCCCGAAGTGCACACTGATGTCTTAACATACCGGTGTTCATCCGAGAGGACGGCTGCTTGGTTGCTTGGGGCAGAATCCTCTCTCCCTTCAAACTGGGAACATAACTGGGTGCAATTGAAATCTTATCATGACTCCATTGCCAAAGTGCGGCTGCCTTAGGATTAACCAGCAATCCTTCCTCTTCCTCCTCAAAGCTTTCACCCAGCATGGTGCCATTAGGAGCCACGAGATGCCTTTTGTCTCTACTGATTCTACTGCAAAGATGTTGAACTCCGTTCTAACTCTTTCAGGTCTAGTTTGTTCATACATCCAGTGTGAATGAGAAAAGAAAAAGTAATTTGTTTCCTGGCGTCCTCTCTGCCGAGACTGCTCTGTCTGTGGAGTGGGTGTATCTCACTATCCTTCGGCCTGTTCGGCTAGTGGAAGTATCTTCTCCCGTCTCGCATACTGAGAGATGCTGTGGGCCTGATGGTGTGATTATGATCTTCAGGATTATCTTTCTTGCACAGGAAATGAATATGTACAAATGTTGTATCAGCTTCCAAAGTGTTTGGTAATCAGCCGATGGTTTTCTCACTTTAAGGAGACATGGAAACCCACTTTTCTAATATTCTTACCAGTAACCAGTATAATCAGCTTTATCCAGTTGCTCCAGTGTATTTGGTAAATTGGGAGAGCTTGATTATGAGTTAACCATCTGTTTGCTGCAGAGAAATAGGTTTTCTAAAATGTTACTTCTCCATTGGGAACCAGGGTATCTACAGGACATAGACATCACTGCTGCCACGATCTCTTCATGATGCCCACAGTATCTTAACCTGAATTCACAGGTGCTTTTGTGCCACTCCCCTCCTGGGGCTTTGGATTTTGAGGGTTTTTTTTCCTTAATGGTCTTGGAGAGGATATAGTGTTCTCTTCAGTAAGTCTGCCTGGTACAGCAGGGATCTTGCTTTCACCTTCCTGATATGCCTGTTAAACCTATGAAGAAGAAAGGCATGTGAAGTTTGGGGTTTGTGTTTTTTAAGCAGCTGAGACAAGCCCTTTCAAATAAATCTGTTCCTTTTTATGGCCTTTTAATGACACAGGCTCCTCCCTGCCCCTGGCAGCCAAACAGCAGTTAATCAGCCAGTGTCCTGAAGGCTCTTGCAGCATTGTGGAGGTTTTGATTCACAGAGCAGAAGCCCTGGGCTGGTTCCTGCAAGGGGGCTAATGGGTGACAAGTTGAAATTCAGAGCAAGTGAATCTGAAACTCCCTCATTGGCATCCATGCCATGAAATAATCCGTAGTACTAATGTAGAGAGGTGGAGGAGCTCAGGTGTATCCTTGTTCCCAAGGCAAAGGAAAAGAGGGGAAAGAAATTTAAATTATTGCATAATGATCTAAAGGAGAACTCTCTAAATTATTTCCTGTTTTATATTCAAGTTTCTGACAAGTATTGACTACTAACTAAGAGAAAATATTGAGCATGTTGCTTGAAGCAATATTTCTAGTTTCTTAAGCATATTTTCATATGTGCCTTTGCCCATTCCCTTCAAATATGTTGTACAGCAGGGGTGGGGGAAGACCAGGAAAAATGAGATGTAACAATACGTTGGCTTGTGTCCACTGACTTGTTTTATACTTTTTCTCTGTGTAATAATATTCATTGCCTTTTTTTTTTAACCTGGTTTAAGTTGCTGGCCAATAGAAAAATAAAGCTTAATATTCTATACCTCTCCTGTGTAGTGAAAACAAAAACATCATGTGAGCAGTATGGGTCATATGAATTCAGAGTCCACAGCGATGGCAGAAAGCAGGTCAAAGCTGAGTTTGTCTCTGCCTTTATGAGCTTCATGGTCACCAACTGCAAAGAAGAGGGAGAATTGCAAGGGCTGATTCTTTCAGCCAGGCTGAGCATCTACTTCACCTCTCTGCTTCTGCTGTCCTGCTCGAGATGCGCTGCTGTGGGGTCTCCTCCATGTGACACCCTGAGAGTTGGAGTCGCAGGACCTCCTGGCACAAGGTATTGCACCAGGCATGGGCCCAGGCTGTGTCTCTGGAAGTGTGCGCACACAGCACAATATCCCAGGATTTGTGGTACACCCAACTTTGCCTTGTGGGGTCCTTGGTAACCTGTGACACCTGGTTTCCACTTACTGTGAAGAAGGTGGAAATCCTTCCCCTTTCCCACATCCCTGTGCAAAAAATAGGGAGTAGATATGCACCCCATTTTTGTTACCAACCTCTTGAGTGCAAGAGGGGAGAGCGGCACATTACTAATTGAAAGTGCACTGCTACCCAACCGGCTGGGGACACCTGCCTGCCACCAACAGGCGTGGCCCCTCGGAGGCTCTCCATGCTCCACTCACAGTGCAGGTCCCCTAATTCTTGTAGGATAAGTAGCTCGAGCTGCTTTGCCTTGTGGGCAGTGGTGCCTCTGAGCCTGAGGGAACCAGGGGCAGGTCACTCTGGAAACGCCTGCGTGTTGCTCATTCCATGCTGGCAAGTGCCTGTTGTTCACACTGCAGGAAGGCAGCCGGTCATGCGGACCTGTGCCAAGGGCTTGGCCAGCCTTGGCCGGGAGGCTGAAGGGAAGGCTCAAGCAGGACAGGTATCCACCCTTCCTGCCAAAGCCTTGAGGGCCATCCAGGGCCTCTCTCAGTGTGTAAGGGTGAGCTGGTGGGTATAGACTGCCCTATGGAGGTTTGTGCAAGGGGGCCTGGAGCAGGCTGTGGCCTGGGGCTTGCCAGGTCTGAGCTTCCTTGAACTCATCTGTCCCCAACCCAGCTGCTTCCTTTCTGTCCAGCTGCCCCCAGAGCCTGGAGCTGCCCACCAGCTCACCCCTACAAACCAAGAGGCTGTGGATGGCCCTGTGGTTATGGGGAGATTCTGCCTCCCTGTGTCCCCAGCCTGTGCCCCCTTGCCGCTGCACTGCTGCTGAATCCAACTTGCCAGTTACTGAGTCTTCCGCTCCTTGGAGGACCCACCTACTAAACACTCGTTGTTTTAATTTCAGGCACGGAGAGCAGAGAACATGCAGGTTGCAGAGCATGTGAGAGCCTGGAAAAGCAGAGGGTGAGCTGTATTGCTTGCACAGGCGAGCTCCTGGGGTCGCGGTTCCTCACCGAGCACGCAGGAAGCCCTGTGCTCGTTCCTGCCTCCCCGGCCCTGCGGCGTGGGCAGCTCCCACACACCACAACCCCCACCAGTGACCTGGCTGTTCCTGCCATCTGGCTTACAGGTGACACGAGCGAGTTGCTTTGTAGGAACTGTCACTGGGCTGACAAGGATGTCCAGAAGGGATGTGGACCCTCTTTCCCCATTAAAAAAATCTCGCTCAAGGCCTGGTCTGGGCCAGGCTCGGTGATGGCTCCGCAGGGAAGGGCTGTGTCCGCCTTCCCGAGTGGCTGTGCGTGTACAGCTGCGCTGCCTCCCGGCCGGAGGCGCTTCTGGGCACGGCCGCAGCAGCTGGTTTCAAACGTCCTTTCCCCAACCTCGCTGCCTCAGGGTGGAGCCAGGCACAAAGCTGAGCAGCCCTGTGAGAACAACGCTGTGGGATCCCACACCTTGCTAGGTCACAGAGAATGGTCACAGATCCCATTCTCCTTCCTGTCCCTTCTCCATGCCGGTAGGGTTGCCTTGTGGCTCCAGCTCGAAGGGAAACAGTTCCTCCCTGGCAAGATTGTTATGTAGCTTCTGGTTTCTAATACGTATGTAGCAGTGTCTTTCTCTGAAGATCATATGCAGTGTGAAGCAATTGCTTAAAAGCAATTTTTCACATTCTTGTTTGAATTGACTTATTCTACAGTGTCAGTGATCAGGGTACAATTACCATTTTATAGCTTCCTTGCAGGCAGCTCAGTCAGGTTTTTGGGCAGTAGCTGTGCCCCCTCCCAGGCCAGGAGCACAGAGTCCTCTCCCTCCAGCCCTGGAGATTTGGGCTACGAGACTTTGCTGCTCGTAGCAATTTACTCACCCTGTGGCCTGCTCCCTTGGGGTACCCCAGTGGTTGGTTCAATTTGTTCAGGATAAAAACCCTGCAGTGAAAGCAGATGTAGCAGTAACTAGTTTCTGCAAGTGTCCAGCTTAGGGACAGACTGCTTCTGCACAGATTAAAATAAAAGTCAGGTACTTCAGACTCCCCTGTAGAGCTACTACTGGGAGTCTCTAGGTGAACGACATTTCCTTTCTGCTCCTTCATTTATTTAATCAGGAGCAATTTTCCCCCAGAGATGCCTTGGTGCCTATTTCTTTTGCAATTTGGCATTGGCCACCTCTCATAATGTCCTTGTGTCCTGTTGGGGTAGGGCTGAATAGGGCTGCAGTAGTGAAGAGAGAAAGATGAGGACCAGGCAAAGGGCACTGCCTTTCCCCCATCACTAGGCATAAAGAATACACCATGCTTGCTGCTAAGAGCAGTGATGGCTCTTTTCCTGCTGTGAAACATCCTCTGAAGAGTGGAAACTAAACCTCACTAGGAGGCTGCAGCACAGCACTCCCAGCTCTGCTCCCCTTCCTCCCTGCTGCCTTTCTCCACTTACTGCTCTCACAGCACAATGAAATTGGCTTAATGTACCTAGTCCTGGCTTCCCCACCCTTGACTTGCAGCTTGAAGCCCTGGTGTCTGCTTGCTGGTGCCTCTCTGGGAGCTGTTCCCTGCCTGGCCTCCTCCTGGTGAGACCCAGGCTCCCAAGGCCGCTGGCTCTCGTGGGCAGTGCGGGCAGCCAGGCGCTCACCGGTGCCGCAGCCGGCCTTTCTGCACAGCCTCGTACACATGGTGTCTGGCTGTGCACCCTGTTTCGGAGTCATCACTGCGTGTCCCGTCCTGCAGACACGGAGCCGGTGCTGCCGCCCGGCCTCAGGGTGAGGTGTCACCTTGGTGCGACTGTCCTTGCTCTGGGGGCCCTGGGCTTGCTCACCCGCTATCCAAGTGCGTCTCCTCAGCTGCTGGCTGCGCTCAGCGTTGTCTCCCTGGAGAGATGTTACTGCGGGAAGAGGGTGCCTGGCTGCCTCTTCGTTGCTTCTGAGTCATCCCAGAGGAGAGGTCATGGTTACGTGGTGGCCTGCCCGGCTGGCTGAGGAGGAGTAGGCAACAGGGAGGAGATTTATGTGGTGTCTTCAGAATGGAAAAAATTCCCTGCAGGGAGGGAGCATGATGCTCTCAAATGAGCTAAAATCATCTGAACAGCAGGGATGCTAGTGCCCAACAAATGCATTCAATGAATCATTGGGCGTACAAGGGTTTTTAAGTCCACTTGGCTCAATGTAAAGGAGACCAGCTCCTTCTATCACTGCTGCCTGCAGAAGGACCGTTGCATGTACCAGGGCATTTAGATCAGTAGTTTGCTCTTTTCTGATTATAGCTCCCTGTTGCAGAAGAAGAGAGCTGCGGAGCACTAGGTGTTTCCAGCAGCGAACTGTCTCAGTTACCTGGGAAGAGCAATTCCTGCCAATGCAGAGAGGTGAGAGGTGAGTGCTCCAGCCGGAACAGACCCCTCACAGGTACCTTCCTTGCTGCTGCTTCCCCGCATTGAGACGGCAAAACCAAGCCCTGTTCCCTTTGAGTGCTGCAGCCTGCCCGTCACATGTCCCAGGCATCCCGGGGGAGTGTAGGGGTTGCGCCAAGTCCTTCATTCCCCTCTGCATGGTTAAAGCTAATCCAAAACAGGCGTTGACCCCCACGCATAATCAGTGGAGCAATGATTCCTGGCTTAGGATGGTCTGGGAATAACCCAGTTTGCAGGTAAGCTCGTGGGTGATGTTACTCACAGAAACCTGACTGCTCCTTTAGTGCCTCATGGGCACCAGCTGCTGGAATGCTGGAGCCTCCCCTGCGCACTCAGAGAGGTATGAGAGCCCCAGCGAGCCTTGTGTGCAGCAGAGTGTTCAACGGCCTCTTGCCAAAGCCTGGCCTGTCTGGCCCCACATGAGCACCCGCCACGTGCAGTGAGTTCTCTGCAAACCTGTGCTCCAACACGTCTCGCGTAGTTGCCTATAGAGCCACGGGAGACCTGCAGGCCGAACTCACTGTGACCATCCTCCCATGGCCCACGGGAGCGTGGCTACCGCAACAGGACAGAGGAGAGAACACGGGAAGCAGCTTACAGACCTCATCTCCTCTTTTCCACACGAAACAAATCCCTCGTTCTTGCAGCAGAGCCTGATACGCCCCCATTCCTGCAGAGGCGGCCTCCCTCCGGGGAGGAGGCAAGCACGAGAGCAGACATGAGGAGGCCCAGCAGCACGGGAGCTGGGACAGGTCATGTTTATATTTCATACTTTGCTGGGAGCTGCCTGAACACCTTTCCCAGAAATCTGTCACTGTAGAAACATGCTTGGTCCTTCCTGGGTCACTGCCCTCCTCGCCCTTCGCAGCAGAGCCATGTCCCTGTATGCCCACAGCCATATCCCTGTATGCCCGTCCCCTCTTCCTTGGGATTAGCCAGCAGTGAGGGACTCTTCCCTCCTGCAGC
>NW_010586853.1:134447-150413 GCF_000705375.1 Tinamus guttatus | reverse complement strand
TGAGAGCTGATGGCAGCACTCAGTAGCACTCTGCACTCATTGCACATGTTTTTGATATTGATAAAGCCTTTCTTTTCCCTGGAGATCTGCAAGTTTAATTCTCTTTTAACCTTCCCAGGCAGTCTTTATTGACTAGTTGTTTTCTCACATTATTTTCGAGGCTTCGATTTGTTGCCACTGATCCCATGACACAGTGTACCAAGAGTAAGAAATGGTGGCCCCAAACTTGAAGTACTGGTCTGAGGCTTGGGGGTTGTGAGGTCAGCTGCTGTCCCCACTCTCATAGGACATCAGCTCAGTCACCTCATCTCTGGTCAGCTCGACTCCTTCAGGACAAAAATAACAGTTGATCCCCTGATCTTTTTCTTCTAATGATGTGCCTCAGCTCAGGGCTGAGCACAGTGTGGTCTCTGCACTGCTGAAGTACAAGTAACAAAGCAGGATCTGTTTGAGGTGGTGGAGAGGGGAACGTAACCACCTCAGGCCTTGAATTCCCATCCCTGTAGCACTTTGCCCTTGGGGCACCTGCCTTTCCTGCAGCTGCAGCATTCAGGCCTCTGCCCTGCAGCCTGTGACTCCGCTGCCTCACATCCCTCCACTCCCATTTCCTGCTGCTCCTCCGTAGCCAGTATCCCTCTGTTTTAAGCACATGTGCTGAACATTGTTGTGTACAATTTTATACTTATCTAAATTAAATCTTGTCCTTCCTAAGATATCCTAGGCTCATTCCAATTTATCCTTCCTTGATTTTTCAGTCCCTCCTTAGTCTGGTGTGATACACAAATGTGATCAATATTACAATTTATTTCCTTTCCCCCTTTCTCCCTCTTCTCTCTTCCAAGACTTTAACGAAAATTTTAAGTAGCATTCAGTTCAAGGCTGGCCTGCTGTTCCTTTGCCTAATCTCCCGTGCTACGCTGATGATTTCATAAATTATTCAGTTGTTTGGGATTTGTCTGTCAGCCGCGACAGAACTGCTCAAAAGGAGCATTTCAGAGGTTTGTCCAGATTCCCAGGTGGAACAGTCGTGAACCCCAGAGCAGGAAACGAAGGACTTCATACTAGAGAAAAGCGAGCCCCAAAACATTGGCTCATGTGTATTGAAAATGTTTTTCAACAACAAAACCGAAATGTTGTTAAATGCATTTTGCAGTTCACTTTCTGTAGCTAATGGGGGGGACCATTAAAATAACAGTCCCCCAAAATGTGGGGTCTCTGTGTGTTTTGTGTCCTGCTTAGCAGAAAACCAACAAAGTCTTTGGGAAGGAGCTGGATTTAAATTAAAAAATAAAAATAAAATTAAAAAGGCAGTATTTCAGAAGCCTAGTTAACTGCAGGTGTGCTTAAGGTGCTGACTGGGATTAGCCACATTTCTCATTGCTTTCCCAGCTTGCCTGAGGTTTGAGGACATCTCTTGCACCTACGTTTTTCACAGAGCTCAACTACCCCTTTCATGAAATACCAGATATTCAAATGTTATCAACACTCTTTGCTGGTTGCTAATTGGAGCTGAAGAGTGTGCAACACAGTGCATAGGATTTTTCCTGAAGGGCTTGAATGAAAACTGAGCTCCTTTGAAAATGTGAGCCTACTTCTGGACATTGTTAAACACTAAGAACAAATTTGGTCATTAATTTCTATCAGTGTTTCTTTTTCTTCCCTCTGCACAAGTGCAGCTAATCATATTTTCTTTTTCTTGTCCACTTAGCTTCCTTTTACTATGTATATGAGCTGTGCTAAGCTCCACACAGCCCTGATCTCAGCATCACCACCTAAGTGACGCTATAATGTAAATAACAATAAAAATACTCTCCAAAGTGGTTATGACCCCACGAAATTGCTGAACTATGGAGACATTTCTATTCTGAAACTGTCAATGAGAAATGCAAATCTATGTCTATCTGCTACTTCTAATTTAGCCTCAACAATTTCTTCCATTTTTGCTCTGTTGCATGAGCTGTAGCTTCAAATCAACTCAATTCTGATACTAAAGGCAGAGGTTTCTGGAACATGAATACGGATAAATTTTATTCTCCGCACACCACTGGAGAAAAAAAAAAAAACACTTATTTTTTCACTGCTTTAGGATTTAGAGCTGTACCTGGAGGTAGGGTCCTAGGTGCTCTTTATCTGTCAGAGGGGAACCACGTGGTGCTAACCTATGGCTTTCTGTAGCTAATTGGAAGAAGATTAACAAGAGCGGGCAGTAGGCTAGAACAGAAAGAGAATTTAGGTTGGGGGTTTCAGTTGTCAGTGTCTTTCTGAAGAAGACACTGAATTGACTTTCTTCTATGAGACCATGTGTAGCTAAAAAAAAGACTGAGTTTCCCAGCTTTCATGGGACTATTGTATAAAGAGTAAAGCAGTTTACGATCTAATTGAACTCTTCTGAAGTGCTTCTCCTTTATCTAAAGATAGATGGACTTCCTCCTGGGAAGCCAGAAGAAAGCAGAGTTCCCTTTTCACCAGCAGGAAGACAAGCTCCCGAGAGTAATGCACCAGGTATGACACTTTCAGGTCATTATCCTGTTTTTAATACTCCATCCCAACAAGTTTATCTTGGAAGGGTGCCTTCATTTCCAGAGAGCTTGTGCAAAACACCTGGGAAGCTCTGGGCTTAGTCTGGGAGGAATTAGCTAAAAAGGATGGGTGTAAGGATGGTGAAAATCAATGGCTGCTTCAGCTGTGTTTCGAAAGGAATATGAGGGAGGAAGAAGATAACAGTTGATTGTAGGAGAGATTGACACAGGGAAAAGGCAGCCGGGAGGGACATGGAATCTGCTACAAACCACCTGTGAGAGCTGAGTGTCAGTGGGGGAGGTCTGAGGAGACTGTGCTGTCCTGCTGCAGTGCAGGGATTCAGCTGTTACCCAGGTAAGTGCTCACTTGGGCTTCTCCTCTGCTGCTGCAGCAAGGGAACAGGAGATCTTCCCAGGTCTGAGAAAAACATCGCTCCTGCAGGACATGTTACAGACATGGAGCGGAAGAAAATAGAGAGGCTCCTCCTTGCTTCAGTTATTTCTGAGGACATGGCTGTCTCTGTGATGTCTTTTTGCAGCCAGTCTCTTCTGTAGTAGTGCTAAAATGTCCACTTGAATTTTCTATTACACATTTGTCTATTTATGTGAATATTTCTTCCTGCAGCCTTTGAGAAAGAGGAAAATCATGTTTTCTGTTGAGAAGAAACCTCATCCCAGTCTGTTCCCTTACTGTGAAGGATGCTGCCTAAAACCTGTCTGCATCTAGCTATATTAAACTCACTGCCTTCTTTTGTCAGCTAAATCTGCAGCTTTGTCAGAGGGGGCGATTGGATTTGTCTGGCACAATCTGTTCTTTATGAACCCAAGTTGCTTATCGCTCCTTGTGTTGCTCTCTCGTACGGTTCTGACATATCGATCCTCCTGCTCCGAGAGCCGGGCTCGGAGCCGCGTCGCTCGCGATGGCAGTGACAAATGGGCGACCGCGGCTTCAGGGGCCTCACCTGAGGCAGCTGGCACAGCAGAGAGCACAGGGCATGTGTGGAAGGGGAGGAAAGGCTAAAATAGTGCAATGAATCCTTGATCATGACCTATACGGATGAGCGAGGAAAGAGATTTTGTGTGGGCCGCTGCCCTCGCTTGTCGGTGTCAGATCCATGTGTGCTTGCTGTTCTCACCGAGCAGCTAGAAAAGAATGAAGCTGCTTTTGCAGATACTGTTTGGAAAAATAGATGGGAAAGGTCTGGGGAAAGTGGATTAAGACAGGGTAAATGGAATCATACCTCTTCCTAAAGCAAGTTTATTAAGTAAGTTGTCGGCAGACACCAACTGCCATGTATCTCTGTCCAGCTTCATCTGTTTTGTGCACAAGACAGGGCTGAGAAGAGGATATATCTTTTCCTTCCCTGTATTGCCCAGTGCCCTGTTGCTGTGCTGTGTGATCCTGCTAACAGCAGCAGATCCTGCCTTCCAAAATGCCTTGAAGAAATGACCAAAATGGAAATCCCTGTTGGACAAGCCACATTTCTGTGGGTTTTGTGCTTGTTGTAAGGGGCGCCCATGGCTCTACCCCTAAGCCCGGGTGCCCTCCTCTGGGCGCATGTGCAGGAGCTGGGGGCTTGGCTGGGGGCTTTGCTGCTGTGGGTCTGTCGTGCGCTGTGTCGCCTTGCTGAGGCAGGGGCTGCTGGTCGCTGTTAGTCCGTGTGCTCCTTCTGCGGCTTCCGCGCTGGTTTGCGGCAGGGACGGCCTGCAGCTTCGGAGCTTGCCTTCCAGCTGAGCAGCAGAGATCTTCGCTCTTGAGGCATCTGCCTTTAATTTCCTGAGAAAAGATCTGCAAACAACTTCAAAATGAGTTCGCCCTTAGGCCTTTGAGCGCCTGGCTCCGGCGCTCGCTCGTGGAAGCTTTCCCGGTGGCCCTGGCGCGGCCGCTGGCCCTCTCCTTGCGCGTGAGCTGTCCCTCACCCTCGCTCCCGGCCTGCGCCACGCTTCCTCCTCTTGCTGCAGAAGCAGCTTTGCGCTTTCTAGGCATATGGTCCCACTCGTTTGGTGGGATTAAATCCAGCCTATGTTGCATCTGTCTAAAAGTTTCCTGGGGACTGAGGGCTCAGCCTCTTCCAGGAGCAGCATCTCCCCTGCCTCTGTAAGTTGGTCATTGACATGACTTTAATACAACTTTTTAAAGTACACATTTGTATCTAGTAAGCCCTTGAGAACAGCTGAGTCCCTTTTATATTGAAATTCAGGCTCCTCAATAACATTTTAGTATGAAGCTTGCTATTTTTAGAATTGCTGTTACTCTGTTATGAACAAGACACCTAACATCTTTCGATATGAAATCATTAGGGCACAGCAGAGTTCATTACAGGGGCATTTCTCCGGATTACGAACAAATCAATACCACCTACTAATAACACAGCTTAATACCTGACTCCAGTTGTGAACAGCGCATGCAGAAAAGAAGATAGTATTCTTCTGCCTCTCGTGCTCCTCTTGCAATATCTTATTTACTGTTTTCTCTCAAGGTGCTGTGATGGATTTATGAGTATACAAAATCCAGATGTTGTTTTTCCTTGAGCTCTCTGAATATTATCCTTTAAAATATGTTAGAAAGAAATAACTAGCTTAAGTTCTTGATATTGGAGTTACCTCACATGGAATAGGATTTCACCACTTGTCAGCGGACATGAAATCCACAGAGAACTAAGCTATAAGGCACTGCCCGGTTATATTTAGTTAGCTTATTTCATTCAGAGTTCTGAATAAATTTTTGATATATCAAGACGGAAAAACGTGGAGGGAGGTGCTGGGAGGCAAGAAGGTCGCTGATAATTTAATAAATGTCTCCAGAAGAAGAAGGAGCCCTGGAAGGGGCTGCACCGGGTCTCCTCTCCATCCTCGGAGAGGTCCCAGGCTCGTCAGGACTAGTGGCCCTAAGCCTGGGTCTGGCTTGGCCACATGCGGTCGAGAGGAGCTGGGCTTGGCGCGGCGGTGGGTTGTGGGGCTGGCCGAGCCCCTTGTCCCTGCTGCCCGGCGTGCTGGGCTCCGTAGCCACCCGCTGCTCTGGCTTTTGTCTGGAGATGTCTCCTGCTACAGCCGAAATGGGAAATTTCCCCATCTTGCAGCACGTGGTGCCTACTTCATTCGGTAGCAGTTCAGGTAGCTGTAACCAAAGTTGTTAAGGCCAAAGGCATCTGCTTATTTATTACAAGTAATAATTCATCAGTGGAATCCAATTATTACTTTTTGCCTTTTTAAAATGTTGCTTAATGGACAAGAATGACTATTTGTCTAGGCTGCATTTAATGCTGAGTGGATCCAAAGGGGGATTTCTTTAAGCCACTTCAACAATAATAATAATTTTTTTAAAAAAATGTCAAGTGTGGAGCTGTAGGCCTTCTCTGTAATGATCCCAAGCACTCAAGCCATTATTAACTTAATGCTTTCATTTACTAGATCATTCCTGGAGGAAGACCTGCTGGTCAAATTGCTAGTGTGCCTTTAAAAAAGTAAAGTTAATAATTGCTTCAGCTGCACAGCTCATTACTAGGAAAGGCCTACAGCTCAGAGCAGCACTAATTTTTTCCTTGTTTTTAAATTTTGAGGGTGAATTTAAGCAAAACCTTTGTGATACTTCCAGCCCAGACATTAGGTATTCCATTCCATTAGGTATATAAATTTATGAACTCAATTACAAAAGTTCCAAATTTCCATTTCCTTTGGAAACAAGAGACTTGAGGGCTTCTCTGTGTTGCAAAACATCACCGCATTGATGAACAGTTGGACAGAGCCCTCTTAGCTGATATGTGGTGGCTAATCAATATCAGTAGGAACACATCCTATTGCACCAGTACAGGCTTCAACTGCAAGTAGCTGGCATTGCTTCTTTCACTTTCTTTTTTTCTTTTTTCTTTTTCCCCCATTCACTGGACATTTTCTTCTTTCCCTCTCCCAGTCCTGTCCAAAAGGGAATACACTTCGTACCACAGACATGCCTTGGCTAAAAAACACTTGTCAGTATTTTGGGGTAAATAGCTGGAGAAAATGAAGCTTTAGTTCTTGTACCTCACAGACTGCTGGGGACAGTTGCTCCCTGTGTCTGCTGGCTTCTGAAGGAAAGGGAAAGCAAAGGAAGGGGGTTTATCCCACATGTATGGGCAAGGAAACTGAGGCACTGCACATGGGACTCGCCGAGGCTCGATGACAAATCTGATCCTTGCCCTGCTCTTCTCAGGGTCTGTCCCTAACCATACACCAAAGGTGAAGCATTTTTGGCTTCTACAGGGGATGCTGCTGATTGCATTATGCAGGGGTGGATGAAAGGCATCTCCCTGGCTAAAGTGACCAGCCTGTGGAAAGCAGAAAGAGGATGGGACCGTTTGCACCCAAAGCGCACGGACACTGGAGGAAAGATTCCTGTTGAACTCCATGCGCTTGGATTGGGTCTCTGGAGAGGTGCTGGTAATACCACTGCGGCGAACCAAGGTCTCCTTATAGAAAATGTGGGAAGTGGCGTAGAGAGAAGGATGAGCATCAAGTGGTGGCTGCTGTCCTGAGCACAGCTATTCCAGTGCCTGACCTGGGTCTATTACGGCACTGATTTTTTTTTTAAGCTGCATTTTGTTTCTTTGAGTGCTTCAATTAGACCTGCCTTTTAAAGAAGGGGGTCTGGCTTATGGAGTGAGTGTTCAGCATGAGTTATTTCTATCTCCAAATCAAGCCCATGGGGCGAGGGGGTTAATTCGGAATCATTAGTGCCTGTGGCAAGTCTTGACCACCCTCTTTGCTGCTCTCTTTGAAGTTTGCTGTTAGCTGCCTTTGTCTTGTGCTCCCACAAGTGTATGCGCTTTGAGCTTTTTGTCAGCTCTTCCACTCTGTTCTTTGATCACTGTTCTCTTCGGCTCCTAAAAGCAGAAAATAATGAACCCATTTTATTAAAACAATTGCTTCATATTTGGGAGGGATAAATGAAGGACTTTCCTGCATGAACATTCTGGCTCAGCAGTTGCAAGACACGGTTTTTGGCACGTCCCATGGCGGGCAGGCACAGAAAGGGGCACTAAGGAGCTCCCCTCTCCCGCGTGCCGGCTCGCCAGGCAGACGGCCGAGGGCGCATTCGCTCTGCAGCTGCAGGCGCCGGCTCCCTTTCGGGGACAAGCGTCTGCCAGAGGTTCAGGCCGCCCCGTTTTGTCCCAGAGAGGCGTGCAGGCCATGACGGTGTCTTGATGGTGTTTGTGTCAGCGCTCGGGTCCTTCCCGCGGACCGGCGGCTCTTATGACGCCAAACAGCTCGTGGTGCTGATCCTGCTGGAATCAAATCCCGCAGCCAGGCTGAGGATCCTCACGTGCAGCTGCTCCTGGCTGGGCAAGACTGGCCCTTGGGGCAGGGGGCAGGAAGCCTAATGATAAGAGTCTCGGGTCCATATCCCCCCTGTATTTCCATAGGGGAATGTTGAGAAGGAGGTGAGGGTTGGTACGAGACTGACTCCTCTGGAAACACTGTGCTGCTGCTTCCAATCTTTTGCCTGTTGCCCTGCAGCTTCCCCCGAGTGGCCTGCTGGGAGACTGTCTCCCTGAAGCCAAAGATAGTGTCTTAACTCTTTCTCTTTCTTATTTTTCCCCTTTCTCTCTCCTTTTATCAGTCATAAGTGCCGGAGGTGCATAAGGCTGAGGTCCGCAGGAAGATCTAAAAGCTCTTTGAGTGTCTAAGGCTTGAGGTACCTCAAACGGCTTTTCTTAGCAGAACTTAATAAGTCAAATTAATCTTGGCCACTCAGCTGGTCTAAGGCACTGTGTGCTGCCCGGCCATTTTAAGTCACCTTGAAGTTAATGAAAAGACTCCCACAGACTTCAAGAGGTGCCACATCAAACTGTGCACAACTTGAAAGGCAAATTCTCCATCATGTGCCCCTTCCCCTTGCTTTTCAAGTGTCTTTATGGTGCTGTTCATATCGGACAATTAAAAGTGCCTCCTCCCAGGGCAGCAGAAACGTAACCAGCTTGGCCTGGGAAAGGAAGTCATGACGGATGATGACATAATCACATGACACAGGATGGGACTGTGACCCAAGCAGGCCCAAGTGGAAGCAACGGTGTGACGGGGCCCGTGCTGCAGGGACAGCTCTGCTCCGAGGTGTCTCCTGCTCTAGCTCTGCCTCGGTTCAGTTTTTTCCCCCTTCCCTCTTGTCCCCCTCCCAGCTGTTTGCTGGGAAAGAGGTGGCCTGGCTTCTAGATCCCTTTAGTTTGCTATCAGTAAAAGGTAGAGTTCTAGTCGCAGGTCTAGCTGTATCTCTGTGGAAACTATGGGGTTTTCCATGGTGGTAAGTATGGTTTTCAGAGCTTTTTTAAAATTATTAATCCTACAGACAAAAAGCGTATAACAGAACTCCATCTTAAATATCAAATTCTGGATTGAAGTAGGGGAAAAGTCTGAGGGGTTGGTGCACATTTCATGTATCACCTCGATGAGACTGCCACAGAGGCTGCTTTTCAGAGACATAAGGCCTGAGGCTGATTATGGATAACACTGGGAGTACCTGATTTCCTTCCTGCAGATGGACTCAGAATTATGATTAAGACTTTTTTTTTTTATTTTTAGTGGTGATTTCAAGGCACAAGTTGCTTTTCAGGTGTACAAATAACTTGGTATTGATGCTCCAGTTAGAAGCAGGAACTGGGACTCAACAGCCACAAGTTTTTTTTCCTGTACTTTAATGATCTCTTCTCCTGTCAGGTGCTTCTTGGTCACTGCTTCATTTTTATACATCAGTAACATATGAGCATCCTGCCTTGCCTCAGGGAGATGGTAATCTAGGTGACTGCAATTTTCTGTTGCATTTTTGACTTCTTTTCCATTTTCTAATTAATGTGATTTCCCTACTACATTCTTTCAAAACCAATTAAAAAAATCAAAAAATGCTTTATATGTAAAGCAAATAAATTACTACAGAGTAGCAGTGAAATCTTTGGTATTTCAGCAGTCTTCCAATTAATAGATTCCTGTATTTAATTAAGGGCTTCATGACTTTTTGTTTTGCTGCTTCTGCCTGTCTTGATTATGCTCATGACAAAAATTCTCCTTCTTAGAAAGAGCCAGAGAAGGCCAAAATTAATATATATTTAGTTTGATTTTTTCCTATGTGTGTGTGCATACATGTCCCACATTGACTTTAAAAATTATGGTTATTGTAAGCATATTTAATGGGCCTTCTAAAAGAGATCTAGCAGTTTAGAAGGCAAATCCAACATGCTTATGTTGCTAACAGATTCAGAGGTAAGCACGGGAGAAATGGTAGCAGAAAGGGAATTACTTTCAGAGCTTTCATAGTTACCAAAGAGCAAGACTGAAATCTGGGATTTATAGAGTCATTGAAAAATTCACTGCCTTTTTTTTTTTTCCCCAGAACACAATTTAAACTCTGCTTCTGTTCTTAACTCTTGCAAGGAGAAAAGTCTTGAGGCAATCTTTCATATGAAGGCCTTAATTATTCATGATAAACTGTTCAATCACATTACAAAAATGCCTTTCCCCCCTCTGTGCTGCTTTTGCAAGCTCTTGATGCAGACGTGCTGCTTAATGTGCTGCAGGGAGCAATTTTTGTGTTTGCTGTGACTTAGTGTGGCTCCTCTTTCTTGTTTGCTGCTCTTTGTGTAGTGGCTCTGCTGGAGCAGGACCTGGCTGTGTCACTGGCTTCCACTGTGCTGGGTTTCCTGCTTGAGAAGGAGCAATCAGAGCAACTTTCTCTTTGAAATTCTGAACGGGGCCTGCTTTGTTTTTTGCAAATTGCATCTTCCCTGTAGTATTTAAGAACAATAGTTTTTCTTACCAGACAACTTAAGCTCTGCTGGCATCTGCTTTGAAAAGGAATATAATATTCTAAAGCAGAATAAGATTAGCAAATTCACTTTTGTTGCTAGAAATAAAGTCCTAACAGTTCATCTAATCCGGTCCCTTGGCACATATGCAGGACTGCTGTCAGCCAGTGGTAGCAGCCAGGGCTGTTGCACTCAGTCTGCAGAGTTTGCTGAACAAATGCACTTGCACTTTTCTTGGCATTTGAGTTTTCTCTGAACAATTTAGCATGTATCTTCATGTAACACTCCACTGGAAACAGAAAATGTGCTCTAAAGGAGTTGAGTTTGCAAAGGTCATCCTGTATTTCATAATGTCCCTTATGCCTGAAAGAGAGGTAAAGCTTCTTCCTCCTTTTTTTCCTTTTTTTTTTTTTCTTTCCTCTTAATGTGTTTAGCTAGCTAATATGGAAGGCATGCAGAACATACGCTATGCCACCAACTATGAAATAAATGCTAGAATCAACTGCTTAATTCTCTTTGCATTAAGGTAAAGCATATGGGTTTAAAATGTCTTCAGTGGAGAACTGCTGAATATGGGAAACTTACCTACAATCTCACTGTAATAAATTGAAAAGAAAGTTCAAGTGTAAAGATCTGTGGGTTAATAGCTATAGCTAAAGGCAAGCTTTTCTGCACCTTCGTTTTGAGACAACCTAGTTGTATAGCATCAGTCTGATATAATTTATCAATCTGATATTACTGATCACAATCAGTAACAATATTAGTTAATCAGCATCTCTGGAAGTTTGGGTTTTGTTCAACCCAAGTTCTTTGGGGTTCATCCAAATAAAAAAAAAATTCCAAAAAGCTTTCAGTCTAGTAGCTGAAATGCAAGTGCCAAGAACTTGACTGTACCAAATAATAACAGGCTCCAAGTTATGGGATTATCATCTGTTCCAGACCGTTTTTATGAAGCTGCTGTAGCTGATTTGTCCTTCATTTGCATGCAGGCTAAAACTGCATTAAACAAAATCCTGAGCAGGCACAAGTAGATGAATTGTCCTCCTCCATGCTAGGGGAAGGCGAGCATGTCTGCATGTGCACATAAACAGTCTTGCCACGGCAGCAAAGTTTTCTGGATGTCGGTAATGGCACGAAACAGACCCGCACTTAATGAGTAGCTGCCATCAGGAGGGAGTGGATGGGTCCTCTGCGGAAGGGGGAAGGCGGGAAGGGGAGAGGAGGTCGCTGGCAGCTCCGGCGCCGTCCCGGCCGGGCCAGGGTGAGGGCAGGCCCCAAGGGGGCCCGGAGCACCCGCAGCCGGCCAGGCGCTCCCGCGCTCCGCGGGCAGCACAGCACGAGCTGGGGCCAACGACATGACTGAGGGGTCGCAGACCTCTCCCTGCCCGGCAGCAGTGCAGAGCGTGGGCAGCAGCGAGAGCCTGCTCGCAGGATGCCCGTGTAAATGCTCAAGGAAGTTTCACTGCAAAAACCCGTCTAAGTTTGACCTAAGTGCAGGCAGGGACAAGAGCTCTACTCCCTGTGATTTACTGTTTTCTTATAATAGACCAGCCATAGCATTTTAATAAAAACGAAGCTGTGGTAGAGACCATAAATTGTCTTGAGCTGCAGCAGAAAGTGCACTCTGCTAGTTCCAGAATTACTCAGGAGTCATGTCTAATCTCACCAACCCAATCTACCCTTCCCTATTGCTGCAGGTCAGAGCTTCAGTCCCATTTGTCTAACCCACCTTTCCTACTTGCTGTTAAACAGAGAAAGAAATTATAATAATACCTCAAAGAAATATGCAGAAGGAAATGCTAATATCAAAGCACATGTTCAACTCCATCCAGTAACCACAGAGAGGCTACAGGGAAAGATCTCCTTTATTTTAGCATTTTTCATACACAAATTTACTATATTTTATAAAATAAATCTTTATTTTTACCAGCAGAAGCATCTAAAAGTTAACATAATCTCCAATTCTTGATTAAGTGGACTTCATGTTTCACTGTTTTTTCTAAAAGGCTAGTGGATGATGGTATTATTTTGTTCAGAAAATAAAATCTCTGAATGGTTGCAGTGCATTTTAAGGGCTTGTATCGTTTAACCCCTGAAGTCCACTTTCAAGCTCAATATTAGAGATATCATCCGCATGTCCCGTGGTTTATCTTTTCCATCTCATTTCTCAAGAGGAGCATAATTCAGAAGCTTCTCAATCAGATCCACGTGGGCTAGGAGCATTCTGCGACAGCAGTATCTCTTCAAACCAAGGGCATCCAGGGCATCGCTATTAATGCACATGGGAGGGGGGGGGAAAAAAAAAAGTCAGAAGCATTTTCAAGTATTCCTAAGCAACATACTGATTACTTTGAGCTTAGTCATAGAGGAAAGCTTGTTTCCAAGATAAATGAAATTAATGAGAAATTTAGTGTGAGTTGCTGATGTTATTATTCATTGCTGCCACTGACAGGATATTTGCCTGTTCTTCCAGGCTGCAGAAGACTCCTGTTAAATGTCATGCAGGCAATGCAACAACCCGACAGAGGTAAGTCTGCACAGAGAGGAACAGAACTGTAATAGTCTAGTTCTTAGGCACTGCCTCTTCTGAACCAGCCTACTCACGTGGGCATAGTTCCTCATGGATAGTGTGGTTAAGTGAAATGCAAGTATTTGAGTTCTGGAAATAAATTTCTGGTCTTCATAGTTGAAAAGAAACTTGAAAACAACAAATTTTAAACCCCAATTACTTTATAACAGTAAGTTAGTTTTCTTCCTCAAACCTGAATTTTTAGAAAAGAGGAGTTAATCTGGTTAAAAATCTGAATGATCAAGAGCTGTTAATGTAGTTAGAATACAGTTCTTAAACATGTAAAGTCATTTTTACTTTTCTTAAATCTCAGACAGTCCATAACTGCTTGTCTTAGCTACATCTCCTCCAAGTCTTATGGTAGGAAGTAGCACAAACTTCCCAAAGCACTAGACCTCTTACAGACTGGTGACAGCATTTACGCTTGTTAGTGCCAGCCTACTAACTATAAAGCTAGTCTGACACACATTGAAAATTTGACATTTATGAAATGGGACTGAATTCAGATCTTTAGATTTATATTATGCAGTGCCACAACCTAGCATTTGACTTTACAAAAAAAAAAAGTATTTTGAGACTGTGACTCTCCTGCCGGAGGAAGCTGTTAGCTACTCTTTCTGAGCACTGACATCTGGAAGGAAAACTGCACAACCCAAACCACGGTAAAAGGTTGTCTGGCTTCATACAGTGCAGCCTAAAAATGTGCAGTAAAGCTGCAGCTTCTGGGATGTTGTCAGTGGGTCTTTCACCATCAAGACAGGACTGCTCCTGCCTTTGGTATGCAATGTGCTCTGTACCTTGAAGTGCTTTAATAGCACAATAGAGTTTCATTTTTGAACTAGCATTTGCAAAAGCTACTGTATACAAAGTCTCCTGTATAATTTCATAAATTACATGATATTTTTGAAACTGCTGAGAACAAAAACATGATTCCTATGTAAGACTTAGGAGTTATGTAGAAAATTTTCAACTTTCAATTGCAGTTGCTAGTATTCTGTATCTCCAACAATGCCTACAATATTAGAAGTCATATATACTATAATGTATCAGTTAAAACAGTATAAGCACTAGTTTTCAGTTTCCTCTAGCTTCCACGGACTTGAGAAAAAGAGCAGTTTTAAGGCACTTTTAATATAAATTACTCAGACAAGTTTGACTTCTTTAACTCTATCCACCTGCTTCTTAAATTAGCATTAATAATCATTTTAAAACTGCACCATAATATTTTAACTGTTCAGTAGCCATTAACTCTACTTCTGATCTTGAATACTATAAGTTTATTAGCCTGAATAGTCACCCCAGAATTGCAACAATGATGAAAAGAATTGTTTCCCAAACAGTAAGTATCAATATTTCTCAACAATGTACATCTTTGACCTGTACAAATACAGAGGACAAACAACAACAACAAAAAGAATATTTGGAAAGTAATAAGTCCTACATGCCACCAGAATGGATTTCACCATTAGCGAGAAAAGATTTGCAGCTACTCTTGTTATGCTTTTTAACTCCATACATGAAAGACAAATCTGGTGCAGAAACTTTCTAGTTACCTTTAATTTTAGCAGCTGCAATATACTGCTCAGCTACCTTTGCTAAATTCAGAGATTGAAATCTCTGAATTCCACTTCCAAACAAGTTCTTCAAAAAGGGGTGAGACTTAAGAGAAATAATGATTTTTATGGATTCCTTGTTTAGTGAAACTCAAAAAAATGTTGGGGGAGACAGGGTGGGAATGGACATCTTTTCTCCAGAAATTCCCTCTGAAGCAGTGAGAAGCACAGAAATTAATGATAACTTCCTATAAGTTTAGATAAGCCTTAAAAACCAAAGCATCCCTGCCTGTCTATTCTGTGCCCCACTGTTTAGCCTGACAAGAGAGTCCTAAACAATAAAATCTGTTCAGATTTACCCTAGGGAATGGGTAGTGAGGTCTGTGTGGTTTATATGCATTCTTCTGACAGTTCATAGACATTAGTCTATTTTAAAACCTACTAGTAACCCTAACTATTTGAATGAAAAGCAAAAATCCTTTTAACAACTTATACTTGTTGCTAACCACAGCAGAAGCAGATGTGAGGCAACTTCCACTGAAGTGTTTCACTGTGATTTGAGGAAGCTCCCAAACTCCTACGATGGTGTTTTCCGGTCTCTTGACTTGCAAAGGTCAGTTCTTTTCCTCCATGCTTAAACTTGATGACAACGTAAATGTTTCACAGACTTTTGCAGACTCTTTAAAAGTAGTCCCACCATAGCCAGACTCTCCCTGAGCTATTAAAGGCAATTCTGGTCATGCAAGGGACACGCACACTTCCAAAACAGAACTAATGGGGTTATCAGCCAGGTATTTAGAACAGTTAAGCTCTCTCCCTCTCCATCACCAAACTACGGTTTTGAAATAAAATCAGCAAAACCAGATAGTTTTCATGAATATTTAAAAGGGGTATATAGCATTACCAAAATTTGTTATTTCTTCTGCTTGTAGCTTATTTTCCCTTAAAAAAAAAAAAGAGGGAAACACCAGCACAATGCACAGCTGCAAAAGCTGCATGCAGCTGCTTCTTCCCCTTCTGCACAAAGTGATATATTTGAAATTGCTATAGTTTAAAGAATAAGACCTGACAACTTCCAAACAGAAAGATTCAAAAGGTAAATGAGCACTTCCTTAGCTCTCCGTTAATCAGAGCTTTGAAGTTATTACAGTTATTGTCAGACTGTATTTATGGCTTTTGGTTTCTTTAGGGCTGTCCCCTTCTGCCACAGTTCTCTGTGCATCATGCGCAGGACGCGCGCAGCAGTACGCACCCCTCCGTGTACTCCGCTTGCAGAAGGCCGAGGTAGGCTTCCCACTTGTTTCCAACTATTTTGCCGCACGTGAAACATCTGACCGGGATGATCATTTTCACACAGTATCTGTAACACACACACACATATTACGTGTATAAAATCAACCCTTTTCCGAAACCCAGCACGGTCCCCTACACAAACTTAAAAGAGTGTGAAAGGGGGTTGTGCTCAAGCCCGCCCAAGCCTCCAGCAGCAGCCGCGCCTCGAAGCGCGCCCGGCACGGCCGCGCAGCGAGGCGGCACCCCCGCCATGTCGGTACCGC
>NW_010586853.1:108286-126948 GCF_000705375.1 Tinamus guttatus | reverse complement strand
TGGAAGACTCCCCTCCTCCTGCCTCTGCCTGCCCTCTCTTCTGGAAAATGCCTGTGCTGGCCTGTGGAGCCGGAGTATGAGGCTATGGAGTCTGGTATGAGCAGCTTGCAGTGTAGGTACAGCTAGGGTGATGTCAAAGTCGATGCAGCAAATATAATGTTATGGATCGGGCGGGTAGGCCGTCATGTACCTACTGTCATGCTCTCTGCAAGGAACATTCTGTTGCTGTGTTTATTGAGCTGCTGTTTTTGAAATTAAAAACAGCCAAATGTTTCATAAAATATTAAGAGGTTCTGCTTTAGTGTCTCTCATCAGATTAAGCGTGTCACTTGGTGTTTCCTTAGGGTGATGAAACAGATCTGCTTGGTGGTTCTCTCACCTTAAGGATGCATTAAGGCGACATGCTTCATCTCACAAGAGATGCTGAAGCTGCTATGCTGCAGAACAAGTAACCATAGGGGTTCTGTATTTAAACTGTAGATTCGAAAATGAAACTTTACAGAATGGATACAGTTTGCTGTGGCATGAGTGAATTCTTTTCTGTTAGTGTAATAGTTTCTGGAGAAACTTCAAGATAATACAATGGTAGACATATGCTTTGTAACTGTTCTGCAAAGGGGTAAAAAAAGAATTATTGCATATTTTTTATGGGGGGAAAAAAGTTATATTTTAATGGGTGAAGGGGAGGGAGCCTCTGTATTTCTCTAACATCTTTACGAATATGGATTTTGAAACTGTTTTGCTTATAGGCAAGTGTGTGTGTGTGTGTTTTTTTTTCTTTCTTTTTTCTTTTTTATTATTTATTTTTATTCCAGAGCTAATTCTAGCATTTTAATTACAACACAGCGGTGGCACTGGAGTGTAGATGTTTGGGAAGCAATTGGGTGTTGCTGCCCAGGATTAAAAAGGTGAGGAGGATCTCCAGCTTGCTGCAGAGATACGCTGGAGGCCTGCATGCTGGTGAAGCAGTGTGTTGGAGCTGGGACTGGGCTGTGGAGGGTTGGCTCTCCCTGAGCTTTCTAGCATCTTTTGACTCTATCCAGCAGTATTAACGTTTTCAGAGAAGCATATGTAATAATACTTGGATTTGCTGTAACATACCAGGATATGCAATCATGAAGCTTGCATAAACTCAAGGTGCAAGGGAAACCTGAAATCTGAACGTCCTGCCTCTTTTCAGTGTTTGTTGGCCTCTTTAAATCTAATAAGTGATGGCATGCGTGGCATGTAACTCCTGCACTCCCTCTGCACACAGGTAAAACAAATATGCACCCCTAAGGAACAGTTATTCAGGAGAGCATTCTGAAGGGCACCATTCCCTTGTCTGATCTGGTACGCTGCCACTGTGCTTGTTACTGGTGGGAGGGAATAATAAAGACTTCGGTCATACGACTTCATCAGAGGGGGTTCTCTGGAGTGATTGATAACTCCTCTTGAAACAGTTGGCTGCTGTAGTGTGCTCAGAGCTGAACGGTTTTGGCTGTCATTCTGCATTTGTTTTTGGCCTAAGTAAAAAAACAGGAAGATCAAGATTGCAGATTTGTTTGCAAATCCCTTCCCATCTAAAATTGTACTGTGCATCCCTCTGTTCTCTCACACCCTTCCTAATGGAGAAACAGGCAACCCTTAAAGCTCTTTGGAGCTTTTGTGTTTTTTGAGGGATGTGCTGAGCATCCAAAGGACTTCCAAATTGTTTTGACTCCTTAAGTTGTGTCTTTCTCTGTCTCTCCAAACCAGACATAAACCAAAGATGAATTTCCTCCTTTCACCCTTGCTTCGCTGGCTTGCTGAGTAGCATGTTAAATGAATATTATGGGGCATTGGTTCTTTATCCCTCTCCCCCTTTTCCCACAGGTCTCTTGTATGACTGCTTCACTTCTCTGCTTCATTTCTGACACTTGTCATCCTCCGAGGAGGGCTCTGAGAACTGTAAAGCTTAATAGTAAAAAAATGCTTGTATTTTATAAAAGACTTTTTTTTCATTCCTCTTCAACAAAATGTATAAAAACAAATGTTTGCGTGTGGGTTTTTTTTGCTTAGCTCTGTGTTAAATAAGCCATGCAGTGGTTTGTGCAGCATGAGTGAATGTTAAGTCACATGCAGTGTCGTACAAAGGCTGTCACCTGTTTGCATCTGGGCCAGAGATGTATTTTGATGTATTTGCCCCTAGGAGTTCCGTCTCAATAAAGGAGCAGAAAATACTCCTGGTGTTTGGGGTCAGTTTAAAGCAGAGGTATTCGGTCTTCCTAAAATGCATGCTGAAAAAACACTTTCCCTTTTATCCTGTGCCTCTTCTGGAGCAGCAGAACAATTGAGGGTGTGGGCCAAAGAATGGCTTTTACCCATGTAGCTTCTTCTGGTGTTTCCTCCCCGCCAGCACACCATCCCAGTGTGTAAGACCAGTGTCCTCTTCCAAGCATTCCAGGCTAGGGCTGTGATGCAGTAAAGATTTTTTTTTTTTCCTCTCTCTCTCTCTCCTGTCTCCTCTGGGCTGCTACTGCTGTTTAGGAAATCTGCCTTTGTCAGTGAATCATGAGAGCAGGAAGAAAGGGACTGTGGGAGGACTGGGACTTCTGTTGCGCACACACACAAGAAAAACTACTTCCTTGGAGGATGGATATGAGGGTGCCTTTATATTGGACAGTAAGAACTGCCCAGAAGATCTTGCTCCCCAACTAGAGGTGGGGAAATGAGAACCATAGGGTGTTGTCTTAAGAGTAGGAGAGGAGATTTTTTCATTTAGATGCTGTGGCAGGCTTGTGAAACATTTGTTTTCGAGAGTCATCTGTGATCTTTTACTGCTCTGTTAGATTTTTTTTTTTTTTTTAAAAATACTCTCTCTGTCAGTGGATGGCCATTCTGTTTGGGCAGTGTCCTACTGTTTAAATTGTGGTTAGGGACAGTTTATTGTGGATCTGTTTGGCATCAGTTTTACTGCTTGTCGCAGTCTTGCTCTGCTGCAGGGTTGTCATTACAGTGCCTTTTGGGTACCTACTCTGCTGTCAACTGCCCTGACTCCTAGGAGCTTAAAAAGCTGTTTGGGGATTTCTCTGGAAGCCTAACGGAGCTGTTGGAGAGAAGTTAAATTCTCCAAGTTCCTGAGAAAACTGTCCTAAGCCTTGTGGCTGCTGGATTACATCCAAGCCTTTTATTCATGGGACCCATGATGAGCCATTGCTTGGCAGTAAAGGTTTCAGGTTCCTTTACACTGTATTACTGGAAGAGACACAGATCTCAGCTGGCATGTTGTTTTCCTCAGTGCAAGAACACGGGAGATTCTCTGTATCAAAGATTTTATGTTTTAATAAGCCTTTTTTTCTTCCTTTTTTATTATTTTTTTTTCTCCTCCCTATGACCCCTTCTCCACATATCCAGTTCACCTGTTACAGCTTCAGTCTAAGCAAAGTGAGTTATTCGAAGCCGCACTGTTTTTGCACAGTGTGGCATTAGGGAGTAGGCAACTGGGACCCCCATCTACTGTGCAATACACTGATTTTGATGGCACATCCTGCTATTGTAGGAGCTGACTGAGCTTTACTGTCTTATTAGTTATTTGCTGAGATGAGGAAAATGGTATTTTCCTTGAGTGTTTTTTTTTGTTGTTGTTGTTTTTTTGTCTTTCTCTGCTAACTCTTCCTTTGCCCATGGGCAACTAGTTCTGTTGAGTGAACTTTCACGTGTATGTTGCAGAATCTGCTCATTTACCTTCCATCCTCCTCATATTTACTCCCAACAAGAGAGTTGCCAGTTTGTTGTTTACCTATTTGTCTCTATAGTAATATGAGCAAAGTTAGAACTAGCTTCGTATGCGCTTCACTGAAAGTCCTTTGGTTTCCTTTTTTGCTTTTGGTTCAGAAATTTTCCTACTTCATGGTGCACAGTGTTTGGTAGAGACAAATTTTGAATAAGTGACTAAGCTTTCTTTTCCCATGGGAAAGTACTACTCCACCCTAACAGCTTTCATTCTGTGGAAATCTGTTGTGGTACAAATGCTTCTCTGGTTTTAGTTCAGTCCAATTGCCCCAAACTCTTAACCACTCAGTAAAAATGGGTGGATTAAAGAGTTGTCCAGAATAATACTGAAATGCCAAGAATGTGCACTCAAAATAATTTTGAATACTTAAGTTTAATATTGAATATATTGGTACATTAAAATTGTTTGGTACATCTTCTCTCTGTTTGAGACTGAGCTGTTTGGACTGGGATGAAATCCAAAGGCATGGGATATCTCTGGAGGGAGAAGCGCAATGTAAATTGGAGGTAGGAAAGTCTGAGTTCCAGTTTGGCTCTGACTTTGCTGTCTCTGAATGTGTGCCATCTATGGATGAACAGGACTAGGACAAATGTTTAAATGCTTTTGTGCAACCTATGGAAGCTTCTATTCAGGGCCATGCATTGCAGTTCTCATATCTGACCTGAAAAATTATGTTTCTGTCAGATCTTACTCCACTCAATTTGGGCAAATGCTCTGCCATTTCTGAAATGTGTCTACATTAGCTTGCAGAGCTTGGATTTAAGACTTGGTTTTGTCTGTGTGTTTTTTTTTTTTCTTCTTCTTCTTCTTCTTCTTCTTTTTTGGCTTGCCTTTCAGATTTACAATAATAAAACCCAGAAAAAATGTTGCTATTGCAGCTGATACATTGATTTTTAGCAATTATTAAATGTTTAAAATTGGAAACTTGGTTGTTTCAATGTGAAAGCATTCAATGCTTTCTAACACATACATACATGCATACACTTGGTTGTTTCAATGTGAAAGCATTCAGTGCTTTCTAACACATACATACATACGTGTGCTAGAACTAGGCATTTGATTGCCTAGGTGGGTATCAGCAAATCAGTTAGATGATACGTTTCTATGATATGTTTCCAGTAGTGCTAGAACTAGGCATTTGATTGCCTACGTGGGTATCAGCAAATCAGATGATACGTTTCTAGTGGTTCCATTTTGGCAGAGCTGGGGTGTAAGGGCACACTGAAAGCATTGTGGAAAAGGCAACTCTTCTGAAGCTTGATATGCTGATGTGCCAGTATACCTTAGTTTTTATGGTGTCTGAAGGGTTAGAGTGGATACACAAATTTAAGGGTTTGGGGAAGAATGAAGACAGAGTATGCAAAAAGACAGTCTGGTGTGCAACATCTCTGTAAATCCATGTATGTGTGCAGACAGAGCAGAGCACAACTGTGACTAGTTTGTAGATTTACAGTGGAACAGTTCGCATCATCACAGATGCGCAAGAAGCTGCTGCTCACCAGTTTAGCCTTGACTTGTAATAGCTGTTTGTAAGCTGTAATGTTGGGAAGGATCTCTGGAGTGCTGCGGATCTGGTACCATTTTCCATCTCTCAGCCTGCCACTTGTGCAAAGTGACAAGGACTGGATGTGACGAGTGGAACAAGGAGGAGATGATGTCAGAAGGGTGACAGGAAATAAAAGGGAAAACCCTTTTATGCCTTTATAAGGCAGATTGCAGTGAAAATAGGAGGGAATAGGGTTTTGAGAGTTAAGAAGGAAACAAGGTTTCAGCCTGGCATAAAGGCATGAAGATGACGGGTGGGATTGAAGTTTGGAGTTTCTTAAGCATAGATCGTAGTTTAGTCTTTGGAAGTAGAAGATACCTCCTGGAAGAATTTCTTTCAGGGAAAGTGGTGTAAGGTGGTGTGTGTATAATGTGTGTACTCTGATGTGATCATTTGATGTACACATCTTCCACAGAGTGTCCTGCTGCTGCAAAGTGGATCAAATGGACTCTCCCTCTTTGCTTATGCCAATGAAAATAAAGTTTCCCATCGTGACTTGTAAGGAACACAGCATTCTGTAATTCTGTGTTTGAGGCCGCTGTTGAAAACAAAGCCAGCCCTTCCCACAGGGCTGAATGCAGCTTGTAGGCAGGTCGGAGAGTCAGCTGCGCAGTGAGGCACTGAAGCCGTCACTTCTGCAACTTTTCTACTTGGGTTGTTGAAAGGAGTTCCTCTTCTGACTGTGAACCATGTGTGTCTCTTCCTCATGCCCTCTTCCAATTTCTGTGGTGCTATGTGCAGTTTAGACATCCCTGTTTCTTCTGTCAGGGAAGGTGCTGTTTTACAGCTCACAGAACAGGAGAAGAGGGATTGTGCATATGGTATTTTGTTCCAGAGACTTTTTGCACCCCTCCCATTTCTTTTCAGATCTGTTTTTTCTTTTTAAGAGCTTTGCAGAGAAAAAGATGAGGCTTTAATGACGCAGGAGGAGGGAGGAGGAAGGAACCTTCTCTTTTCACAGTTTTTGCTGCTTGCATGTCACTGACAGGAGAACATGGTGAGTGTCAGTGTCTTTGTACATGCAGTGGTGCAGAGAGAGTGCCTTAAAGTTGAGTCATACAGTGGATTGTTGAAAGAGGATGGCATAGGCAGGGTGGAAGCAAAGGGATGAACAGCACAGTGAAGCTGGAGCCCTTAGCAAGGCAAAGGGGGATGCAGATGCAGCTGACTTAGCTCTGTTCTCTGCCTCTTTTTTTGCAGACTTTTGATAGCAGGGCAGCATAGCAGATGTAGCATGTGATTTAGGAGAGTTAGTAAGGTATTAAATGCCTTCTTTTGCTTGAGAGATGGCCTTAAGTGTTTCAGGCTTGTTGTTTATGTGCTCTTATTTCACACTGAAGTCACGTGTTGTTGTCATTGATCAGCCAAGACTACTCTGTAGTTTATAGGATTTATACAGCTGCTCTGGCTGTAAGTTTTTTGCAGTACTGAGTTTGATTTCCTTCACTTCTTCCCTGAACTTGTTATTAGGGTAGAGGATACAGAGGCATGAAATTCCTGTCATTGTTTCCTTTGATTAGCACGCTGTGGTCTGCTGTGATATCCTGGAAATACCTACTGGCTGTTAGAAATGTTTACCTGTATGCCAAAATTCTCTTCTAAAAACTTTACAGGATGTGAGAATTGAGGCAGAAAGAGTTGCCTGGGAAGCTAAGGCCAGAATCCACGTTGCCCTGCAGAATAATGCATTCACTCGGTGAAACTCTCCCCTGTTTGGCACCTATGTTGTTTCCTCCATTTATCTGAGTTGGTAGTTGGATGAATATGAACGAGTCACTGTAGTGTTTCTGAGTTGCTTATGCTGCTCTGTTGCTGAGCTTTCTGGCAGGAAATGAAGCTATTCTTAAGTCTGTTATGACAGAAGGATCATGGTAAGGTCACCTATTCATGCACTTGACCTGTTATTTTCCCTGATATTTGTCTATTGCTATGATGTAGTTGCTATTTCTGAAAAGCATGTCTGTCTTATGATATTTCAGTTCCAGAGAGATCAGAGTTCCTGCACAGAGAACTTTGCTGTAGGTTGCATTTTCCTCTGTGCGTGTGGCTTGGATGGTAAAGAAAGTTTGCCCTGCTGTGTGTCAGAATGAGCCCTAGAGGAGCTGACCATCTCCGTGCCCCTCTGGAGATTACTGTGCCTTTTCTATTTACTTTCACCTATCTTGACTATTGCTACCAAGATTTTTTTAAAAAGTAGTGCCAATCAAGTGAGGAAGCATAATGTCAATCCTGCTTTTAGTTGGCTGTGTCTAAATTAATTGTTCCTAATGTACTTTGTCTTGTATTTTACCCCACTTAATCAAAGGGTCTGAAATAGGAGCTGGATAGTTAGATGATTATTTCTGGATGATATTTGCCTTTTAGTGGGAAGAAGTGTCCATTTCTTTCCATTGATCAGAGAGTCTGTCATGAGCCTCCTAATTTGGGTGTTTTACATGAGTCCCTAAAGCTGGATTATGTGGCATCAATCTGTGCAGTGCATGGAAGTCCTATTGTACGTGGCACCTCTTACAGCTTTGTTGGTGGTTAGATTAAAGACAATTCTACTTATACTTTTAAAGTGCTGCTGACAGCTTATTTCAGGTTAATTTTGCCCTTTTCTTGTTTTTCTAGTACAGAATCTGGTCTTTGGCTGCTAGTAATGGGACCTGTGATGCCTTTTGCTTTGCAGATGTATCTTGATTAGTAGTTGTGAGTTAAGTCACCTTTAAGCCAGGAAAAGAGCCAGCTGCTGGCAATGGTAGCAAACAGGACAATGGAGCAAAGAGGGCACTTAGCTGCATTTTTTCCTATGCAACGTGACCCTCCATTTTTCTCTGTCTTGGAGTATTGGTGATGGTTACTTAGACTGAGTGCCTCACCCCAAATGAGGCACAGCTTTGTCTGCAGAGGCTTCCTTGTAAGTGTTCAGAGCATGCTAGTTCACCAGGCATGAGAGAAAGCTCCATGTGCCACCTGATGGATTCCTTCACTCTCTGGACCTTCTTGCTATTTGTTGCTTATTCAGAGCAAAAAGGGCAGGTTCTACCTCTCTTATCAATTTCCCTTGTCTGAGCACCAAACGTGAGCCAAGGAACAATATATCAGTCTCAGATTATAGTAAATACATGAAGTTGGGGGGACTGATTGGGCTTTCCACTCAGCTCTTTATTGCCCACACATAAATTGAGTGAGAGGGTTCTTTTCCTACCTTTTCATTAGCAATACATGTTTGTGATGTATGATTCAACCACTGGGTGTCTCTGGGCTGTGCAGAGCTCCAGGCAAGATGAAGTTTTAGTAAGTTAGGGCTCAAGTTACGTGTTTTTGAAGGCTGCTTTTTTTCCTTCTAGGCTTGTCTCTTAGAATGTGCCTTCCCCAGTCCTGAAAATGGAGTGGGATTGCACTGCATGGTAACAACACTATGAACTGTAAGTAGTACCTATCTTGTCTTGATCAAAGGAAAGTGAATTCTCCTGCCTGGCTGGGCTTTGGCACTGCTTCTAAACACCATGCTGCTCTCACAATGCTGAGCTGTGTAGAAGCTCCAAGGGAGTGGTGTGTTAGCACGGCAATTTTACTACCTTTCCCAAACTGATTAGCTTTTTTCCTTTTTATTTCTTCTTTTTTTTTTTTTTTTTAAGCTGTGGCAAGTTACTCATATGTACATACTCAAGTAACTAATTTAAACCACTGTGTGTGGTGGGTTTTTTTTTCCCCCCTCTCCTCTTCCCTCAGGTCTGTGGAAAGGGAACTGTTTACTTCTTATGATACTGGATACTGGTAAAAGGCAGCCTGTTCTCTATTTTACTACCATGATAGAAGATAAAAACTATCATTAAAGATGCCTGGCTGAACGTTGACACTTAAGATAAGAATTGTGGCTAGTATCTTCTGAAAAAAAGAGAGAATGGGGAAGAAAAAAAAAGAAATTGTGGGGGGAAGAATATAGTTGCAATATGCAGCATTTTGTATTTGGATGTTTAAGCAACAGCATTTTCTATTATGTATTGCATTGCAGCAAAATAATTGGGTTAATTCCTTCATAGACTTAGGCCAGATAACACAAAATATGAGTGTCTATGTATTGCTGGGAACCTGGTCATCTCCCCTGCCCCTCCTATCTAATTTAGAAGGCTTGACATCTCTCTGATTCACAGCTCCATGTTGTAGATTTCTTTGCCTCTAATAACTTGCCTGATGGAGGACTTGGAGGTGGAATAGCTGAGTTACACCAGTTCTTTCCTACTGGCTCAGCTATGAGCAAGTATCTAGTTACGTTGAACGATGCTTTGTTGTTAAATCAGTAAACTTGGCAGTGTCTGAACATTTGCTTGGTAACATCACTTGCTTATGTGTTTTTTGCTGGAGGTGCGAGCACAACTTTGTTATGCTGTGTGAGGCAATATTATGCTGAACTTCAGCTGGGATTTGATGGTACCTTGCTTGTGGCATTGGTGTGTTCTGGAGTGGTCAGTGTTCTGCTGAGCAACTTCTCATGGAAGAAGCTCTGGACCTGGGATCTTCCGAGCGCCGTACCCTACACTCCGGACCTGGGATGAACTGATCTTCTAGGTTTCAGGCAGTGGTTGTAGGAGACAGGAAGGGTGAGGAATGGTATATTGTGCTCAAAACTGATTTATTTATTTTTCCCTTCCCTAAGTTGGTTTGATGGCAGGAAAACTTACTGCTAATTGGCTATTGGGTAATAACTTGGAATACTGTGTGAGGTAAGCTTGCCCTACAATGTTGTCGGAGCTGAGCTGTCTCTTTGTACAGAGATAAAACAATTCTGTTCAGCTGTTTGGTGACTGGAATGTAGATCTGACTGTATGCATAGCCTTGCAACAACATAAACTGCAGCTTGGTCCATAAATTTGGCAGTTGGCTGTGACATGTGGACATGCATCCTGTTCAGAACTGACCCTTGCCAATGATTCATTTTGAATTCCATTACAAGTTGATGTGTAGAGACAGTCATAATGTTTGGCTTAGATAAACACCCTAAATCTGGGTACTTGGGAAGGGTTCTTTTGTATTTATCCAGGTCATTTGGATCTAGAATAGAGGTTCTCAGTGTGTGGCAGAAGACTAGGAGCTGGGAATCATGACTGTTGTCATTTCAGTACTTCAGAGTGTCAGATGAGGTTGTCTGACCAAATAAGGCTGTGACCCCAGGATTTTTAGAATAGGAGTGGTTGGAGTGAAGAAATGGAACAATTGGATTGCAGTTTCAAAACGGAGTTTTTAAATCTCACTTATCTTGCAAACTTCCAGTACTCCATTGGATGCAGGCTGCAGTGTTCATTACAAGACCTGCTATTGAACGTGGAGGAAGAGTAAATGGAAAGTGATCTATAGAGGTTCCTTAATTTCCATGAAGGCATTTTACTAGCACCAGTCCAAGTGGCTGTCTACAACTGTAATCTGTGAGGAAGTGCTATGCTGCTAAATCTTGTTGTCACCACTCTGTTTCGACTAAAGAAATGGTTTGGCTGTTGGAAGGTGTGAAATGAATTAATTATGTGTGTGTGTGTTGACACAGTTGAAAATAACATACCATGAAAAGGGATATTCTTGACCAAAACAAATCATGTACCTTGTAATGCCTGCTAGATCCGTAGTAACAGAGGAGGAGGAGGAGCTGAAACACATCTGCAGGGATAGGTAGAAAAATCCATGATAGTCACTGCTAAGTAAGTGAAAGTGAGAGGGAGTGGAAAGACTGATTTTCAAGGTATAGAACCCAAAGATTTTATGTAGTTTATTCTGCATTAATCTGGGTCCCTGTTCACCAAAGTACCTACAAATCCCTATTCAGTTAAGCATTGAAAGGCATATTTCCAAAGGATTTTAAAACTCTAAAGGTAAGAGCAACATCTTGAGAGGGTTCAGAAGGTGTATATTAAGTGCCCTGTACCCACTATGTCTGTGGAACATTTCCTACTATGTCCCTACTAGTCTCATTCCTTGAACATCTTGGCCCTGAGCCCTGCCTTGCATCTGTCTGGTTTATAAGGTAGAGGAGTATGTGTCAAAGTACTTCTCTGTGCTGAAGCTTTTATAATAAAGCAAAACACATTGAAAAATAAGAACTTTAAACACACAGATAGATAGCAATGTCTCTTGTGCCAGGGGTCCAGTGCACTGCTGTCTGCTCGCACCATGGCCGTTGTGTTCTGCAGTTCAGGGCTTTACGCT
This sequence comes from Tinamus guttatus, assembly GCF_000705375.1. Next base: position 115,468 of record NW_010586853.1, on the reverse strand, counting down.
GTGCTCTTAGACGGACCTCTGGGACTCTTTAGTAGCTCAGATGTTCTACATGAAATATGCTGTAGAGAGTTGAAGGTGTTACATTGATTAACTAAATGGGAACTTGAGTGACAAAGTGATCCTGTTATGCTGCTTAGGTTGGCACAAGGATAGGCGCTGGAGTGATGCTGCCGTGTGTTTCAGAGCTGTGGGAGCTCTGTGGCAGAGTGGAGCAGGTGTGAGCTCTCCAGATCATGACTAAGTGGTGTCTTGGCTGATGAAGAGTTCTGTTTTATTCTGTTCATTCAAATGTTTTCTTTCAAACCTAATTTGCCTCAATTATGTATTTTATCTCATATTTACAGTTATTAACAGCTTGCAGTTTTGTGTCAGCCTGTTCCTGTTGAAGGGATGAAGAGGAGAGAATTAGTCTTTGCATGGTTGTTTCTGTACATGGGAGCTGGTCCTGAGTTCTGGATAGATAGAGCTATACTTGAGGCTTTTTGGTCATTCTTGCTGCAGTTGTCCAAAAACTACATCATAAAACCAGTCACCTGCTTTTGAGGCATTTAAGTTTCCTGAGGTTTGTATTCTAATTTAAGCATATAACTGATCAAACTGAGTGCTGGACCTGATTCTTGTTCAAAAGTCTGTCCAGTTTAAAGACTTGGCCTTTGAGGAGGAAATTAGTTACCTGATTTTTAGTCACCTGGGGGGACACCACATGCTATGAGTATGTGTATGTGCACATACACAAAAAGTATATCATAATTTTCCTACTAATTTTAAATTCTGAATGCTCAGAAAAGTGTATGTGCTTTTTGTTTATTCAGAATGCACGCAGAGAAGACCAGCATTTGTCTTCATACCTTGTGGGGCAGAATTTCCTGTAAAGAACCCAAGCAACATACTGTGTTGGAGGACAGAATATTAATATATAATGAACATGATAGTCTTTGTGCTCATTAGATTGGTGCTCAATGTTGCAAGTAAAACACTGGATTGGGGGCCAAAGATTTATCTTTAGCCTGGCTTTTGTTTATGTATTTACCTATTTCTTGCCTGATTGTGTCTATTTAATATGCTTCAAAGACAAGTGCTCATATTATAGCAATGCATGTTATGCAGACTTTAGTGAGAGCAATGAAAATATATGACTTGGTGTAACTTCCTATGGACACTTTTAAATAAGAATATTGGAAAAGTTATCAAGCCTTGTCTCTTGCTGGTTTTGAAGTAATGCCCAGCTAGGAATCAGGAATTAGGGCACAATTTCCCTAGGTACAGGTTAGCCGACATTGCTTTCTGCAGAGCATGTTGCCTTTTCCAGGTGTCTGGTACTGGCTTTTTACAACTAATGCAGTGTGAATTAGACTATGGGTTTCTGTGTGTGTGTTGTGCAGCCGGTTTAGATTGAGTGCATTTTTCAACTGAATTCTCCTGATTGTCATGCCTTACTGACCTTAGATTTGCTTCATGGAGCTGCTTCAGAGTGTGTGTTTGATTCCTTTTTGGGTAAAACTAAAAACTAAAACTAAAAGAGCCTTTACTTCAGTGGCCGTGAGGTAGTGGAGTTCACCAAAAAGGATCATGACCTTAGATTTCAGGAGAAAAGCCTTTGGCTAGTTTGGAGATGTACTTGGATCCCACAGGAGGTGATCCTGGAGAGAGGAGATGTACAGGTTATTTTATTTATGTATATATATGTATAAAAATTTTTCCTTCCTTCCCAAAGAATCACCTCCTCCAAGCACAGGCATCGTCCAGTGCTATGAGCCGGAAATATTGGAAATGTCATATGATAAGTCAAAATATTTTTTTCTCTTGCTGAATGATGTCAGTCATTCTTATTTTGTAACAAGTGGATTATACTTTTTTTTTTTTTTTTTAATGTGATTGGCATTAGTTGAACTCACCTCTGAGTCACTCTGCTAATGCATGCAAGTCTTTCTTGATTCACACTCTGGAAGTGAATAATGTATTTTTCTTTTGGGAACTTGCATTTCTTACAAACTACAATAGGAATAGCAGCCTTTCTGAAGAAAGCTGATCTATTTTTACTAAAAGAAATGTAAATTGGATGTCTTATTCAAAACTTTTGAAATGTGCTATATGGAACATGTGTCATTCTCTGTCCTAGCTTCAGTATGAATTGGCATAGGAGACCTGTTTTTAAGATAGTGCCTGTTACTGCTATTTGCCTCTCTATTCAGGAATTAAGATTATGGTGAAAGGCCACATTGCCCTTCTTACCTAGGGAGAAAATGCTGTAGTACATAGAAGGCAAATGTCCAAAACATGTCTTGTCTCTGAATATTCTTTCATCACATGCCATTGTCCTTGGAAGTCTGTTTTGTGTAATCATCAAAAGATTTAGGATTAGTCTCCTATGTTTGGTATCTTAAGGAACAACGGAACAGTCCTGTTCTCTCACAGCAAATGAGTTGCTGTTTTCTCAATGTACATCTCTTGCAGGCGGGCAAAACTTGAAATGTCTTCCAAACCTACCGCTTTGTCCTTATGTCCATCCTGTGTAATGCCATGGGACAAGCCTGTGCTCTTTCTGTGTGGACTCATGCTTTTTATTTATTTTCATTTTACTGGTTTCAGTTCTGTGATGATGATATTGACTTTTGACTTAACATGTCTTGTATTGTACTTTTAGGATATAGCTATAATTTAGTTCTGTAATGAGGCAGTAGGACTGACCTGCTGCTGTGCCTTCAGGACTTCTGCTTTATTTATAGGCTTGATGTCTTTCTAGAATCCCTTGTGGTTCTGGGAGAAAAAGGAACAAAACCTCTGAGTGTCATGTAGTTGACTTGCATGGGACACTTAATGTCATTTCCCTTCCCTTCAGCTTTTTAACCAGGTGGTGCTTTCTTGCCCCCGGTAATATCTAGCTTTGAGATTCAGCTTCAGCCTTCCATGTGGAAGTGAATCTTTTCCAAAACATCCTTCTCTTCCCTTCCTATTCTACTAGATGGATTAAACAAGAATGAGAGGGGACAAAAAAAAAAAGCCGTTGGGGGAACCTCTGTATGCTGAGGTTCTTGAGCCTGCACCCCTAACCCCTAAATTGTTTTCAGTCTCCCTTCAAGCTTTTGCTTGTTGCACTCAATTGGGCCTTAGGATGACATCTAGAAGATGCTTGTAAGGCCACTAAATTGAGAAATTCATTACTGCTCTCAAACTCAGCAGTTCTGTGGGAATGTCAGATACATTAGGTGCTCTGTGGCAAAGTAGTGACGCTGATGCCTCGTGCTCTTTGAGAATCTATTATATAGAAGACAATTCTTCACTGCTCCTGGATGTTTAAAGAGGAGATGAAGCAGAAAATCCTTTTAAAAGAAGTTCAACCCTATGACAGAAAAAAAAGTCACAAATGCACTTTTGAGGCTGATGGTTGTGGCTTTTTGTTTTTAGAGGCTAGCAAGAATACTTTTAAGGATGAAATGTTTAAACTGTAGATGTTCCTGAGAGTTAAGAGTTTTCACATTGCGCTTGTTTTGTTCCCATTGTTGTCTTTTATTATGGTTGGAGGGAGAATAAGCTGGCAGCTCTGAGCGCTTGGACAGAGTGAATTTCAAGTGAATTTGCCTGTGAGAATGGCTGACAGCTTTATCCCCTTTCTTTGCTGCGAGATAATGGGACTGTCACAATGTTAATATCTACTGCCGTTTATGTTTTCATTGTTTAATGTGCATGGTCACTGGAGCTCATAATTAGAAAACAAGTTCCTTTTAGGAACATGCTTTATAAAGTAAAGCTCAAAATTAGTATTCATTATGAATACCACTGTGTATACGACTTAAATATGAGCACCTAGCCATTGTTTGCATTTTTTTCTTCCTCTGTGCAATCATTGTATTATTCCCCTTGTGGCCTTTAAAATGTTGGCCTGATTTTGACTTCTGTAGATAATTGACTAATACAATATATTAGAAGGGGAAGCTAACCACTGAGTTAATTTTGCTCTCTGAAGTGTTCAGCTGCTCAGGCTGATCTGTCTTTAAAGGCTTGGACTTTCACTGTAATGGCTGAACCATTGGGGATTATTGTATATAAAAAAACCCAAAACTGTTAACTTACATATTGATTCTGATTAACCTCCTGTGCAGAGAGAGGTTTAGGAATGTATCCTTTTGGTGACTCTTTCTTCCATTCACTTCAATTTTACAGTTTATAATACTGATTTGCACTTTAACACTTGTGTAAACTTAGGCTCCTCCTTACTAATCTGATTGTGTGTGTGTGTGTGCTCGCTAGTTCTGCATGTGTTCATTTTGACCCTGCTGCAAATTCTCTTGGTACATTCTTTCAAATGTACCGTCTTTCTTGCAATTGCTTTCTGGTTCTTTATGTAAGAACCAAAGGTGTCCTCTGGGAAATGTATTGTCAGAGAAGGACTTCTGGAGGCATGTATTGCCATGCTTTTCCTAAGCCTTTGCTGGTCAGTTAATTTGTTCTTTTCTTTTCTTGAATTAGTTTCTAATTGAGTACTTGCAAAGGGCACCATACTAAGCTCTGTTTTTCTTTTTGGTTAGAGTGCCAGTGAAAATACTTTTCATTCTCTGAGAGAAAAAGCTATGGAGTTGCAATTCAGCTTTAGAAAACACACTCTGTGGCTGGCTGGTTGTTGCTTTACTAAGGCTCCTTTCTATGGATTTTTGTTCCAGGGAAGACACAAATACATTAAGTTTTGCACGCGTAGCTTGGAGAAGGTCATTCTGGGAGCAGAAGTAAGTGGCAATGGAGGAACAGTTGCTGCTTTGGACACCAATGCTAGCTTGTGCTGATACCCCCAACTTGTCCCCCAGCATTGCCAACGCAAAATTCTTCTCTCCTGCCAAGTTGGTGAAAGGACTGCAGGGTCCAGCAGCAGTTCTCATGCCAGGGGTGGCCCTTTTTTCTATAGGGATCACCAAGAGAGCTTGCATTCTTGCATCTTGTGCTCTGGTGTTTTACCCGCAGGCACAGGTGATGCATAATTTTAAAGGAGGGAGAAGAAGCAGGAGCTGCTGTGGACGTAATTGCAAAATGACTTTGAGAGGGATGGTTGCCGGGAAAGACAGTGCTTCCCTGCCCCCCTCCTGCCTGCCACCAGCCCCCCGCAAAGAGGCAGCTGCTTTAGAGATGTCTCCTGGCCTGCCTTCTGGGTAAGTGGTGCTGCTGGAGCGGGAGTGGAATAGAGCAGGTCCTCGGAAAGTACTGACAGCCAGAGCTAAACAGAGCGAGCAAGCAGTGAGGCAAGGAAAACCTTTGTGTATCATTATGTATTTCTCTTGAATTCCTGATTGCTGAAAAGACTCATTCCTTATTCTTCTGTTCTCCTATAAGACAACATGACAAATGGAGCTGTGGGGGACACTCTTAAATTTCTTTAAGCAGTGTTTATTTTAGTGACTAGCATGTGCTTAAAACCAACTTTTAACATGCTTGCAGATCCTGCTGTCTAAATGCGTTGGGCAAGTCTGCAGTTGTACAAAGTCAAATGCTGTACTGTTTTAAATGAACAAATTCCAGTGAAATGAGAAGAATTGCCATGATGTAACTGAGAAGAGTCTGGTCCTGTCTTATCTGATGATATGTTTGCTTTGGACAGTCATGTTTAAATTGAGGACAAAGAACAGCAACAGACTGACAATTTTGGTACAAATTTTGTACTGCTGGTTTCCTGGTTATTCCCTGAGCCGATTGCATGTGCTCTCTGACCACTTGTTCTTCAGGGGCAACTTGGCTGTTGTCAGTTGTTAATAGCTCCATTAAAAACCTTGGAAGAAGAAGAAATTGGTAACAAATGTTATGAAAAGTTACCCTTAAGAAGGTAGGATTTGGCTTCTGAGCTAGCCTTGTGTGCTGTATGCCTGACTTATCTCCACTGCAACAGGCATGATAATGAAGTTGTAAAGTTTGAATGATGAGAATGTGAAGCAGGAGCTGGTGAGCTTTTAATAACTAAAGCCTTTTGATCCAGCAGAGCCTTTGGCTTCACTGGGAATAGTCATTTTCTTAAGTTCATTGTTGGATTAGGGTAATATCCTCTAAGTTACCTAGCTGGTAGAACAAAGGAAGGAAACTTCAGGAAAGTATAAGCAATCAGTAGAAATTGGAATGTAATTTATTTTTTTAATATGCTTTTGAGGTTGGTAAAAATAACAGGAGCCAGATGTAAAATAGCAGATATGTACAGAACTTGAATTCACTTTGTGCATTGCTAAGTTATGGTTCACAGTGAAAGAAGTAAAAGGAGCCGTATGTTCTGCCAAATAGGCATGAATTTTAAATTCTGATGCTGCTTTGGAGGTACTGAATTCAAAATACCTGTTGCTTGTATAAGTATCTCTGTTCTATCTACTTCAAGATATTTTCCAAAAAGAAGCATAATAGTGGTAGTAAACTTTATTAGGTATTATGCATTTTTTTATCTACAAGTAATTGAAGTTCCATAAAATATGATACCTTTACAGAAAATATACAAGAAAACTCTTTTAATTGAAAAGCTTAATGTTGTATTAACTTGTAGGCTACTGTTATTTTTATGATACTATAACTCACTAGCTATTTCCTGCCTCTTTTCTTGAGGTTGGAAGCTTAGCCAAAATATGTTTGGAAAATGATCAAAAGGGTCTGGTTTGCTGAGATGCGTGCTTTCTCCTTTGGGACAGAGAACAGATCATCACACTCTGGTCTTCCTGAAAAAAAATCTCCTTTGCTTTGCTATAGTTCTGTCAAACTGTCTTGTCAAATTATGACACTGTAACAAATCACACTGGGAAAGGAGGGACACTAACAGAATTAGAGGACTGCTATAAAAGTCTTTTTTGTGGCTGGTTATCTGATTTTATTTGTTTTGTTGCTGTTGGTGCTCTGTTTTTGTTGTTGTTGAGAGAGTTTCCATAGAGGGAGGGATGGTAATTATTCCGTGCAGAGACCTGGACCACAAAGAAACCATTTTCAATTAAAATTTGTTACAACTGTTATAGAGTAGACCCTACTGCAAATCATAGGTGTAGAAAGGCACTGGAAGAATTTTCAGATCTTTTTCCTTTCTTGGAGATCTTGTGTTCTGATTGGGCGACGCCTTGCATGAAATTCAGGTGCTAAAACCTGGAAATGGGAAGGCAAAAACTTCCACTTTCATGATGGCGAACAGCAGAGGTTGCAGAACAGTGAGTGCTGCCTGACTCCGCCTGCTCTACC